>CM060332.1:7962773-7980273 GCA_030674155.1 Stramonita haemastoma
TTCCATCTCACAGAGCCGTGACTGCCTGCTTGTCTGTCTTGTCTGTCTGTCTGCCTGTCTGTTTCTCTGTCTATCTGACCGTCTGTTTGTTTATCTTACTATCTGTCTGCCAGCCTGTCTATCTGTCTGCATGCCTATCTGTCTGCCTGCCTGCCTGTCTTTCTGACTGTCCCGCCTGCATGTTTGTTTATCTGACTGCCTGTCTGCCTTCCTGACTTATCTCTATCTGACTGTCTGTCTGTATATCTGTCTGTCATGTCACCACTGATGTATATAGTGGTGTGATTAACAGGAACTTCTGTCCCTAACGGGTGTTAGTTGTTAGCGAGGCAAAAACTCCATGACGAATTCATCATTATTTGATTTCACCCCAGGCCAGCACATTGCATGTTGCTGTTTGTTTCGTTGTTTTGATTTAAATCTTCTCAACGATCAATATCCTTATTCATGTAAAAAAAAAAAAAAGTTGTCAAGCTTATTTCATAAAATACTTTACCCAGTTACACGCTTTCAAAAAAAAAAAAAAAAGTGTCAATGATATAGACCTAGATCTACAATTTTTGGTTTTGCACTTTTAGTATTTTGCCTCATTTATCAAGATAACTAATCTTCCTTCATTTTCACGCTAATCCCAGACTTATCCGACGTCAGATTTACACAGCTTCAGATTTTGTATGGGTATTAATAATGGCAACATTTTTTATAGTGACGCCACCAACAGTCGACCTATTTACGTGCGCCGTGTTCATTCCGCTTCTCCCCGTATCTCGTAAACAAGCTGTTTACAGCGTTGCATTGTACTGTACCTGCTGTGCTCTCTCTGTCTCTCTGTCTGTCTCTGTCTCCTCTCTTCTTCTCTGTGCTCTCTCTGTCTCTCTCTGTTGTCTCCTCTGTCTGTCTCTCTCTCTGTCTCTCTCTGTGTTTCTCTCTCTATTGTCTCTCTCTCTCTTCTGTCTCTCTCTCTCTGTGTCTCTCTCTATTGTACTCTACTGTACTCTCTCTCTCTCTCTCTCTCTCTCTCTCTCTCTTCTCTCTCTCTCTCTCTCTCTCTCTCTCTCTCTCTCTCTCTCTTGTACTCTACTGTACTCTCTCTTGTCTCTTTGTCTCTGTCTGTCTGTCTGTCTCTCTCTCACTCTCTCTCTCTCTCTCTTGTACTCTCCTCTCCTCTCTCTCTCTCTCTCTCTCTCTCTCTCTCTCTCTCTCTCTCTCTCTCTCTCTCCTCTCTCTCTCTTGATTGTTGCCTTGCTGTGCTGATTACTCGCTATGGTTCCCCAGGCGTAGTTCTGCTTTAGCAAGTACGCCAGAGATTGGAAAACCGCACTGCACCTTCACCCTCTGTCTGCCTCTCTGTCTGTTTCTGACTGTCTCGGACTGTTTGTTTCGCTGTCTGTTTACCTGTCTCGGACTGTTTGTTTGTTTCGCTGTCTGTTTACCTGTCTCCTTGTCTGTCTGTTTCTCTGCTTTTTTTTTTGTCTCTTTGTTTTTCTCTCTCTTTACCTCTCTTTTTCTCTGTCTTTGTCTCTGTGTCTGTTTCTTTGTCTTTGTGTCTGTCTTTCTGTCTGTCATTATTCCCCCCTCTCATCATCATCATCATCATCATCATCATTCATCATCATCATCATCATTCTTCTTCTTCTTCTTCTTCTTCTTCTTCTTCTTCTTCTTCTTCTTCCTTCTTCTTCTTCTTGTCTTTCACTATGTCTTGGTATATTTCTTTTCTTTTTCTCTAACCCCCCCCCCCCCCCCTTTTTTTTTTCGCTGTAGCGGCACGGGGCCAATTAATCTGAGGTTTCAAATAATAACAACAACAAAACCCCTGATGATTTGGTGTTGCCAGATTGGAGAGGTCTCTGTGTTCAAACCATGTCAGTTTACCTAGTGTGTCGGCAGTGCTAAATATTTGTTTGCTTGCTTGTTTGCTTTTTGTGGTTGATTGCTGCTGTTGCGTTGTTGTTGTTGTAGCACTGACAGTGCTGGCCATCAGCTCAACACTCTAACCACAAAGCTACCTCCACTCCCCCTAGAAAACAAAGACATATGCAAAAACAAAACAAAAATAATACTTAACAGTCAATGGTAACATTTTTTTTTAAAAGCCTGCAGAAAGTCATGCTTGCCATTGTCAAGATAGAGTGATTCACGTTAACACTTAAGTATGCTCTTGAATGCTTGGTTTCCTAGAACTCGTATTGTAATGAAATTTAATCTGTGGAAAAATTACTTTACAGTCCTAAATGGACAGAAATCGAAGATGTTCAGTACATAGGGGCCAAACTTGTAAATGGCTACACTCAAGGTCATGTGAGTGTGGGTTGTAGGGTCGGAGTGTGCGGTGGTTCGAATCCCGTTTGGGCCCAAAACTTTCCCCCATCCATTAGATCATGAGTGGTGGTCTGGGCGCTAATCTTTCGGATGAGACGATAAACCGAGGTCCCGTGTGTTACATATCATTATTTAGCGCACGTAAAAGAACCTACGGCAACAAGAGGGTTGTCCCTTGCAAAAGTATGTAGAAAAAAGCCGCTCTGATAGGGAAACAAATGCAGTTGCAGACAGGAAAAAAATGGGTGGCGCTGCACTTATGGCGACGCGCTCTCCCCGGGGAGAGCAGCCCGATTTCACGCAGAGAAATCTGTTGTGACATAAAGTGGTATAAAATAAAATAAAATGAAATAAAATAAAACGGAGGGGACTACTATAATCACTCTGTATTTTTTATAACCTCCCCCCTCCCTCCACGTCCCCAACCCGGTAGGGAGTCATGGGGGGGGGGGGGGGGGAGGACTGCACCACAATAACAAAATTTTAATCCCTGTCTCATTAAGAACACCATTACAACACTTAAGCCAACTTTGCTGACGTCAACTGAAAAAAAAAATCTATCACTGACGTCAGCAGGCTGTGTAATCAGAGGCTTTCATGGTCAGAAAATGACTATTTTTTAAAATTTTTATTTTATTCTATTCTTTTATATTATATAAATATATATTTAAATATAAATTATATATCTTTTATAGTTTTGTAAATCTTGTCATCTGTTCCCACCGGCACACGATGGCCTACTCTTACGAAAAGCGGAACAGGATTTAACGTGTGCGCAAGACGAGGCTCCAGGAGACTGAGGTGATGCATCTCATCCTTGCAAATTGACGACCCGAGTTCGATTCCCGTTTGAGGGTATTTTTCCCCTGGAGTTAACATCAGTGCTGACTCCACTCTCCCAAAAGTCCTTCGATGAGACTATAAAACCGAGGAGGCCCCGTGTGCGAACGCACGTTGAACATCTTGCACACACGTTAAATCCTGTTCCGCTTTTCGTAAGAGTAGGCCATCGTGTGCTGGTGGGGAACAGATGACAAGATTTACAAAACTGCATACACACGGGGACTGGATGTAAAAAAAAAGAAGCATATGAGTGCTTATTCCATTATCCTCGATATAAAAGAATAAAATGGGGAAAAAAAGAAAAATGATGCAAAAGCAACACATGAGTGCTTAGTCCATTATCCTCCATATAAAAGAAGAAAGGAAGAAAGAAAGAAAGGGTGTTTGGCCGTTCTCTTCTTTTTTTCTGTCAATAAATTAATAATTATTACCGTGATGTGTGGAATGTAAGCTTGTTTGTTTGTTGTGCTCAGGGTGAAAGAACCCGGAGATTTGTTCAGGGATAAATCTTTGTTTTAAATCTTCATTGGCTTCGTTGGGGGGTTGTTACTGATGCTGATGGTGGTGTGGTAGTGGTGGTGTGTGGTGTATGTGGTGTGGTGGTGAGGTGGTGGTAGTGATGACGTGGTGTAGTAGTATACAGTTTTTAATGATGGTGATTAGTTTTGTTTTCCTGTTTTTGTTCTGTTCAGTGAAGCTGGCCTTTCCCTGTTTGTTCGCTTTGTTTTCCATCTTGTTTATTTGCTTGTTTCTTGTCTGTCTGTCTGTCTGTCTGTCTGTCTGTCTGTTCTGTCTGTCTGTCCTGTCTGTCTGTCTGTCTGTCTGTCTGTCTGTCTGTCTGTCTATGTCTGTTGTCTGTCCATGCTTCTTTGTCTGTTTGGTTCATACTTTTGAATTCTTAGAGAAGATTTTGAGGTTAAGAAATATTCCAGGAAATTATTTTTTTTAGTCATATTGATCATAAATTATTGTGATCTGTGATCTTTTGCAAGTGGGCTGCTTTGGCTATAGATGTTTTGTTTGTTTCCTTTTGGCTTTATTGTTGATCTTTTCATCATCTCCATGGGAGTGAAGATAGGTGAGAATGGGGATGGGAGGAACCAAATGAAACCTGATTTTGATTTGGTTATTGTGAAGGAGCTAGTATACTGTAATTGAACCTTCATTCGATTCGCGTTTACTCTAAGGGGGTTTCTTCACTTTTTTTCTCTAAAAAGTTGTTCTTTCTATTATTGGGTGCATGGGTGCATGGGTGTACACACACACACCACACCACACACACACACACACACACACACACACACACACAACACACACACACACACAATAATATATATATATATATATATATATATATATATATATATATATATATATATATATATATATATACACAGACACAGACACAACACACAACACAACACAACACACACACACACACACACACACACACACACACACACACACACACACACACACACACACACACACACACACACACACACACACACACACACAAAGAGACCACAGACAACAACATAGCGGACAGGAAACCAAACTTTGGTAACTTCCGCTGCACTAGTTTTCCCAAGCCAAAAAACCACCCTCCCCCTCCAGCTGACGAATGGTAAGTAGTCACTGGCGCCAAACCTTAATGGTCAGCAAGCCTCATTAATTAATTAATACACCATTAAGGCCACTTTCTTCAGACTGTGGCTGTGTAAGTAGTGCCTGTGTAGTAGTCATAATAATTATTATGGTGAGGGATTTGTTTTTCTTTTCATTAACTAAACCTTTCAGCTGCAAGCAATGACTGGTGCACAGGAAGGAGGTGGCTGAGAGAATTCCTTGGGGAATGCCAGTTTGAATTGTGTAATGAGGGCAAGCTTCCTTCTCCTGAATGGACGGAAGGGGGCACTTGTGTGGTTACAGGCTGAAGAGGTTGATTTTCCACACTTTGGGGAAGGGTTTGGGGTTGGTTTTTTGTGTGTGTGTGTGTGTGTTTTTTTTTAAAGGTCAAACGCCGGCTTTTCTATTGTGTTCATTGTGTTATAATTGTGTGGTGTAGTATGGTGATGTGTTGTGCTGTGTTCTGTTTTGCTGTATTGTGCTGCATTCCATAGCATATAGTGTAGTGTAGTGTAGTGTAGTGTAGTGTAGTGTAGTGTAGTGTGGTGTGGTGTGGTGTGGTGGTAGTGGTGTAGTGTAGTGTAGTGTAGTGAGTGTGTGTGGTAGTGTATGTGTGTAGTGTGGTGTGGTGTAGTGTGGTGTAGTATGTGTGTGTGGTTGGGTGTGTGTGTGGTGTAGTGTGGTGTGGTGCGGATGTGGTGTGGTGTAGTTGTGTGATGTGTGGTGTAGTATGGTGTGGTGTAGTGTAGTGTAGTGTAGTGTAGTGTGATGTGGTGTGGTGTGGTGTGGTGTGGTGTAGTGTAGAATTCGTGTAGTATGTAATGTAGTGTAGTGTAGTGTAGTGTAGTGTAGTGTAGTGTAGTGTAGTGTAGTGTAGTGTACGTAGAATTGTGTGTAGTGTAGGTAGTGTAGTGTGTGTAGTGTAGTGTAGTGTAGTGTAGTGTAGTGTAGTGTAGTGATAGGTGGTGGTGGAGTGGAGTGGAGTGGAGTGAGGTAGTTGGCTATAACCCCGGTTCACTGGGAGAGAAAAAATCACAAAATAAAAACATCACTTACATCTCATTTTCACCTATCCCGAAGTCTAGAACACCATTGGGGCATCACTGAAGATTTTGCAACCAGCTTCCTGCACTCCTAGCAGTTCTCAGGTTTCCGAAGCTGTTCCGCTCTAGGCCAGCCAGTTTCTGACGTGGTCTTCCCATCGTTTTCTCCTCTTCCTCATACTTACAAAACAAAAATACAAAACTATGCAAAAAACACCCTACTTACATATCAGCACTATGAATACAAAAGTATCAAATATAAAATAAAAAGCTCCTTGCTTGAAATGTATCCCTTTTGTGTTCATCTAGCCCCCTAGCACATCTGAGAAAAAGACATTTTTAAAGCAAAAACAAATTAAGTAGATGGACTTATTTGAAGACAAATAATATCTGAATGTAAAACTTGTATTCCAAATATTTCCTGTCTTTGTAACTATTTGACCTGTTTGTCGATTTCTGTGGAGGTGATTTAGTTAAATGGCTCTGTTTGTTTATGATATGTTGTTTTATTATCAGGTCATCTTTGTTTGTTTTTCGCGGATTTTTGTGTGTCTGTGAGTCTGAATCCCTTAGCTTTATTCTTACTCTTCCCCATGTTTACTTTTAGTGCTTGATTATGCTCCTTAATTTTTCATTATCACAATGTTTATATACTATATCTATCCACCAAGTTCAGAAAGTGGCGACCTTCATGGTGGGTTAAAAATTTATTAAAAAGAACAAAAAAGAATCCAAAAAAAGAACAAAACAAAACAAAAAAAAACGGTCGCGATCGAAAAATCTCACCATTGGTGAACCTTGGAGATCTAGATCTAGTCCAAGAACGACAGAAACAAAACACCAAGAAATGATACTGTCACCGGGTCAGTCGTACTTTAAGTAAGCCAGTCTCATAAATAATCAAGGACTTTTCCTCCTCTCCATGGAAAGCCATTCAGAAAAAGACATTATACAGCACCCATGCTGGTCATTACTGTCTGGGGGAATGATTGGTTAAAAAAAAAGGAAGAAAAAGAAAAGGAGACCCCCCCCCCCCACACACACACACACACGCACACACACACACACACACACACACGCGCGCGCGCGCGCGCGCGCGCACACACACACACACACACACACACACACACATCACACACACACACACACACACACACACACACACACACACACAACGCGCGCGCGCGCGCGCACACACACACACACACACACACAACAACAACAACAACCTAACAAAAAACAAATACCCCCACCCCACTCCCAAACAAAAACAATCTGAAACCTTGCTTGTATCTTCGTTTATAGATCTAGAAAGGACGGAAATGACGCAGGAAATTTGCATGAGGTCGTGCATAGGTCAATGCTTAAAATAAACGAAAATGGCGGGCCACCATTAGGGAGTTGAACAGTGTATAGCAACAGTAAACCAGGATCTAATCATACATAATACATGATAATAGGGAATGTCGTGTGCGTTACATGTTCCTTGGTTTATCGTCACGATAAATGGTGCTGCGTGTGCCGATCATTGTAGTGATAACATGATGATGGTGATGATGATAGTGGTGGTGGTGATAGTTTGGGGGGGGGGGGGGGGTTTGTGGTGGTGGTGGTTGTGATGGTGATGGTGATGACGGTGGGGGAAAAAACTGAAACTTGGCTGATTGATCCTGATGCTGACAGCAAAGAGGATAATGATCATGAGGATGAGGAGGAGGATGGTGGTGGCGGTGGTGGTGGTGATGGTAGGGGTGGTGGTGGTGGTGGGTGGTGGTGAAGGTGGTGGTGATGGTGATGGTAGCATGATAGACCTATACTACTGCTGTTGGTGTGGATGTCACTGCTTTTCAGACTGCTTTTGTTTTCCTTCACTCCTTTTGTTGTCAGTTTTTTTTTCTTTTCCTTTATCTTTTGTGTGTTCGTTTGGACCTTGATTCCGTTCAGTTTGTTATTTGTGTGTTTTTTCAACTATTTTTAACAGGCCTATTACCTTCTTTTTGTCGTTCAGACAGCATCTATTGTTGTCTGTTATATGAGCTAAAATGCGTTGCGCTGCCGTTAAGCGCCTGACAAGTCAGGTCTAGCTCATTCGACTTCGGGGTTGGAGAGAATTGTTATCTTTTTATGTCTCTCTGGGAAAAAAAGGCAGGAGAACGGACCAATAAGGCAGAAAATAGATAAGAAGGAGGTGACAGAAAGAAATGAACAAGGCAGAAAAAGAGAGGGATAGAAAAGAGGGAATTCTTGCACATATACCTTCGGAACGTGTGAATACTGTTTATACTAGCATGACTCCTGTCACTGCTGTTTTATATTGGTTCATAGTCAGTTGGTTGGTTATTTGCTTGCTTGCCTAGGCGCCTGCCAGATAGCTTAACTTCAGTAGGCCCTACACCTAATTTTTGTTAACTTAAAATAAATTGCTGATTCCATGTAATGTTTTTTAAAATGCTTCTAAAACATTTTTTTTTCATCTCAGAAAAAGGAAAAATAATCCTGAACGTATATGTGATTACTTCCCTTGAAAGTAACAAAGATTTTTTTTTTTTTCTTCAAAATTCATCAATATTGGTAATGGAGGGTTTTTGTTTGATAATTTTTGTTTTCTTTTAGGCAGAAAAACTTGTTTCTGTCTCTCTGTTGAAGTCACTATTAGTTTGATAAGAAATGCGTGTGAGGGGGCGGGGGAGTGTGCGGTGTGCGTGTGCGTGCGTTGTGTGTGTGTGTGTGTGTGTGTGGTGTGTGTGTGTGTGTGTGTGTGTGTGTGTTGTGTGTTGTGTGTGTGTGTTGTGTGCGCGCGCGCACGCGCGTGTGTGTGTTTTATTGTAGTTGCTGCTTCTGCTTTTTTTTTTTTTTTTTTTTTACTGTGCTGCTTCTGCTACTACTATTGTTGCTGCTTTTGCTACAATGTTGCTGCTACTGTGTTTAGTGTGCATTATTGCTATGTTATTGCCTCAGTTTGTAAGAATGGTTGGTAGTATCATCGTCAAAACTGATGTTGCTTTTTCTGCTGTTGGTGTTGCTCATTGTAAAGAATAAAAGAAGTCTAAATGCATATGCCAAACAATATCATACTTCCTCTGAGTTAAAGTGCCCGAGAGCAACTTTCTCCCTCCTTCTCTCTCTCTCACACACACACACACTTACATCCTTTCAATATAGACCTACCTATTTATCTGCCCACCGCCCATTGTAAATTACTTATACACCACAGAAGAACAAAAAAACAAAACAAAGAAAAACAAAACAAAAACAAACCCAACTTTGGCAGGGTATTGTGAAATAGCACAAACACAGAAGCGAGAGACTTGACACTTGAAACTGATCATGTGAGTGTGAGGGCAAAACTCTGTTAATGATCCGATCATGTCAGTGTCGTCAGTTTCCATGTTGAACTGACAAAGGATGGCATTGATGGCCGTGGAACTGTGAGCAGCTCCACAGCAGTAGATGGGTGGTGGGTGGGGAGTGGGTGTGTCATCTACTTGCGCGTTTTCAGAACTTGAAACTGATTGATATCATCATTATCGTTTTTTCAAGGCAGCTAGAATGAGATTTCTTTCCCTTCCTTTTCTCTCTCTCTCTCTCTCTCTCTCTCTCTTCTCTCTCCTCTCTCTCTCTCTCTCTCCTCTCTCTCTTCTCTCTCTCTCTCTCTCTCTCTCTCTCTCTGTTTGCTTGTTTCTGTATGTCTGTCTGTTTTTTTCCTGTGTCTCTGTCTGTCTGTCTGTCTCTATCTTTAGTCATGATTTTGGAATACACGTATTCAAGAGTGTGCAGTGCTGAGTACCTATGAGGTCGTTGGGGAGCGAGATGTTAGAGACCTCAGCTTCTCCAGGGGCCAGCATGTTGAGGGTGGCGCCCATCTCCCCTCCCTCGCTGCTTTACCTTTCCTGACCCTAAAGAGGGCAGGTACTCATTTACATCTGGGTAAACTGGGGGGACTGTACTGAAACCAAGCTGCGCAAATGGTCACCCATCCACATCGTAACCACGCTCGATGCTGCTTAACCTTAACTTGGGGAGAGCGAGTGCTGTAACCACTGAGTTATCTCGTATCATACTTCTAAACACAGAGTATTTATATATCAGATATTCATACCAATTGAATAACAAAGGACATACAACTGAACATCTGATATCTCACTCCACCCTGCTTTCAATTCTCTGTTGACGTCAAGGAAGCAAGGACAACAGGTATAGAACAGGATATGGAAACACAGAGAGAGGGGGAGGGAGGAGAGAGAGGGAAGAGAGGAGGAGGGAGGAGAGGGAGAGAGAGAGGAGAGAGAGGAGAGAGAGAGAGAGAGAGAGAGAGAGAGAGAGAGAGAGAGAGAGAGAGAGGAGAGATGAGATGAAGAATAAAGGATGGAGGATGGATGGATGGATGGATGGATGGATGAGATGAACAAATGAATAAGGGCTTTCAAGGATTACAGATAATGAACTCAACTTAATGTTATGATGGCCTTGCTGTGATTAGATGAAAGAAGAGAGAGAGAGAGAGAGAGAAGAGAGATAGAGGAAGAGAGCAGAGAATGAGAGAGAGATAGAGAGAGGATAGATAGATAGATAGATAGATAGATAGATAGATAGATAGATAGAGAGAGAAGATAGAGAGATAGAGAGATAGATAGATAGAGAGAAGAAGAGAGAGAGAGAGAGAGAGAGAGAGAGAGAGAGAGAGAGAGAGAGAGAGAGAGAGAGAGAGAGACGAGAGAGAGAGAGAGAGACAGAGAGAGACAGAGAGAGACAGAAGACAGAGGGAGACAGACAGACAGACAGAGAGATTGGGTGTCAAAATGATTCAAGTCAGAGTGCCCCTCCCTCTCCCGATGATGGCAGAATGGCGTGTCAATCCTCAATCGATCAGTCAAGGATGGCAGGGATTGTGTGGCACGTGCCCGATCAGATGACAATCACGTGGTGCCCTCCCTCTTCCTCCCTCCCTTCCTTCCTCCCTTCCATGCAGGATTATTGTATGAAGGAAGACCTCTAGAGGCTATACTGAATGAGCAATATCTGCCTTCATGATGCAGAAACCAAATACTATCTATGGGAAGTTGTTCGTGCCAAAATTTTTTTTTATAAAGTTTCTCTTGGCTATCCCTTCCCCTACTGTAACAATAGATAATGTAATACATCACAATATAGATCTACTACAGTGCAATACAATGCAAAAGAATGCAAAACACAACAGATACAATAAAGGTTAAATGATATACAATAACACAATGACTGACTAACTACAGTGCTGACTCCACTCTCCCCAAAAGTCCTTCCGATGAGACTATAAACCGAGGCCCCGTGTGCGAACGCACGCAGAACATCTTGCGCACACGTTAAATCCTGTTCTGCTTTTCGTAAGAGTAGGCCATTGTGTGCCGGTGGGAACAGATGACAAGATTTACAGACTGCATACATACGGGACTGGATGTGAAAAAGCACACGAGTGCTTATTCCATTATCCTCGATAAAAAAAAGTAAAAAAAATAAATAAAATAAAAAAATAAAATGCAATACAACACCCTGCAGTACAATGTAACACGACACAGTGTTAAAGAAACAATAAGTTTAATACAAACTAATACCATTAGTCGATGGCTTTTGTTAAAAACAACAACAACAAACAAACAAACAAAAAACCCTGGGCTGTAGTCATTAATTCCGTGCAAAATTAAATCCCAGCAAAAACAAATTAGCGACAGAATAATCAGCGGATTCAGAACAATTAGTGAAAAAAATTTCAGCCCAAATAAAGATTTTGATACGTAAACAACAAAACAAATAAAACGAAATATAACTATGATTTATAAATCTTGATTAGAAATTGTTTACCTCCTGTTTGTTTGCTTGCTATGGACTAGATGTAAAAAGCACACGAGTGCTTAATCCAATGGTGTTGTTTATAGCTCCGCCGGCCACAGAGGCCAAGATTATCAGGGCTGGGGTGCTTTTTCATTATCCTAGGAATAAAAGAATTTGCCCTGCTTTGCCTTGCCCTGCCTTGCCCTACACCCTGTCCTGTCCTGTCCTGTTTGTGCCTGCGTGTTGGTGGTGTTGCTTGTGTTAGTGGGGGTGGGCTCATGTTGCTTTGCTGTGCTCTTCTCTGTGTTGTCATCTTCAAATTAATGGCTCATTTTCAATTTAAAAAGTTCACAATCTTTTAGCACAAAAAGGATTCTATAAAAAATATTTAGGTGGCATGGCAGTAAGTGCTTTCCAAGCAGATCGAAGTGCACCCTTTCAACTTAGACCTGATTTAGCATCTTTTGACAATGATGGCCCTTGCTCACGCAAAAGGGGTAGGGTTGTACCTAATGGCCTACCATACCCTGTAAACCAAGAGACAACAGCTAAACTGCTGTGTTTACAGCTGAACACGCAATGTTGTTTTGTTCATGGACCTTGAAGATGTAGGCTACCATGCAGTGGGCTCCACACCCACATGAGCGCAGGCACACACACACACACACACACACACTCACACACACACACACACACACACACACACACGCACGCACACACGCACGCACACACGCACGCGCACACACACACACACACTCACACGTTTTGGCATGAATATTTGAAATTGAAGCTGGAGGGATTTGTTTTGTTTGGCTGGTTGGTTGGTGTTTCTTTGTTTGTTTGTTGTTTGCTGTACTGCTCTAAATGCTTTATGTCTTGTTTTGCGTGACATAGGATTAATTTCAATCATCCTGTCCTTATGCAGTATGAATACAATGCCGTGACTGTATTGACTGGTGTGACATTGGCTTTAGTTTATCCTTCACTGTGTGATGACATTGAGATCAGATATGTGACACTGGCTTTAGTTTGTCCTTCGCTCTGTGATGGTATTGAGACCAGAGGATGTGACACTGGCTTTAGCTTGTCCTTCGCTCTGTGATGATATTGAGATCAGATAGTGTGACACTGGCTTTAGCTTGTCCTTCGCTCTGTGATGATATTGAGATCAGATAGTGTGACACAGGCTTTAGCTTGTCCTTCGCTCTGTGATGATATTGAGATCAGATAGTGTGACACTGGCTTTAGTTTGTCCTTCGCTCTGTGATGATATTGAGATCAGATAGTGTGACACTGGCTTTAGTTTGTCCTTCGCTCTGTGATGATATTGAGATCAGATAGTGTGACACAGGCTTTAGCTTGTCCTTCATGTCCTTCAGATGAGACTATACATCGAAGTCCCCTGTGCAAACACAGGTAGAACATCTTGTGCACATGTTAAAACATGTTCCACTTTTCGGAAGAGTAGGCCATTGTGTGCAGGTGGGAAAACGGATGACAAATTCACAAAACTGCATACACACAGGGACTGGTTGTAAAAACAAACAAACTCGTGAGTGCTTATTCCATTATCCGTGAAATAAAAGAATAAATACAACCCAAAAAATAAGTGTTGTGAAAATCTGTGCTGGCTCGTCTGGGAAAATGGCAGATTACCCTGAGCCAAAGGACCTTGGGGGTGTTTATTTATTATTTATTTTATATTTCTATTGGGGGGGGGGGGGGTCTGTTTTGTTTTGTTTTGTTTTGTTTTGTCTGTTTGTTTATTCCCTTGTGTTTGTGGGGGTTTTTTTGTTTTGTTTTTTTTTGTTCTTGATGTGTTGTTGTTATTAGTTTTGGTGTGTGTGTGTGTTGGTGTGTGGTGTGTGTGTGTTGTGTGTGTGTGGTGTGTGTGTGTGTGTGTGTGTGTGGTGTGTGTGTGTGGTGTGTGCGTGTGTGTGGTGTGTGTTGTGCGCGGCGTGGCGTGCGTGCGTGCTGTGTGCAGTGTTGCGTGCTGCGTGCGCGCTGCGCGCGCCGTGAGTTTTGTGTGTGTGTGTGTGCGCCGCGCGCCCAGAGCTTTATAGTTGTTTTCGGTGTCCTTTTAGGTATTTTTAATCCCCGTCGTCGTCGGAAGGCAGCTACCTTGTAATAGTGGGCATACCCAAAATCCCACCATCTGTAAACCTGAGCACCCTATCCGAAGAACTGGGTGCCCCCTCCGCCCCGCCCCCCCCCCCCGCCCCCCCCCCCCCTCCGCCCCACTCCCCCCCCCCCATATTTTTGGTGAGGTTTTGTTTAGATTCGTCTATTCTTTACCAGCTGTTGAGGTTGGGGTCAGAAGAAGATGAGGGGGGAGGGGGTAGGGGTAGTTGGAGAAGGGGGGGGGGGGGGAGAGGGGAGGGAAGGGGAGGGGGTCCCTTTATTTCTCATCACACTTAGCAGCCAGATGTTGCATAATAACTCTCAAGCAGGGATGTGCAGGACTGGACAGGCAGCTGGCTTTTGTTTTTTTGTGTTTTTTTTGCCGAGGAGAATAACACATGTTTGGACGACAGACGCTTTATAGCCAAGTGGTTAAGACCATTCGTCCATAGGTCCATGAAATCGCGGGTTTAAATCTCGGCAACGTCTGGTGAATCAAGGGCGGGAATTTTTTTTTTTTACAATCTCACTAGGTCAGCTTCTAGTGCAGACCTGCCAGTGCCTTAATTCCCTGGTATATAACAGGAGGGAGGGGGGAGGGGGGTAAGGGGGGGGGGGTTAAAGCTGAACGCTCTTAGAGTCTGGAACGATAGGTCCCAGATGCTGAAGCATTTACCATGATGTTTTATTCATAAACAACTGTACCATACTTCATCTTTTTTTTTTTTTTTTTTTTTTTTTTTTTTTTTTTTGCTGCCTCGTCTTCTGTGACGCTCCCGTACTGCTGTTCCCACGCCGCTCATTTCAATCTCCCCGCCACAGCCATACCCAGATTCGTTGTGTCTCACCCCCGGGTCAGGAGTCCACAGGGAGCTCATCAATTTTAGGCCGCCGCGGGGCCACCAGCCAGGGGCCCTGCACTTCTGCTGGGTCACTTTGGTGGTGTTCAGTGGTGCCTGTTCTGAGCTAACATACGCAGGACACCACCTACTAAGCCCCCTACTAACGACAGTATTAGCTCAGTCGCGGAGCCAGACTGAGTGAGTCACCCACCCAAGGTGGCGACCACCACAACGTCCCTCCAACGACCGCCTCCCCACGAACCCCCAACCCCAAAGGCTTTGACACAAATTCACCACAGGCACAGAAGCGTATGGGGAAACCGAATCTGAGGTCACCATGAGACCAGAGCAACGGAGGCCACCGAATCAGAGGCAATTTTTATTATTGCATGATGATCAATGATGATGAGGATGATGTAATGATGCTGCTGTGGAGGTGCATCCGCTTTGAGACTACTTGACAGGGTTGTTCTCTACGCTTACTGTCATAATATATCCCGGCGTCAACCAGGCCCGAGAGATACAGACACCTGCAGTGTTGGTCAGGTAATTTGAGCAACACTCTCAAATTCGCATCCGTAAAGTGGATGAAGCTCGACTGTGTGGTCCCAGTCTCCCCACTGAGCCCACAGCACACTCACTCTGGGTAGGAGCCGGCCGGAGCCCGAAAAAATCCCTATGACTTATGGATTCGAACCCGCGACCTTCCAGTCCGGAATCCACGGCGCTAACCACTGCGCCATGGCGGCTGGTCATACTTCATCTTTTACCCAGCTAGGAAAAAAAAAAGAAATGCCAGGAAGGGGGGGGGGGATGTAGGGGGGAGTGGTGCTGAGATGACCTCCGTGGTCGGCAGAGCTATAAACAATAAAATAGGATTGGGTTGGACTGAAGCTAAAACGAGATAGTTGTGCGTGTGAGTCCGGACAGATTGACAGAGAAGAAAAACACCCACACATAGAACGAAGAATCGTCTTCTTGTTGTCGTTAATGGTGTTGTCGTCGTTGTTGTTTTGTAGACTTTTTTTTTTTTTAAACGCAAGTTTTATTCAACAAAAACAACGTGACACAGCAAACAGCAATGGCAGCAAGGGCAAAATATCCCTCTCCTCCTCTTTTTTTCTCCCTCTCCCCTCTCTTTCCCCAGTATCTACACACTGAAAGGGATGACCCCCTCCCCCCTACACACACACGCACACACACACATGCACACGCACGGACACGCACGCACACGCACGCGTGCGCTCGCGCACCCCCTCCCCCCTCACACACACATGGTGCGCGCGCACACACACACACACACACACACACACACACACACACACACACACACACACACACACACACACACACACACACACACACACACCATCTTCAAGCTAGGACTATAATACAGAAAAAAGATTAGCATTGTGTGCTACTAGATCTATACTGTCTTCCAGCTGTCTTTTTCTTTTTCTATCTTTACTAACGTACAATGTGTGTTTGCCTTGCTCCCGTTCTTGGTCGACTTTCTTTTATTCTCCTCTTCCTCCTTTTCTTCATCTTATTCCTCCTTCTTCTTTTTCATCTTCTCCTTCTTTGCATAGTTCTTGTTCTTCTTTGCATTCGCCTGATTCTTCTTCTTCTTCTTCTCTTCTTCTTCTTCTTCTTCTTCTTCTTCTTCTTCTTCTTCTTCTTCTACTACTCACTACTACCTACTACTACTAATACTACTACTACTACTACTACTACTACTTCCTTCTTCTTCTTCTTCTTCTTCTTCTTCTTCTCCTCCTCCTCCTCCTTCTCCTCTATGTCCCAATTCCCTTCTTCTCCCATTTATTTACTCATCTATTTATTTCTGTGCTTTTGCTTGTCTGTTGTTTTTTTCCTCTGTCTTCCTTCTTCCTTTCCTTCTTTTCTTTCTTCCCTCCACCCTTCCTTCCTCCTTCCCTCTTCCTGCTGTTTACCCTTTTTACCCTCTTAAATTACCACCATCAGTGCTTTGTCCACTCTTTTTTTTTTTCTTTTTTCAACCCCTGTTGTGTAAAGTCCGCGGGCAAACAGACAGGTGTATACCATTGTTCACACACACACACACACACACACACACGCACGCACGCACGCACGCACGCACGCACAGCACACACACACAACACACACAAACAACACACACACACACTCTCTCACACACACACACACACACCACAAAACAACAACAAACAACAACAACAACAACAACAACACACACACAGACACACACAGACACACAGACACACAGACACAGACACACTGACACACACACACACAGACACACACAGACACACATACACACACACACACATACACACACACACACACACACACACACACACACACACACACACACACACACCACAAACAACACACACACACACGCACACACACACACACACACACACACACACACACACACACACACACACACACACACACACACACACACAACGCACGCACGCACGCACACGCGCGCGTGCGCGCCTACGTGATGTTCAGCAGGAACCAGGGTCGATATCTCAGTCACATATGACGCACGACAAAGTTTTTTTTTCTTTAAATTTCTTTTCTTTTTTCTTTTCTTATCTGTGTCTTTTCCAGTTTCTAAGTAAGTGGGAAAAGTTACGTTACTACAAGAGATCGTTTCCTCTGTGTGTGTGTGTGTGTGTGTGTGTGTGTGTGTGTGTGTGTGTGTGTGTGTGTGTGTGTGTGTGTGTGTGGTGTGGTGTGTGTGTGTGTGTAGTGTGTGTGGTGGTGTGTGTGTGTGGTGTGTGTGTGTGTGTGTGGAGAGAGAGAGAGAGAAGATTTTTTTTCTATCAGTTTTTATCTCTCACCAAGCATCTTTTCACCCATACTTTAGATCTTGCTGAGATTTTG
>CM060332.1:7985273-7990273 GCA_030674155.1 Stramonita haemastoma
TGTGTGTGTGTGTGTGTGTGTGTGTGTAGTTGTGCGTGTGTGTTGTTGTTGTTGTTGTTGTTGTTGTTGTTGTTTGTGTGTATAGTTGTGTGTGTGTGTGTGTGTGTGTGTGTGTGTGTGTGTAGTTGTGTGTGTGTGTGTAGTGTGCGTGCGTGTGTGTGTGTGTGTGTGTGTGTGTAGTTGTGTGTGTGTGTGTGTGTTTTGTGTGTGTGTGTTTGTGTGTGTGTGCGCGCGTGCGTGTGTGTATGTGTAGTTGTGTGTGTGTGTGTGTGTGTGTGTGTGTGCGCTCGCGCGCGCGTGCGTGAGTGTGTGCGTGCGTGCGTGTGTAATTGTTCAGTTTAAAGATAAAAGGCAACCGTGGTGTCGTTAAATGGTTTTCTTGTCCCAAACTGGATTTAGGCCTTCAACGGCGCGGACAGGGTACAAACGCAACTGGAAATGATCTTTTGTGCCCAAAACTTTTCCCCACATCCACTAAACTGTGAGTGGTGGTGGTCTAGATACAAGTCTTTCGAGTGATACAAATTAAGTGACCTCCCAAGTGCAACAGGCGTCTAGCGCACGTAAATGAACCTTCAGCAACAAGAGAGTTGTGCATGGGAAAATTCGGTAGAAAAAAGGCTACTGTGATAGGAAAACGAGTAAACATGCTAACATGAAAAAACCAACAAACCTAATGTATAGCACTGCACTTGTGGCGATGGGCTTTGCTTTCCCCAGGGAGAGTAGCCCGAATTTCACGCAGGGAAATCTGCCGTGACTTAATGCGGTATACAAATTACACATACAAACTGCTTAGTACATCATTTCTATCAATACACACGAAAACACAATTCAACATTTTGGCAGTGTATAGTGACCCACAGGGGAATTATCTAGGTCGCCACTCTAATTCCCATTCCGCCTAATTCGGTACTGGAAACTTAGAGTCCTAGACTAATTCCTAGTTTCTTTAGTAACCCTAAAGAAGAGTAGGGCTCAGCTACTTATGGGCCGGGAGTGATAAAGGGGGATAGTAAGAGGATAGTAGAAAAATAGAGGAAAAGAAATATAGAAGAGGTAGGGAGTAGGTAAAGTGAAATTAATTAACTACCTCAACTCACTCAGCAGCCACACTGAATACACTAACGAATGTGACGAACAACAACATTCATTCAATGCGACTCCAGACCGAGTAAGTTGGGTTTACAACATATATTTCACAACACAACCTACAACACTACCACATAAACAACACAAATACCCAATTGTACTGCAAGTACAATTAAGAAAAAAAAAAAAGATATTCTGTCCAGTCCAAAAAAATCCAACAAAAATCAGTCTCAGTTTTAGAACCACTAATAAAAACAACAATGGTAGGGGGATGATGAGCAAAAGGGCGATGTGACAGGGGAAAAAACGATGTTCCTGTAATAAAAAGAACATACAATGTAAAAAAACATCACCACAAAACCAATCCTTCAGTATAATTCAAATGCTCACACATCAACCATCAATCACTGAGCTTGCTTTACAACACTAAGCTCAATTACCAAAATGCACTCTCACCCTATTCAGTTTGCATTCTCATGAGAATAAAACATTCTCAAAACAATCTAACCTAACCTCTAAAATTATTACATAATTTTAGTAGTTAGTCTTACACATGTTTCATTTACTTTAGGACAGATGATGGTCCATCTGTGAAACTGTGCAACCATTAATAAAAAGGACTCTAAACTTATTTTAGATCAATGTCCCCAATGACATTCCAATGCCATTATGCCTATTTGAAATTACTAATGATCTATCACAAGCAGGTCACAATTCTTAGTGATAAAATCATTACAAAAATCAAGTAGTCCTTCACACCCATATAATTATTTGTAGTGTAAAGTCACACTAGAATATTTCCAGCATTTTACTAGCTGAACAATATCCTACCAAAAGTTAAACTTACAACAAAGACCATGACCCTGTTAAAATTTACCCCACCCTTTCTTTGTTCAAAGCAATCACTTACCCTTCACTGTTAATTCACACTTGAAAGCCTGTGAAATTAAATCAAACATATAGATTTCCTGAACCTTCCAAAACTATTCTGAATTAAGCTGAAATTGGCTTAAACAGATAGTTTGATCAAAAACAAAGTTAACAAAATGAAACCAAACCTTAATCAGGAACATCCAGACTCAGAGAGTCCAAGTCACACTCCCTTCCCTCACTGGCTCCAGGCAGGAAGTGAGATTTAAACAGGAATATCCCAATAGGCATTTCTTTAAGGGGAGATCACTCACAAAAACAAGAGAACTCTACAAGGGAGTTACTGAACTTAAGGCTGAGTAACACACCAAACAAAAATACGTTTTTGTGAGGGGGGTTACAGCAGTAAATAAAGACTTTCATTCCATTAACAGGTAGTCGAGACTACAAACATCCAAACAGTGCTTTTCCGAAGAAAATCAGTTGTTTTACTGGATTCACACCCTTGCATTATTTACCATTGGTCCCTATGAAAACCTTCTAGGTCTATCAATCGTAAAGAAGCCTATACTTAAATGGTACGGGCATGTCACAAGATCAAAAGGACTTGCAAAAACAATACTGCAAGGCACTGTTCAAGGAGGAAGAAAAAGAGGCAGACCAAGGAAGAAATGGGAGGACAACATCATCGAATGGACAGGCCTGGAATTCAACAAAACTTTGAGAAAGGCAGAACAGAGAGAGGAATGGAAGGAATTGGTTGTCAAGTCTTCAGGGGTGCCCCCATGGTCGCCAGACAAAGGGAGGGATAGATAGATAGATAGATAGATAGATAGATAGATAGATAGATAGATAGATCAATGGATAGATAGATAATAGGATAGTTGATAGATAGATAGATAGATAGATAGATAGAATAGAATATAGTATAGATAGATAGATAGATAGATAGATAGATAGACCGACCCACAAAGACACTAATATTATAGGCATTGTCAGATTTTGGAATCGTTTGTCTTTCGATTTTGCAGTCTGTGCATTGGCAGCCCACCTGGTGAAGGAGAGACAGGAGAAGGTCAGTTTTCACAGGAAGATTCCAAACCCTGAGAAGAGTTCTTAGACTATCTACCCGTTCAGCCTGTCCACTTAAAGATATATCATTATCTTTTATTTATTCATTCTTTTATTTCGAGGATAATGGATTAAGCACGCAGGTGCTTTCCACATCCAGTCCCCGTGTGTATGCAGTTTTGTCAATCCGTTCACACCGGCACACAATGGCCTACTCTTCCGAAAAGCGGAACAGGTTTTAACGTATGCGCAAGATGCTCTGCATGCGATGGCACACCTGATCTCGTTTTATAGTCTCATCCGAAGGACTTTTGGGGGGAGTGGAGTCAGCACTGATGCTAAACTCCAGGGATTGAATACATCCCCTTGAACAGGATTTGAACCTGGGTCAGCAGATCACGAGCGCAATGCATGCGCAATGCAACAACGCTCTAACCAACCAGGCTTTTATATTCCACTTCAGGACATCAACCCTTTTAAGACACAGCAGGAGTCTAAGTGCTGAAACCACAAGAGTTCTGAACTAAATTAGCAACAACAAACAGCAGGAATGTATTGTAGACAGATAGCCTAGCGTGTGCTATCAGGTAGGGGTCCGTGCTTCTTTCTGGTAAACAGGTCTGTTTTTCAGTTGAAGCAGCAGCACCCACACAACCTAATCAACGAAGCTATGTCAAACTTGTATGCGTGTGTGGGGTAAGGTGTCGTGTGTGTGTGTGGGGGGGGGGGGGGGGCAGGAGGGGGGGCGTGTGTGTGGGTGGGGTGGGGGGGGTGGGTGGAGGGGGTGGTGTTGGGGGTGTGTGTGTGTGTGTGTGTGTGTGTGTGTGTGTCTGTCTGTCTGTCTGTCTGTCTGTCTGTCTGTAGCTGGCTAGCGGGTGGCTTTTCTTTCTCTGTCTGTCTGTCTGTCTGCCTCTGTCTGTCTGTTCTCTGTTCTGTCTGTCTCTGCTGTCTTCTGTCTGTCTGTCTGTCTGTCTGTCTCTGTCTTGTCTGTCTGTCTGTCTGTCTGTCTGTCTGTCTGTCTGTCTGTCTGTCTCTCTCTCTCTCTCTCTCTCCTCTCTCTCTCTCTCTTCTCTCTCTCTCTCTCTCTCTCTCTCCTCTCTCTCTCTCTCTCTCTCTCTCTCTCAAGATAGCCATGTTCAGTCACAGATAAACTGCTTTTCCAAGGTGAGGTCAATGTCAAATTTTTGCGTATGTGTATGTGTGTGTGTCTGCCCAAGTGAATGCAGTCTGTCTGCACACACACACACACACACACACACACAACAACACACACACACACACACACACCACCACACCACCACCACACACACAAAAACCAAACACACACACACCACACACACACACAACACAACACAACAAAAACACAAACACACACACACACAAACACACACACACACACACCAACAAACAGCAACAACACACACACAACACACACACACACACACACACACACAACACAGCAGAGAGAGAGAGAGAGAGAGAGAGAGAGAGAGAGGAGAGAGAGAGAGAGAGAGAGAGAGAGAGAGAGAGAGAGAGAAGAGAGAGACAGACAGACAGACAGACAGACAGACAGACAGACAGACAGACAGACAGACAGACAGACAGACAGAAGAGAGAGAGAGAGAGAGAGAGAGAGAGAGAGAGAGAGAGAGAGAGAGAGAGAGAGAGAGAGAGAGAGAGAGAGAGAGAGAGAGAGAGAGAGAGAGAGAGAGAGAGAGAGAGGCAGTGCTTATCTTCACATTTCCTAGCAATCTACACAGTAAAACATGACTGTTGAGGGAAGACACTTAACAATAATTCATCATGGGAGCCAGTGCACACATGCTTGGTTGGTTGGCTGGTTTTGTACTTGGTTGCTTGGTTGGCTGGTTATTTGGTTGGCTAGTTGGTTGGCTGGTTGGTTGGTTGGTTGGCTGGTTATTTGGTTGGCTGGTTGGTTGGATGGCTGGTTAGTTGGTTGGCTGGTT
>CM060332.1:7993915-8006415 GCA_030674155.1 Stramonita haemastoma
CACGTCATAGAACAACAGACATGAGTGTGTGTGCGCGCGTGTGTGTGTGTGCGCGCGTGCGTGCGTGCGTGCGTGTGTGTGTGTGTGTGCGCGTGCGTGTGCGTGCGTGTATGTGTGTGTGTGTGTCTGTATGTCTGTCTGTCGTGTTTTCTGCCTCTGTAC
This sequence comes from Stramonita haemastoma, assembly GCA_030674155.1. Classification (NCBI taxonomy): domain Eukaryota; kingdom Metazoa; phylum Mollusca; class Gastropoda; order Neogastropoda; family Muricidae; genus Stramonita; species Stramonita haemastoma. The sequence goes on from CM060332.1 coordinate 7,994,078, forward strand.
ATGTGTGGTCTGGTCCAAAAGACAAGCACCCAGACCACCACTCAAAGTCTAGTTGTCGGGCTGGAGCAGGCATGATTATGCAGTTATTCTTTTTTCTAGGCAAGCGGCTACCTCTTGTCCCCTGATGCACCAACTGCTTGCATAAAAGAACCAAATCCTCTATTAGACAAAAAAAATCAACACCATCAAACGACATCCCCCCAAAAAAAAAAAACACAAAAATTACCCATCAAACAAACAAACAAACAAACCAAAATGGACCCAAAGTAAAAACAAAAAGAAACAAGCACAAATCCCAACAGAAAGTGTAGAGTTGCACCTGCCAGACACTACCCCAGGGGAGGTCAACCAAATTTCACACAAAGAAATCTGACGTGCTTTAAGAAGTAATACATGATAATATGGCAATGACAATAGTTTATTGTGATTAAGCATTTAAACCCATTCACAAGGGGACAGTGGGGAAAAGGACTGGGCACAATACATTATATGTTAAACAACGGAAAAAATATGGCTGTTGCCTAAATGTTCTTCATGGCATGGACTCCACATCATGGTAAAAAGATAGAGATGCAGAGTCCACAGAGAGAGAGAGAGAGAGAGAGAGAGAGAGAGAGAGAGAGAGAGAGAGAGAGAGAGAGAGAGAGAGAGAGAGAGAGAGAGAGAGAGAGGAAGAGAGAGAGAGAACTCAAAGTCGAATGATTTATTCACAAAAAGGCCATTGGCTCATGCATAAAGGGGGTTGCCGAACTGCTTAGTATTTTAGTGAGGGATAAAAACAACAGCAACAACAACAAAAAAACTATTGTATAACCAAAAAAAGTCAGTTAAAAAATGACTTAAAGTGACAATATATTTATTTGAAAGCTTACACACATTAAGTGAGACTGAGCACAACCTCAGAATGACTTGACACTAAGAAGAGAGAGAGGAGAGAGAGAGAGGAGAGTGAGAGAGAGACGAGAGAGAGGAACTCAATTTAGAGTAATGACATGCTTACACCAGGCCTCAGCAAGCCATGAGAGAGAGAGAGAGAGAGAAGAGAGAGAGAGAGAGAGAGAGAGAGAGAGAGAGAGAGAGAGAGAGAGAGAGAGAAGAGAGAGAGAAGAGAACTCAATTATTTTAATGAGAGTAATTGGAAGAGGCCATGAAGCTCTATACGAAGCAGCAGGCCTCAGAGAGAAGAGGAGGAGGGGAGAGAGAGACCAGAGCAGAGCAGAGACAGACACAGATGAAGAGAGAAAGAGAATAAGACAGAGAGAGAGAGAGGAGAGAGAGAGAGAGAGAGGAGAGAGAGAGAGAGAGAAGAGAGAGAGAGAGAGAGAGAGAGAGAGAGAGTTATTCTTTTATATCGAGGATAACAGAATAAGCAGTCATGTGCTTTTTTTCATCGGGTCCCCGTGTGTATGCAGTTTTTTGTAAATATTGTCATCTGTTCCCACCGGCACACGATGGCCTACTCTTACGAAAAGCGGAACAGTATTTAACGTGTGCACAAGATGTTCTGCGTGCATTCGCACATGGGGCCTCGGTTTATCCGAAGGATGAGAGAGAGAGAGAAGAGAGAGAGAGAGAGAGAGAGAGAGAGAGAGAGAGACAGAGACAGAGAGAGACAGAGAGACAGAGAGACAGAGACGAGACAAGACAGACAGACAAGACAGAGGGGGGGATAAGGGAGGAGTTTGAGAGGAGGGGGGGGGGTAGGGTAGGGGAGCCTAGATCCTGATTTAATGGTTTTGTTTTGGCTTCAGCTTCGATCTTCTATGTGACTATAAAACAGCTGTATCTTTTTCCGTCTGCTATAAACCCTCAGCAAGTCATTATCTTTTATCATCCCCTGAATTTTAGAGTTTACGAACAAAACAGCAAAAAATAACATAAAATAAATAAATAAAATTAAAACCAAAATAGGTCTAATAAAAGAAAAAAAAAAAAAAAATGAAAGATCAAAAACATCACACACACACACTACTTTTTTTTAACACACACACACACACACACACACACACACACACACACACACACACACACACACACACACACACACACACACACACACACCACAGTTTTTAGAAAATAAGTAACTATGATCATTCTCAAAGGAAAGTAAATTCTCATAGTTATATCATTCAATGTATCTTTTTCTTCTTCCAACCCTCAAACAGCAGCTACTATTTTATTTGATTATAAAAGCAAGCAATCACAGATGAGTCACTGGGAGATTTTTCTCTTCATGTATTTTTTTTATAACAGGTGTGTATCTGTTCAAAGGAGAAAAGGAGGGAGTGTTCTTATTGCAGATGTAGGCTTAAATGTCGGGAAGAGATAACTGTGTTGTTTTCAGTGCAATGTCTGTTCACATAAGTGATCTTAGACCAAAAAAAAAGGAAACCCCAAAATGCAAAACAAATAATGTTGTTGCATGTAGAACTTCTAACCAATGATAGAAACAAAAAGTAAGTAAAAAAAATTAAAAGGTGAACACTAAAGCCTGAACAATCAATCAGAACTTTTTAGGAATTAAGACACAGCAGGAGATCAATGTCTCTATCTTGTAAACAAGTTACTAAGTGTTCATAAGCACCATAGTAAACTGTCAATGGGACTCTTCTTCAGCAATAAGGCAAGTTCAACAGCAACACACAGTCACTCCATTCTAATGAAGGCTATATCAGTTGTCCATTTCCATCCCTATGAACAGCACAGTCCCTATAGTCTTCCGACTTTCAATAATTTCCATAAGTGACATGATCACCCAGCCTCAAAGAGACCTCCATGGGACAGCCTAATTAGCATACCTCAACCTTAGACCAATAGAGTTGCTGGTTAGTGTCTATTTACCATGCTGAAGGATTTTTCTTAACAGTCCCTCCCTCCTGTTCAAACAAACAACAATGGGGTGGGAACCTAGAACCAGTAGTACTTAGAGCAGACGAGACAGGTGTGTTTACGCTCTATGAGAAGCCCTAGAACTGGTCAAAACAGAAGGATTAGATGTAAAATAAGTTGAAAAAAAAAACAAGGAGAGTTATTTTGTTCCATCTGAAGAGAGCAAACATGAAATTTTAGATATGGAACCTAATGTGGAAGAGCAGAGAGGCGTGGCCAGTGACTTCAACATTGATGCTGTCGAATAATCGTGAAGAAGACAAAGGTGCACAGGCCTATATGTTTAGTGTATGGATGGTTTACTTCAATTCACTGTGGCATGAAGATTTCAGATTTGTTCCCCCTGCCATTTCACCCTACAGGGACCATGAAATGCAGGACTGCAGTGCCAGATGAAAAATTATGAATTTGTCAGTTGTATTTTACCAATATATTCTCTTTTTTTTTATATAAAGCAGACATACTCATATAGATCTAGCCTATTTATATTATACAGGGTTTCTCAATTTGATTTATGTGGAAAATAACAGGGTTATCTCTGCCCCTTTGTTGATGTAAACTCTATTGATTCATAGATTAACCTATCTACAGCATCATTGTTTATCTTGGTCAACCACAGAAGCCAAAGATCTCCAATTCAACTTTTGTTTGAGTGGTGTGAGTCATTGATGGCTGAAGAGTTATAGATATGGCAGCTGTAGCCTCCAGGCACGTAGAGATCTATTACACAACTGTTGTGTGTGTGAACTGTAAACAACTGTGTCCCTGTGTGCAAAGTCGATAGAGATAGCAGGTTGTGGACACACCTCAGTCTTTGTTCACCTATTACCAGGTGAAGTGTGGATGTTGTTTAGGTGAGAAAAAGAAAGGGGGAGGGGGAGGTAGGGAGAGAGAGGAGGGAGAGAGGGGGAGGGAGAGGAAGGGAGAGAAGAGAGGGAGAGGGAGAGAGGGGGAGGGAGGGGGGAGGGAGGGGGAGGGAGGGAGAAGGAGGAGGGAGAGAGAGAGAGAGAGAGAGAGAGAGACAGACAGACAGACAGACTCACAGACTCACAGACAGACAGATAAAGGCAGAACAGAAACAGAGACATGAGGTGAAGATATGGAAGAAGACAACTGAAACTGACAACACCATCAACAACAACAGCAACAACAACAACCAGAACAACACAATAAGAGAGAGAGAGAGAGAGAGAGAGAGAGAGAGAGAGAGAGAGAGAGAGAGAGAGAGGAGAGAGAGAGAGGAGAGAGAGAGAGTGTTATAACAGTTCTCCAAGAAAGCAAAGGACAATAGCTCTGTTTTCAAAAAGGATTATTTCAGTATTTCTCAGCAGACAGTGGGTCTCTTCTCTGGACATGTTTGAAGGCCACTTCTGGAATTTTTTTCATCCCTTTTTTTAGGTTTTTTTTTTGTACCTGGGCCAGAGCTCTGAGGTTTACCAATGCTGAGATTTTGTGTTTGCAACCGTTTTCACCTCCATTAAGGTAGCCACATTCAGACTTCAGGGATCTTGAATGTTTTAATACAAAATGACTTTAATTTGTGTTTGGTGGACACTTGGCTAGTTGAAGTGGGAGTTGAAGAGGAGAAGTCAGCAAGTTTCAGGACATAAAAGGTTGATTGGTGTCAGAATGTTGAGGATGTTTTAAACTGAAATACATTAAAAGTTTGAAAATCCCTTAATTTCACACCACCACACACACACACACACACACACACACACACACACACACACACACACACACACACACACACACACACATGCACGCAGGCACAAACGCATACACACATAACACACACAGAAAGATAGAGAGAGAGAGAGAGAGAGAGAGAGAGAGAGAGAGAGAGAGAGAGAGAGAGAGAGAGAGAGAGAGAGAGAGAGAGAGAGAGAGATTACTAAAACATGATGGGGTAGTTTTCCTTATAACAAAAGAAAACAAACACTCTCAAAAATATACAAACTGGAGCAGTAACCCTAGCATAGCAGGCAGTGTCAACTGACTGAGCTACAGGTAGCTATTTTATTCTGCTGGGGCATTTTTCCTGATGTATATCTTCTTCATCAGTGAAACACTCAGAAAGCAACTTCAGAGATCCTGACAAGTGCCGAGGTATGCTGAAGGCCCTCCAGGGTCCAAAAAGCTTGCCAGTAGGCCAAATATCGGCCCTCAGGGTTTGGTGTGGTGGACAGGTCTGGAGGAAGTGTTCCACTGTCATGGGTGCAGTGCCCTAGGGGTTCATCGTAGAATCACCAATGTGGAACTTGGTGAACATGTAATTCTGAGTCTGCAAGTGTCCAGTCCTCAGTCTCACCATGATCTTCTCTGGGTAGGAGACAGTAATCTTTACTGTTGAAATTAAGATGCTTCTGAAGCCATCTTCTGTTTTCCTTTTCCTCACAAGCCTCAGCAGTGCAAAAATTTTCCCTGCATCTCTCTCAGGCTTGCAATGTGGTGTGGGTGTACAGGCTCCTTTGTCATAATGATTATCATGGCAGTGCATATTCTTAGTAGTCACCGAATATTGATGATTTTGTACATTTTCTTTGCATTCTTCTTTTTCTTCTTGGGTTCTTCTTCTTCCAATTCCTTTTCCTCTTTGTCTTCTTCTTCTTCTTCTTCTTCTTCTTCTTCTTCTTCTTCTTCTTCTTCTTTTCTTTTTTTCTTCTCTCCCTTTCCTTAACAGAGAAGACAACTGGATCAGGGGTTTTGGCATTGCTGCCATTGCTAGTCCCAGGCCTTCTTTTCATCAGATTCATGTACAATACAAATATTTCATCAGATTGGTATTGTAACCCCCCTCACAAAGACGTATTTTTGTGTTTGGTGTTACTAGGTGTTACTAAGTGTTAAGTTCAGTAACTCCCTTGTAGAGTTGGGTGATCACCCCTTAAAGACATGCCTATCAGGATATTTCTGTTTAAATCTCACTTCCTGCCTGGGGCCAGTGAGGGAAAGAGGTGTGACAGAGACTCCTGAGTCTGGATGTTCCCCATTAAGGTTTGGTTTCATTTTTATTAACCTTGTTTTTGATCAAACTATCTGTTTAAGCCAATTTCAGCTTAATTCAGAATAGTTTTGGAAGGTTCAGGAAATCTATATGTTTGATTTAATTTCACAGGTTTTCAACCTGTGAATTAACAGTGAACCCTAAGTGATTGCTTTGAACAAAGAAAGCGTGGGGTAAATTTTGGCACCGTCATGGTCTTTGTTGTAAGTTTAATTTTTGGTAGGATATTGTTCAGCTATTAAAATGCTGGAAATATTCTAGTGTGACTTTACACTACAAATATATGGGTGTGAAGGACTACTTAATTTTTATAATGATTTTATCACTAAGAATTCTGACCTATTTGTGATATATCATTTAGAAAACCCAAACAGTTGAAATATTAGTGGGGGCATTAATCTAATTTAAGAGGCTTTTAGCCTGTGAACTAACAGTGAGACCTAGTGGTTGTTTTGAACAAAGAAAGCGAGTGGTAAATTTTAACACAGTCATGGTTTTTCTTGTAAGTTTGATTTTTGGTAGAATATTGTTCAGCTATTAAAATGCTGGAAATATTCTAGTGTGGCTTAACACTACAAATATATGGGTGTGAGGGCCTACTTAATTTTAGTAATGATTTTATTACTAAAAATTGTGACCTGTTTGTGATAGATTATTTAGCAATTTCAAACAGGTACTGTGACATTGGAATGTCATTGGCATTTATTTGAAGTAAATTAGTCCTTCTTATTAATGTTGGCACAGTTTCATAGGATGGACCATCATCTGTCCTAAAGTAAATGAGACATGTTGGGATGCTTGCACAGTTTCATAGGATGGACCATCATCTGTCCTAAAGTAAATGAAACATGTGTAATACTAACTATTAAAATTATGAGGTAATTTTAGAGGTTATGCTAGTTTGTTTTCAGAATGTTTTATTCTCATGAGAACAGCAAACTGGATAGAGTGAGAATGCATTTTAGTAATTGAGCTTACTGCTGTAAACTAGCTCAGTGATTGATGGTTGATGTGTGAGTATTGGAAATATGCGGTAGGATTGGTTTTGTGGTGATGTTTTTTACATTGTATGTTCTTTTATTACAGGAACATCGCTTTTCCCCTCATCCCATCCCCACTCTCATCGTTCTGTGTGTCTATAATATATATATATATATATATATATATATATATATATATATATATATATATATATATATATATATATCCATCCTTCAAGGCATACCAATATGGTTGCCTGTGTGGCGCTGTACTTGTGAAAACAGCCACACAGGCAAAATCTGGTGGCTCCTGCGAGGGTACTGGAACCATTCTATAGGTCATTGCCTTTCCAATGGATCATTCCAGTGCCGTGGAGAGGGGGGGGGTCTGCTGCATGGGTAACAGCTTGCCCTCCATACATACTTGCCCAGGCTTTGCGTTCTAAAAAGACTAGAGCGCAACTTCATAGTCTTCCAAGACTTATGGGTGCCTAATCTATCTATCTATCTATCTATCTATCTATCTATCTATCTATCTATCTATCTATCTATCTATCTATCTATCTTTATATAAATAGATAAATAAATTGACAGACAACACACACACATATATGTATATATGTATATATATATATATGTATATATATATATATATAATATATATATATATATATATATATATATCCTCTCAAGGCATACCAATATGGTATTCTGTGTAGCGCTACACTTGTGAAAACAGCCACACAGGCAAAATCTCCTCCTCCAGTGTGTACCTTCAGCACCACAGGGATTCTCACGTGGATGAGTCAGCCAGAGTGTGGCATATTCTGGGTGACCCCCAAGGATGTTCAGCTGGGGATCCCAGGAATGCAGCAACAACAACAGCAACAGCAGCAACAACAACAATAGCAACAACAGCAGCATCTACAGCAACAGCAACAACAACCACAACAACAACGCTGCTACAAGCCCACCCAGGGAATGGTATGCTGTGGGCAGGGTTGTAAACAGCATGACTGGACTGGATTGGATTGGACTAGTATCCCTCATGGGAGTTAATTCTTCCCTTTGTTCTCTCAGACATGAATACAGCAGAGATCCTGACAAAATAATGCCACACAGGCCGTAGGGGGACTGGCAAGGGTCTGATGATGTGTGTGTGTGTGTGTGTGTGTGTGTGTGTGTGTGTGTGTGTGTGTGTGTGTGTTTGGAGAGAGAGAGAGAGAGAGAGAGAGAGAGAGAGAGAGAGAGAGAGAGAGAGAGAGAGAGAGAGAAGAGAGAGAGAGAGAGAGCAAATCTAATCTAATCTAATCAAATCAAATTCTTTTAGAGAGAGGGGGGTATTGTCGAGAAGAGAGAGAGAGAGAGAGAGAGAGAGAGGAGAGAGAGAGAGAGAGAGAGAGAGAGAGAGAGAGATGAGTTAAGTAATGTTTACTAGCTTATCAGGTTTTGCATAACACACACACGCATTTAAAAGTACATCTAGTGACATCTGGCAGGAGCAGTTCCACGGGGATCTTGTCAGTTGTTTAGTAGTCACAGATGGATGTAAACTAATGCACCAACCATGAATACTAAGATTATAGTGCATAGGGAACAAAAAGAACAACTAAAACAAAAATAACAACATGAACAACCACAATAACAACAATAATAATAACAACAGCCACTCGAGCAACAACAGGAACAACAACAAACAAGGACACTAGGCACACAGTAGCAGCAATGGGAACAACAACAAAATATAATGTGACAAATAAAGGAAAAAAGAAAGAAAAAAAAACAGAAAAGGAGAATGAACCCTCTATGCCCCCCCCCCCCCTACCCCCCCCCCCAAAAAAAAAAAAATAAATAATGTGTATAGTTGATGGTGGTCTTGAGGTCTAGAGGTAACGCCTGTCTAGAAAGCGAAAAGTCCTGGTAGGGTGGTTTGAATGCCGTTTGAGCCTGAAACTTTTCCCCCATCCATTAGACCATGAGTGGTGGTCTGGGCACTAGTCTTTTGGATGAGAAACAGATAAACCCATGTCCCTGTTACACATCATTATTTAGCGCACATATAAGAACCCACGGCAACAAGAGAGTTGTTCCTGGCAAAATTCTGTAGAAAAAAGGCACTCTGATAGGGAAACAAAATACAGTTACAGACAGGAAAAAGAAGTGGCGATGGGCTCTCTCCTGGGAGAGCAGCCCGAATTTCAGCAGAGAAATCTGCTGTGACAAAAAGTGGTAATAAATAAATGAAATAAATAAAAATAAAACAACAACAACAAACCAGGGAAAGTTCTCCATACACAAGAGACATACAAAACATGATCAGAGATGGGACTCCTGATCTGAGTGTGCGAGTTCAAGTCTAAACAAGTAGATCTTTTGATGGAGTTAACATTGGGTCCAATCCAATCTAATCCAATCCAATCTAATCCAATCATCCATCAATCCCAATCATCTTGCTTATAGCCTCCACTAACCACAGAGGCCACATGGGGTTGTCACCTCATACATTTCAAAACCTCAGAATAAAAACTATATACAGATTAAAATGGATATAAAACTAACTCTACTGTTGATCCTTGCATCAATGCCCTGGTCGACCATATGGGTCAACCCAGGATGAGCATGGCACTGCTTTGTGGGAAAAGCCACATCAACAACACATAAAATGAGATAAAACCAAAACCAGATTCCTTAAAACAACCTTGTTTTTAATGACCAACTGTAACACTTTCACTAATATCAGACGGAAAAATCCCCATTCTCTCAGGAAGTTAAAAATGGTGTCTGGTGGGACATCAGGAAAAGGGCTCTTTAAATAGTCTGCAGTTAAGTGTTTGTGCCTAATATCCTGAACATCTCCACAACCCAGACTCAAATGTTTGTGCCTGATATCCTGAACATCTGCACAATCCAACTTAAATGTTTGTGCTATATCCTGAACATCTTCACAATCCAGACTCAAGTGTTTGTGCCTGATATCCTGAACATCTGCACAATCCAGACTCAAATGTTTGTGCCTAATATCCTGAACATCTTCACAATCCAGACTCAAATGTTTGTGCCCAATATCCTGAACATCTCACAATCCGACTCAAATGTTGATGGCTGCCATGGATCAAGTACACAACACGGGGTTCCTCACCTTTATGCAGCATTGAGCCTGGTTACCAAGTGAGTAGGCAACGGCACCTCGGCTTCAGTACAGTCATATCCCCAGTTCACCCAGCTGTAAATGGGTACCTGCCCTCTTTAGAGTCAGGGGAGGTAATGTAGTGTGGGAGAAGAGATTTTATTTTATTTCTATTTTATTTTATACCACTTTATGTCACAGCAGATTTCTCTGTGTGAAATTCCGGCTGCTCTCCCCCAGCATTGGCCACAAGTGCAGCGCCTACCCATTATGTTTTCCCCCTCAGGGATGGTGTCTAAACACGACACCTGTGTGCATGCTGTTTTAATTAAAAAAAATTGTCATTTGCTCCTACCAGCACATGATGACCTACTCTTGGGAAAGGCGGAAAGGGGTTTTAATGTGCCAAGATGTTCGTGCTTGCACAGGGCCTGGTTTACAGTCTCTCCAAATAAGCACCGCCCTCAATAAACTGGCCCCTACAGAGGCTGAAATTTTTATAACTTGCCCCCCCCCCCCACGACCACATAGAATATGGGACACCTTTACCTTACTTACCTTTCAGCCACAACACAATGTGTGGGGATGGGATAGCTCAGTGGTCAGAGGGCTGCTTTCCCCCAGACAAGGTTAAGCAGCCTTAAGCGTGGTTGCCAATTGGATGGGTGACCACAAAGCAGTGTGGGAGAAGAGATAGACGCACCTTCAACATGCTGGCCCCTAGAGAAGCTGAGGTCTCTGATGCCTCGCCCCCATGCCCCCTCACATAGAGTATGAGATACCTTTGTCTTGTTTGTCTTTAAGTCACAACTCAATGTGGTGTGACAGGGCATTTCAACAATTCTACAATAGTAACATTTTTGAACTGGCCCGAGGTGCTGAGGTGGGAGAACTTATGGGAGCGTGGGACCTCCGACTTTCTGGCCTCTGACTACAGTCCTGATATCAGAGTAATCTGGAAACAACTATAATTTGACTCAAACAACAAAAACATGTGACACGGCCCTAAGGGATGGTGGCTGTCTATTGTTTTAGGCTAGGTTTCCTGCCGTGTCAAGGGCTGACACACTTTGACATGCTGTGTAGCCTATCTCCAAGTGTTGATGTCCTTGTCAGTTGAGAACAATGGGCCACATGACAGCCACCACCACCCCTCCCCCTTCAGACCCTCCCCCCCTCCCCTTAGCCTGGTCTGATAGAAAGTCCTTTGTTCAAAGTACAGTCTGGGTTGTTGGTTTTTGTTGTTGTGGTAGTTGTTTTTTGTCTTCCTCAGTGTGTGTGTGTGTGTGGGGGGGGGGGGAAGATAGCTAAGTGGTAGAGCCCTTTTTTTGTTTGTTTCAGTAGAATTATAGTCCTTTCCAGAATTTCTCCGATATCAGGACTGTAGTCAGAAGCCACAAAGTCGGAGATCCCACACATCGTAAGTTCTCCCACTTCAGCACATCCGGCCACCCCAAAAATGTTACAATTGTAGAAGCTGGTCAGAGCATTTCTTTACCCAGTCAAGTTAATAAGCTTGGGGCGTGGTTACCAGTTGGATGGGGTGGGGCGTGGTTACCATTAGATGGATAACCCTTTGGGGTTTGGGTGCTGTTTGTGCTGCGTTTGTGGGCCTTGGCTTCAGTACAGTTCCCCCCCCCCCCCCCCCCTAGTTCACCCAGCTGTAAAAGGGTACCTGCTCATTCTAGGTCAGGTTTGTTTGTTTGTTTGTAAAGCAGCCAGGGAGAAGAGATGGGCAGGTCCTCAACATGCTGTCCCCTAGAAAAGCTGAGGACTTTGACACATCTCTCCCTTACGACCATCTAGGTTCATGGGACACCTTTACTTTCCCTTACCAGTGTGTGTGTGTGTGTGTGTGTGCGGTGTGTGTGTGTGTGTGTATGTGTGTGTGCGGGTGTGTGCAGGTTGTGTGTGTGTGTGTGTGTGTGTGTGTGTGTGTGTGCTTTTTGTTTTTTGTTGCTGCTGATAGGGGCTATAGGTTGTGACAGTAAAAGTTTTTTTGTCATTACAACCCCAAAATAAACCAAGTTAAATCTGGGGGGAGCGTTAAACAGCTTTGAAAACAGTAGTTTTGTCTTTTGTGGGTTTTGGATTGTTTGTTTGTGTTGGTTGTTTTGTGTTTTTTTTTAGGGGGAGGGGTGGTAGTTGAAAATTACCTTTTAATTCATATTTTTGTGTAGGGTTTTCTTGGTTGTGTTAAAAAAATGTTTGTTTGGGCCTTGTTGGGGAAGGGGGTATTTCTTTTGTTGTTGCTTTTGGGAGGGGGTAGGGGGTGGTGCATGTAATTTTTCTGTGGGTTTTTTTTGTTTTTTTTCTTTCAGTCCATGGTAGGGCC
>CM060332.1:8008915-8043332 GCA_030674155.1 Stramonita haemastoma
AACCTAAGTACCCTCCCTTTCTAAACACCATTACATTAGTCTTTTCAAGATTGACAACCAAGCATAATCTATCTGCTTCTCTCTTAAGTCTGTTCAACTGATTTTGGAGACCAATAGCAGATTCAGATAATAAGATAACATCATCAGCAAACAATAATAGAAATATTTCAACAGTATCAGTCATTAGTTGAATGCCATGCTTTCCTGCTCTGGATACTTCAAGAGCCAATTCATTTATAAATAGAGAGAACAATAGGGGACTGAGTAAACAACCTTGTTTTACTCCTTTTGGACAAGCAAAATAATCTGAATAATAACTCTTATCACGCACACATGCCAAAACAGAGTTATAAACACTTCGTACCGCCTTATACATTTTTCCACATACACCACATTTCCTCAATACTTCCCACAAATTGTTTCTATTGACCAAGTCGAACGCCTTTCTAAAATCTACAAAGGCAACATAAAGTTTAGTGTGTCGTTGCAAGAATTTTTGAACAATGGCAAAAAGCGTAAAAATATGATCAACTGTAGAATAGCCTGCTCTAAAGCCTGCTTGCTGTTCAATTATTTTATCTTCTTCCATAGCCCATCTAGAAAGCCTTTTGGTTAAAATATCTGTGTATATCTTGCTAACCACACTAGTTAAAGCTATTCCACGATAATTACCTGGTTGGTCTATATCCCCTTTCTTATAGATGGGTACAATCATAGATTTTGACCATTCCACAGGAAAAAGGCCAAAATCAAAGAGTTTATTGAAATAGAGAGAGAGAGAGAGAGAGGAGAGAGAGAGAGAGAGAGAGAGAGAGAGAGAGAGAGAGAGAGAGAGAGAGAGAGAGAGAGAGAGAGAGAGAGAGAAAGACAGAGACAGAGACAGAGACAGACAGACAGACAGAGAGAGAGAGAGAGAGAGGAGGAGAGAGAGAGAGAGAGAGAGAGAGAGAGAGAGAGAGAGAGAGAGGGTGGACGAGATAAGAGATAGTGGAAAAACTTTTTGCGTAACCGGTGTCACGCCATTTGGTACGCTGACGTTGATGTGACGTTGATGTGAGTTCGAAACAGATATTAATCTACCGTCAGCCTTCCATCAACACCACCCTCACCCTTCTCCCCCTCCCTCTGTGTGTGTGTGTGTGTGTGTGTGTGTGTGTGTGTGTGTGTGTGTGTGTGTGTGTGTGTGTGTGTGTGTGTGTGTGTGTGTGTGTATGTTTTGTTTTCTATGCATTTCTATCATAATTATTTGCATTAATTTTTCTTTCTCTCTCTCTCTCTCTCTCTCTCTCTCTCTCTCTCTCTCTCTCTCTCTCTCCTCTCTCTCTCTCTCTCTCTCTCTCTCTCTCTCTCTCTTCTCTCTCTCTCTTCTCTCTCTTCTCTCTCTTCTCTCTCTCTTTTCTTCGTGGCCTCTGTTTACAAATATGCCTGTAAATGTGTATTGGTGTTTGCCTCGTCTGTGTGCAAATTTTGTGAGTGTTTTTCCTCAGTCGATGTATGAATTTTAGTTATCTCTTCTATCGATATATATATATATATATATATATATATATATATATATATATATATATATATATATATATATATATATATATATATATATAATATATACATACATATATATGTATGTATGTATGTAAATATATATACACATACATACATATATAATGTATTATGTATGTAAATATATATATATGCCTGTGTGTGTGTGTGTGCGCGCGCACGCGCACGCGCACGCGCCCTCGCGCATGTATGTTGTGTGTGCATTGTGTGTGTTGAACATGCGCGCATGCTCTATGATTAAATAAGAAATGACATGATAGAGTGTGGTTTCACATGATGTGACACTGCACTACATAACATAAAACATGACATGACATGGCATCGCGTGACACTACTTTAAGTGACAAAACAAGATGTGACATGGCATACCGTTACAATAATTATGTAAAAGGATTCAACAAAACGTGACACATTATACCTACAAAATATGTAAAGTAATACAAAAGGGCGTGACATGGTATGTTATGACAATATGTAAAGTGATTCAACAAAACGTGACACATTATACCTTGAAATATGTAAAGTGATACAAAAGGGCGTGACATGGCATGCCGTGACAACAATGTAAAGTGATTCAACAAAACGTGACATGGCATGCTGTGACAACAATGTAAAGTGATTCAACAAAACGTGACATGGCATGCTGTGACAACAATGTAAAGTGATTCAACAAAAACGTGACATGGCAATGCTGGCTGTGACAACAATGTAAAGTGATTCAACAAAACGTGACATGGCATGCTGTGACAACAATGTAAAGTGATTCAACAAAACGTGACGTGGCATGCTGTGACAACAATGTAAAGTGATTCAACAAAACGTGACATGGCATGCTGTGACAACAATGTAAAGTGATTCAACAAAATGCGACATGGAGTGACTGAGTTCTTATGAAGCAAAAGAATTGGACAAGGAATGGATTGACTTGATTGTGCATGAAGTGACACAAAACTTGGTGTGACATTTTGATTTTTCTTTTCTTTATTCATTTTATTTGCAGGGTAATGGATGAAGCACTCTTTGTCATAAGATGACAAAAGACGTGACATGGCATGACACTGCGTAAATTGCCACACAAGACGTGACATGGCATGATGTCACACTGCGTAAAATGACACGAGACGTGACATGATATGACATGACACTGCATAAAGTGCCACAACAAGACGTAACAAAGCATGATGTGGCACAGCATACAATGACACAAGACATGATACAGCATGAAGTGATACTGCGTCAAATAACACACAACGTGACGAGACACGACCGACGTGTCACTGCATAAAATAACCTGACGTGACGTGACCTGCATTTGAAGTTTACCCAGAAAATCTTTCCTTTTTTTTTCTTTTTTTTTAACCCCCACTCTTAATTCACCAGAGGCGGCTGTGAGATTCGAACCCACGACTTCATGGACAGACCCACAGGGATGGAACCTCTGTCCCCTGGGCTGCAGTTTACGTCACAGAGAACAACTAAAGCAATGCAGAGAGAGAGAGAGAGAGAGGAGAGAGAGGAGAGAGAGAGAGAGAGAGAGGTATGAAAATTACAGATCATTTAAGAGAGAGCTAATGGGTGGCGCTGCACTTGTGGCAGCCTGAATTTCACGCAGAGAAAATCTATATTTTTTCACATTAATTTTGTCTTATGTTCCTATATCACAAAACGTTTAAGTGCAGTGACTTTTGAAGGGACAGCTCAAACTAATAATATGTTGTCAAAGGTGTTTCAAAAAAATATAGTATTTTAAACATCCACTTTTACAGGTCGAAGAAACTGATGTCTACCAGCTGCCAAATGTAAAGACTGAACATTTTATTACTGCTGAGCATATTTCTGTTTATCATATTTTAAAAATGTTTATATGGCTTGTGACCACGTCAATTCCTCCTTGATAAAGTGCTGGTATTGGTATTGGTATGGTATTATTGTCTTGTAGTATGTGCGAGGTGATGGCTGCATACTGTGCTGTGTTATTCCACTGTGAAAAATGCTTTTTTCCCATTTAGTTTTTTATGTACAACTTGTAACCCACATGAATTTTTCTCTGTGTGTGATGATAGAATGTTTGAATTGTGATTAGCGTTTAGCTTGTTACTGCTCTATTGTCAGTATGTATAATATATATGATTTTTTTTATTTGGAAAAGATAAAATTTTCTTTAAACTAAAATCATCAATTACTGAAAGAAGCTTGCTAAAAAAAATTACTAAAAAAAGTCCTATCAGGGCAAAAGTTAACATGGGAAGTGACTGTATACAGGACACCGCCTATAACGGTCAGTGAGACTGTAAACAACACAATTAGTGCGGCTGTGTGGGGTAGTGTCCGAAGGAGGAAGGAAGGAAGGGTGTCAGGTCAGCTATGTGGTCAGCACAACACAGGACAGCTTGACCTCTAAACCTGAGGAGGTCAGACACTACACAGTTAAGGTCAGCTTTCATCCCAGCTATTCAAGCTGTCTGCTGCATGCATTCCTGGGTGATTTGCTTCCAGTCATCAGGGACGTGTCTCAAAGTCAAAGTCAAAGTCAAACTGTTTTCTCGAAGTCGGAATGTGGCTACCTGCTTGGGTGGGTGGGGTTGGGGGTTGGGGAGGTTGCATATATATGTAAAAATCTCACCACTGGTGAACTTTCGAGCTGTAGCCGAGGAACAGATGGGAATAAAGTCCAACTTTTATTTTCAGAGGTACATTGAATAAGCATTGATTTGCTTTTTTTTTCATCAAGCCATCTGCCTGTGTCTGTGTCTGTTTGTATCTCTGTGTGTGTCTGTGTCTGTGAGTCTGCGCGTCTGTGTCTGTGTGTCTGTCTTTGTGTCTGTGTGTACCTGCGTATCCTGTTTATCAGTGGTCAAGACTGGACGTGGGAAGACTGGAGCAGGAGGTGTGTGTGTGTGTGTGGGGGGGGGGGGCAGGGAATGGTTGGAGGGGGGGGAGCAAGGGGGTAGAGGGGCATAGGATAGGGTTGGGGGGGGGGGGGGTAGGCCTATTACTCATTACTCTTATCGGCGTGGGTCAAGCAGTGTGGGCCTGTGTGTTGTTGTTGCTGTACTGCACGTAGGCCTGGAGTGACCAGTGGGGTCATAGTAGTGGTCAAGGGGTCAGTTTGTTTTCCCCGTCTGTTTTTGGCCACCTCTGCACTTTTCCATCAAAACACAGACCCACTGACTGACTCGTTGTTGTTGTTGTTATTGTTGTTGATGATGATGTTGTCATTGTTGTTGTTGTTGACATCGTTGTCGTTGTTGCTGTGGTGGTGGTGGTGGTGGTGATGGTGGTGGTGGTGGTGGTGGGGATGGAAGTAATGGCAGTTGAAATTGTTGCTATTGTTGTAGTTGTTGCAGTTGTTTTTGTTATTGCTGTTGCTGCTGCGGCTGCTTTGTTGTTGTATTCATCATGATTATAGTATTTTGCCGTTCCTTGGCTAGAGTTTTGAGGTTCACTAATGGTGAGATTTTTTTGCACATCATTAGTTTAAGCTAGCTGAATTCCAGCTTCAGAAATGATGGTTAAACACGACATCAGTGTTCATGCAGGTGTTATATATATATATATATATATATATATATATATATATATATATATATATATATATATATATATATATATATATATATATATATATATATATATAGTATATGTACATATAAACAGTGTGTCATCGATTCTGAAAAGGTAAAGGTGTCCCATATCATAGGCGGTCGTAGGGGAGCGAGGCATCAGACCTCAGCTTCTCTAGGGGCCAGCATATTGATGGTGGCGCCCATCTCCTCTCCCTCGTTGCTTTAGCTTCCCTGAGGCTAAAGAGGGCAGGTTCTCATTTACAGCTGGGTGAACTAGGGGACTGTACTGAAGCCAAGGTGCGCAAACGGTTATCCATCCAACTGGTAACCACACTCCACGCTGCTTAATTTGATCGAAATGGCCTACTCTTCCAAAACGGCTTTTAACATGCCCACAAGATCTGCGTGTGGTGTGTTCGCACACAGGACTGCAGTTTATGGTCCCATCCAAAGGACTTGATGTATTGATATGAAACCTCTCAAAGGCTCTGTATCTTGTCCCTCCTCATCTCTCTCTCTTCTCTCTCTCCTCTCTCTCTCTCTCTCTCTCTCTTCTCTCTCTCTCTCTCTCTCTCTCTCTCTCTCTCTCTCTCTCCTCTCTCTCTCTCTCTTGGGGTTGGTCACCAGAGGCCAAGCGGACAGGGCCTACATTTTCTGTGAGCTACAGTAAAACTTGTAATTCATACAAAAATGCCAGTTACTGGACTTCCAGCGGCTGTGGAGAGGACCTTAGGCACCCTGCTGACTGACAATGCAGTCTCCAGCTGGAAAGTTGCAGGAGAAAGGGACAGCGTGGTTTTTGTCTTGCGACTTAAACCAGTGGACACAACAGTGTCAACCAACATGGCGGATCCAACAGTGAATCCCAGCACACAAGTACAATACTATAGGAAAAAATCCTACTCCCAAACCGGCAGGGATCTGGAAAGCTCTCGAAAGCATAAAGAGAAGCAGGCAAGTGTTGTGTGTGAAAGTGACTGTGTCTTCAGTGCCTCGAGTCCACCTGACAGTAGTGTAGAACAGCAGAATGCAGCATGTGCAGATAGGCATAGAGTAGACCTACGAACAGCACACACACAGGACATCAACACAAAAACATCAGTTAAGTTGCTATCATGGGTTGATTTAGAACCTCCCTGTATGTCTGATTGTAGTGACTGTGCTGATATGTATGTTTTGCAGCCTGAGGTGAACGATGATAATATTGTTGGTGCATTTGACAAAGGAAATGTCAAACAGTACGTGGCTACTCTAACTGATAGATCCGTACAGAAAAGGCTGAGAGACAGACAAAGAAATACACACTTTAGAAAATCTGTCCTACATCATTCAGATGGTGAAGATATTGTGACCTGTGAGTCAGATGACATTGTGATCCAGTAGGCATGCCAACCAGACACTGAGCCAGTATGTGTGTACTGGTTTGTCAAACAGCAAGAGAAAAACATGTTAAAAGAGGAACGCGTCAAACTCGCCAGTTTGCGGAATGGAAAGCGAATCCAGAACACACTACACAAGGAGACCCTATCGCATGCTTCAAGGGACTTGGCGACACTTACAGAACTATTACAACGCTTTCTAGGCTAGCCTAGGCGGAAGGGTGTGTGACAAAGACTGGAGGGGTGTGTGACAAAGACTGGACGAAAGAAAGGCTCGGAGTGCCGTAACATATCCGGGACTGTAAAGAGTGTCGTGTCTCAATGTACATTACAAATCAATGCTGTGGTTTCCATGACATGGAATGGGGTTGTGTGTCAGCTTAAAGCAATTATCGTTATCAGCAACGCCCTTCATGTATGGGCCAGTGGCCTTTTTTCATGAATAAACCTTTCGAGTTTGAGTTCGAGTTCGAGTTCGAGTTCGAGTTCGAGTTCTCTCTCTCTCTCTCTCTCTCTCTCTCTCTCTCTCTCTCTCTCTCTCTCTTCTCTCTCTCTCTCTCTCTCTCTCTCTCTCTCTCTCTCTCCCTCCCTCCTCCCCCTCTCTCTCTCCCCTCTCTCTCTCTCTCTCTCTCAGACCATCAAAGAGACATAACATGCCAAGCAGTTATCAAGGAAGACATTAAAATGTCACCAGGAGGGCTGCTGGTCATGACTGTGCTATGTAACATTTGCAATCTTTATCTCCCAACAGTCTTTTCACCTGACTAGACTTGTCTTGACTGGGGGGGGGGGGGGGGGACTGGACTGGATTTGATTTGACTTGAGTGGACTTGAATTGAGTTTACTGGACTGCATGGGGTTGGGCTTGGCTGGGCTTTGCTTGGCCTGGCTTGGCTGGGCTGGGTTGGGTTAGGTTGGGTTGGGTTGAGTTAGGTTAGGTTAGGTTGGGCTGGGCTGGGCTGGGCTGGGCTTGACTTGAACTGCAGAGCATTGAAATGGCCAGGTAGTGTGTCCTGGGCAAGTTGAATCTGGTGGAGCCCATCCCTCTCCAGGTAGGAGGATGCATGCTGGACATGTTGGTGTCAGGCCCATTTCTGGCCGGGTGTAGCTGGCCTGTTCTTCTATACAAGGTGGGTGGTGGTTTAAATGTGCACACAAGATGTTTTGCATATGTTCCCACTTAGAACACGGTTTACAGTCTCATCTGGGAGACAAGATAGCCTAGTGGTTAGAGCTGTTAAGTTGCGCTCAAGATTTGACAGCCCAGGATCGAGCCTGGGTTCCAGTTACTACCAAGACGCCTGTTCAAAGGGATTTTCCCCCCTGGAGGTAACATCAGCACTGACTCCATTCCCCTGAAAGTCCTTCCAATGAGACTGTAGATCAAGTCCAGTGTGCGAATACACGCAGAACATCTTGCACTATCGTTACAACCCGTTCTGCTTTTTGGAAGATGCAGGCCGTCCGTACAGGTAAGAACATATAACAACGGATTAAAAAAAAAAAACCACAAGCACCTTGGTATTGTATTTAAACATCCTCTCAAAAGTCGCAATGCAGCTACCTTAGCTTAATGCTGAGCAAAAAACACTAGCATTTATAAACACAAATTTAACAATGGGTGAACCTCGGAGTTCCAGCCAAGAAACGAAAAAGAAAGGCCACACCCAAAGGCCAGGACTTTTAGGGGAGAGGGGCCAATACTAAAGTCACCTCCAGGAGAAAAGTCCTCTCGGTCGGATGGATGCCTTCATGTAGACTCGAACCTGTGCCCCAGTTCACGACTATGACGCTCGAGCTCATAGGGGCTACCAATCAACGTATTTGGAAACACTTAATCACACAAACGTGTGGTCCACAATGTATGTAGTAAGTTCAATCTCACAGTGTTTGGGAGGTGGGATGAGTGAGTCAGAGGACATGCTCTGGGTGACCTTCATAGCTGCTGAGCTGTGGAACACTCAACAACAGCTGTCTATCTCTCAACAAACTCATGCTATCAACCAACTCATACTATCAACCAACTCATACTATCAACCAACTCATACTATCAACCAACTCATGCTATCAACAAACTTATACTATCAACAAACTCATACTATCAACAGACTCATACTATCAACAGACTCATACTATCAACAGACTCATACTATAAACACACTCACACTATCAACAGACTCATACTATCAACACACTCATACTATCAACACACTCATACTATCAACAGACTCATACTATCAACAGACTTATACTATCAACAGACTCATACTATCAACACACTCATACTATCAACATACTCATACTATCAACAGACTCATACTATCAACAGACTCATACTATCAACACACTCATACTATCAACACACTCATACTATCAACAGACTCATACTATCAACAGACTCATACTATCAACAGACTCATACTATCAACAGACTCATACTATCAACACACTCATACTATAAACACACTCACACTGTCAACAAACTCATACTATCAACCAACTCATACTATCAACCAACTCATGCTATCTACAAACTCATACTATCAACAGACTCATACTATCAACAGACTCACACTATAAACACACTCACACTATCAACAGACTCATACTATCAACAGACTCATACTATCAACAAACTCATACTATCAACCAACTCATGCTATCAACAAACTTATACTATCAACAGACTCATACTATCAACAGACTCATACTATCAACAGACTCATACTATCAACAGACTATCAACAGACTCATACTATCAACAGACTCATACTATCAACAGACTCATACTATCAACAGACTCATCAACAGACTCATACTATCAACAGACTCATACTATCAACAGACTCATACTATCAACAGACTCATACTATAACAACACACTCACACTGTCAACAAACTTATACTATCAACAGACTCATACTATCAAACACACTCATACTATCAACAGGCTCATACTATCAACACACTCATACTATCAACAGACTCATACTATCAACACACTCATACTATCAACAGACTCATACTATCAACAGACTCATACTATCAACAGACTCATACTATCAACACACTCATACTATCACAACAGACTCATACTATCAACACACTCATACTATCAACACACTCATACTATCAACAGACTCATACTATCAACAGACTCATACTATCAACAGACTCATACTATCAACAAACAAACTCACACTAACAACAAACTCATACTAACGACAAACTCGCGCTAACAACAAACTCATACTATCAACAAACTCGCGCTAACAACAAACTCACACTAACAACAAACTCACACTAACAAGAAACTCGCGCTAACAACAAACTCATACTCATACTATCAACAAACTCGCGCTAACAACAAACTCACACTAACAACAAACTCACACTAACAACAAACTCGCGCTAACAACAAACTCATACTCATACTATCAACAAACTTGCTCTAACAACAAACTCACACTAACAACAAACTCATACTCATACTATCAACAAACTCGCGCTAACAACAAACTCACACTAACAACAAACTCATACTCATACTATCAACAAACTCGCGCTAACAACAAACTCATACTCATACTATCAACAAACTCGCGCTAACAACAAACTCGCGCTAACAACAAACTCACGCTAACAACAAACTCGCGCTAACAACAAACTCACACTAACAACAAACTCATACTCATACTATCTAATCAACAACTCGCGCTAACAACAAACTCATACTCATACTATCAACAAACTCGCGCTAACAACAAACTCGCGCTAACAACAAACTCGCGCTAACAACAAACTCGCGCTAAACAACAAACTCGCGCTAACAACAAACTCATACTCATACTATCAACAAACTCGCGCTAACAACAAACTCACGCTAACAACAAACTCATACTCATACTATCAACAAACACGCGCTAACAACAAACTCACACTAACAACAAACTCATACTCATACTATCAACAAACTCGCGCTAACAACAAACTCATACTCATACTATCAACAAACTTGCTCTAACAACAAACTCATACTATCAACAAACTCGCGCTAACAACAAACTCGCGCTAACAACAAACTCGCGCTAACAGCAAACTCGTGCTAACAGCAAACTCGTGCTAACAGCAAACTCGTGCTAACAACAAACTCGTGCTAACAGCAAACTCATTCTATCAACAAACTCATACAATCAACAAACTCGCTGAAGCACCATCAGTAGACAGTCAGTATCTCTGGTATCAGCCACACAGGCCACGGGTTCTCAGTCTCCAAGGCTCAAGAAGACTTCATTATCTGAAAATGAGAAATTGGGAGTGGCATATCGAACTGAAAATGACATAACATGAAATAGACCGTGTAGATAAAAGGGTATCGTACATATTAAAATGAAATAGCATTTGATATCACCTATCACGCACACACACACACACACACACACACACACACACACACACACACACACACACACACACACAACACACACACACACACACACACACACACACACACACACGTCCATACGCACACATACACGAACGGAGTGGGGGGGGGGGGGATAACCTAGTGGTCAGAACATTGTGCTCGCAATTTGACGACCCAGGTTCAATTCCGTTCGAGGGGATTTTTCCCTAATCAGTGCTGACTCCACTCTCCCAAAAAGTCCTTCGGATGAGACTATAAACCGAAGCCCCGTGTGCAAACGCACGCAGAACATCTCATTCACACGGGTACTGGATGTAAAAAAGCACATGAGTGCTTATTCCATTGTCCTCGATACAACAGGAATAAATAATTGAATAAATAAATAATTGAATAAATAAAGAACCCACACCTACATACTCAGCGAATAATACTTACAATGATATTCAAAGCAGCTAGCAAGATTACGACATGATTTATTTTGATTCAGGTACAACCCCTTATTAACGCCGAATACATCGATAATTAGATCATTAGCATAAAATTGTTATTGGCAACCTTCAGTCTCGGAAGACTATGGAGTTGTGCTCTGGCTGTTTATTCTGCTGGTACAGTGTCGGTTGTGGCTGGCCAGCCCGACATGGAAATGACAGTGTGTGTGTGTGTGTGTGTGTGTGTGTGTGTGTGTGTGTGTGTGTGTGTGTGTGTGTGTGTGTGTGTGTGTGTGTGTGTGTGTGTGTGTGAGTGAGTGAATGTGTGTGTGTGTGTGTGTGTGTGTGTGAGAGAGAGAGAGAGAGAGAGAGAGAGAGAGAGAGAGAGAGAGAGAGAGAGAGAGAGAGAGAGAGAGAGAGAGTGTGTGTGTGTGTGTGTGTGTGTGTAAATGCGTGTGCTGTGTGTGTGTGTGTGTGTGTGTGTGTGTGTGTGTGTGTGTGTGTGTGTGTGTGTGTGTGTGTGTTCCCCTAGCAATCCATACTCTTCATAATCATATTCCTTCCTTCTTTCCTTCCTCTCTTCCCTTTTTTTATTATTCATCCATTCATTCATTCATTCTTTCATTTCTCTCTCTCTCTCTCTCTCTCTCTCTCTCTCTCTCTCTCTCTCTCTCTTCTCTCTCTCTCTCTCTCTCTCTCTCTCTCTCTCTCTCTCTCTCTCTCTCTCTCTCTCTCTCTCTCTCTCTCTCTCTCTATCTCCCCCCTCTCTCTCTCTCTGATTCTTAGATCATACGGTATCTGTCCTCATACATATTCATTCCTATCAGTGGATGGAGACTCACACGAAGAGGACCAAACTTCACCCCTACTGACACACTGACCAGATGACTGGAGTCGCCCACTGCTGCTGTACTGCATGACCTGAATGCTAATAATGTCCGTCCACCTACAGGGCAGCTAGGCTACCTGTCTGTCTGTCTGTGTCTTGGTCCTGACACGTCCTGTTATCTGTCGGTCAGTCAGGTCCAGTCACCTTCAGTTAACCCATGAAGACAGACAGACAGACAGACTGACAGGTATGGGGCTCTGTGGGTCAGTTAGGAATTTTTGTGGGTCATTCCCAGTCACATCCTGTCACGGCATGAGGAAAGACAGGCAGGTATGCATGGCATGAGGGACATGCAGGTGTGGCATGAAGAAAGACAGACAGGTATGGCATGATGGACAGACAGGTATGGTATGAAGAAAGACAGGCAGGTGTGGTGTGAAGAGAGACAGGCAGGTATGGTAGGGGAGACAGGCAGGTGTGGGTCTCTGTGGGTAAGCCATTATCAGTTTAATTTAAAGTGCATGTTAACTGGTATGGTGTTTAGACATCATCCCTGAAGCCAGACTGCAGCTACCTTTTATAGCGCTATATAAATTCTATGTATTATTATTATTATTATTATTATTATTATTATTATTATTATTATTATTATTATTACCTTAATGGCCGGTATAAAAAGTCTGTACAGAAGTTCTAAAAACAAAAAAGCTGTTTTAATTTCTAATATATATATTAAAAAAATGCCTTCAAGGAACACAGTAGATACAACTCTATGATTTATCTCCCTCAACATGGGCTGAACCAGACGGTGACTTTCATTTCATGGTCTGCATTCATTTGCTCTCTTCCTTCCTTCACCTTCTTCTTCCCTCTTTTTCCCTGCAATCTCTTCATCTACCATCTTTTTTCCTCATCCTCCTTTCGCTCCTGCTGCGATAACAGCTAGCCCCTTGTATACTTATTTAACGGCAGTGCAACGCATTTTCCCTCATATGACAGAACACCAGCTGCTGTCTGTGCATTCCGACAAAGAACACACACACACACACACACACACACACACACACACACACACACACACACACACCACACACCATATATATATATATATATATATATATATATATATATATATATATATATATATATATATATATATATATATATATATATACGATGGGTGGTAAGTAGATTACCTCCCATGCGTTGTGTTTCTAAATCGGGACACACCTGCGAATTGCGAGATGCTCTGTTTCCTTGGGTGGTGGTCGAAAATCCCCTATTGCACACACTCTGCCTTCACGATAAAAGATAGAAATTATGCATCTTCTTTATAGAGGTACGTCTTATTGGTTAGCTGTACATCACAAATGACCACTATTACATACAATCATGCATATTAATCTATGTTACGTAAATGGCAATGGTCTGGTGGCTCCTGCAACAGCTGTGGAACTATTCCTATGGATTATTACCTTTCCAGTGCATCATACCAGTGTTGGTATTGGAACTATTGGTTATTACTTTTTCCAATGGATCATTCCAGTAGTGTGGAGAGGGGGGTCTGGATTACTGCATGAGTAACAGATTGTCCACCATACATACCTAACAGGGTTTGGACCACAAACAAACATACAAACCTGGAGGGTAAGCTATGGCCTGATAGTTTTCAGCAACAAGGTTCCAAAATGACTTTTCTATGCCACTTACCTTCACAGCCACCTAACTGCAGCTTAGAATCCTGGTTCCTCCCCACAGCCTTGGCCACTCCCTTCACTGAGGTATGCATAGCACCAACTTCATGAATAACGGGTTCTAAACAAGGAGGGAGACTGTCATGTAGGCTAGTTTTATCAAAGGGTTTTCTCAACTTCCTAGCATAAGCATAAGGGAGTGGGAGTCCTTGCATAGCACTGACTTTAACGACTAAAATAACGAGCTTTACAACTTTTGCCATACACTTGCACAAACCTACTCAAATACTCTTTATACCACGATTGTGTCAATGTACTAACATCTTCCTCCTCTATCTCCCTCCTCCTGTACCTACTAAAGCTTGAACTTCCTTCCCTTCCACACTATTCATTGTCTGTGGACACTGTCCAGTCACACTCATGTTACCAGCCCTTGTGGACACTGTCCAGTCACACTCATGTTACCAGCCTTTGTGGACACTGTCCAGTCACACTCATGTTACCAGCCCTTGTGGACACTGTCCAGTCACACTCATGTTACCAGCCTTTGTGGACACTGTCCAGTCACACTCATGTTACCAGCCCTTGTGGACACTGTCCAGTCACATTCATGTTACCAGCCTTTGTGGACACTGTCCAGTCACACACTCATTTCACCAGCCTTTGTGGACACTGTCCAGTCACACTCATTTCACCAGCCTTTGTGGACACTGTCCAGTCACACTCATGTTACCAGCCTTTGTGGACACTGTCCAGTCACACTCATGTTACCAGCCTTTGTGGACACTGTCCAGTCACACACTCAGTTTACCAGCCTTTGTGGACTCTGTCCAGTCACACTCGTGTTACCAGCCCTTGTGGACACTGTCCAGTCACACACTCAGCTTACCAGCCTTTGTGGACTCTGTCCAGTCACACTCGTGTTACCAGCCCTTGTGGACACTGTCTAGTCACACTCAGTTCACCAGCCTTTGTGGATGGACACAGTCCAGTCACACTAATTTTACCAGCCTTTGTGGACACTGTCCAGTCACACTCACTTTACCAGCCTTTGTGTCCACCTCCGCTGCTTGGCTGGCCACAACAGAGGAAGTTAGTTTCCCTATGCCTTTTTGCATTCAGTCCCTGTGTGTATGCGGGTTTTGTAAATTTTGTCGTTTGTTCCCACCAGTACATAATGGCCTACTATACTCTTCCGAAAAAAGGAACGGGTTTTGATGTGTGCGCAAGATGTTCTGCATGCCTTCGCACACAGGACCTCGTTTTGTAGTTTCATCCAAAGGTCTTTTGGCGGAAGTGGAGTTGGGAGAGAGAGGAGTATAGCTTAAGAATAACTTCAGATTGCATAGATCTATATGTCAAACAAACCCAACAATAAAAGGATATGTATAAAAAATATTTGCACAACCCTTTCTTTTTTACCACAATACTTAAAATGAAAAAAGCGAACAAACAAAGATAAATAACAGAAAATAAAAAAAATCCTCCTAAATTATTGAATTGAAAACCCTATAAAATCCGAACATAACACCTCAAAATGATCAAAATTACCAAACTCCCCCAATCTAATTCTAGCATTAAAAAACCCCAAAACCCCCCACCCCCCCCCCCCCCCCTCGAGTCCAGTGCAATTCTGAAAAGTGTAGCATACATGTATGGAAGAGAACAACACTGTCCCTTTATTAAAAAAAAAATTATCTATTTTATTCTTTTATATCGAGGATAATGGAATAAGCACTCTTGTGCTTTTTTGTTGTTGTTGTTGTAAATCCTTAATTTGATGAGGAGAGAAGGAGAGAGAGAGAGAGAGAGAGAGAGAGAGAGAGAGAGAGAGAGAGAGAGAGAGAGAGGAGAGAGAGAGAGAGAGAGAGAGGATGATAAACGAACAGACAGATGGACAGGCAGAAAAATAGATGAACAGGTAGACAGACAAACAGAAAGCTATAGACAGAAACAGACAAAGCAGAGACAAAAGACATCAGAAACATCACCAAAAGCAGCATGCAAATTTACTGCCAAAGCCAGCTTCTTTTTTCGTGCTTTTTATGTTGTCGTTTTTTTTTAATCCTTTTCTTTCGTTTCTTTTTTCTCGTGTTTTTTTTTTAATTTATTTTTTAAAACTTGCGGACTGAACTGTGAGCACTTCGCTTTCCGCGTGAAAAGTGTTCATGTATGTGTGGACTGGGGGGTGCAGGGCAGTTTGCAAGGTGCCATTTCTAACGGCCCCCTAGCTGTAGTGCAGACCACTGGCACTGCTGGGGAAGGAAAAAAGAAAGACTCTGAAGACTTAACATTCAACGTACTGGTCGGTGAATGCAGAAGAAGCGGTACGTTTAAGTATTTTTTTATCACTGTCATTGAGAGTGTAGACTATATCTTTATTGTAATTAAGAGTACTAGTTAGACCAGTAGATAGATTATAAGCTGAGAGATGTGTGTGTGTGTTTTAAATTGTTTTATTTATTAATTTTGTATTTATTGGTCAATTTATTTATTTATTTATTTTATTTACAAAATCTGGGAAGTAAACTACTCATTCGAAACAAAGTATTTTGTCAGTTTTTATTGATATCTAGCTGATTTTTCTTCATTTAAGTGCTGGGGTTAGAACTGCAGTAGTGGACTACTCATCCAGTCCCCGTGTGCATACTGGTTTATAATTCTGTTCACTCTTGCACCCAATGGCCTATTAGGAAAGGTGGAACAGGTTTTAACGTGAGTCAAGAGGTTTCTGCTTGTTCGCAACCATACAGGACCTGGTTTATTGTTTCATCCAAAGAACTTTCAGGATAAGCACAGTATGCCGGTTCCACAGCTTTATATGCCCATAGGGCATTTTAAACCTTTTTTTTTTTTTTTTTTTTTTGGGGGGGGGGGGGGTGGTTATCTGCTTTGAAGCGTTATTGTTTACTTTTGTGTAACTTGGGGATAAAAAAAATCAAATACAATGGCTGGCGTCCTCAGCACAGCCTGTTTTTATCGGCCTAAAGGAATGAATTTAATCATTAAAATATTTTCATTATTTTTCGACTTGACGGTGTGGGATACTTAAGGGAAAAAGGTCAAATCGGTTTTTAAAATTGAAGTAAATGTTACTACTAGAGCCACAGAAACTAAATGGACAGCCCTGATATGGCTTTCGTGGTCAGTAGGGCTTTAAACATAAAAGATTAATGAAAAAAAAGCTTGAAATGGTTCCAGAGAACTGAAGACACGTATCATGCGGTTTTTTTTCAGGCTGGCCAAATCCAGCAGACACAAAGCTGCCATCCTGTAGATGCCCATAGCAGAAGATATCGATGGAAAGCTTCCATCCTGACGATGCCCATGGCAAGGAATGTGCAGATCCTGGCAACTCCGCTATCCGTGTTCTTCCGTCCTCTCGCAAGATGAACAGGTAAGAATTTTCTATCAAATGCATTACATCTTCTAAACCAAGCGTTATTTATAAACTTCTCATCAGCCATAGCTCCGAGGTTTACTGATGGTGAAGTTTGTGTGTATGCCACTGTTATTTACTCACCATGACTGTAGCGGTATTCTGACTTCATAGATGATAATTATCTAAACATGACACCAGAGTACATTCACTATTCACTTGTTGGTAAATGAAGATGCAGACACACGCACGCACGCACGCACGCGTGCACGCGCGCGCGCGCGCGCGCACACACACACACACACAGCACACACACACGCGCGCATTACACCACACATACACTACTGTCTCTCCCTGCTTGTCTGTCTGCCCTTGTCTTCTCTGTCTCTGTCTCTGTCTCTGTCTGTCTGTCTGTCTGTCTGTCTGTCTGTCTGTCTGTCTGTTCTGTCTTCTGTCTGTCTGTCTCTCTCTCTCTCTCTCTCTTCTTCTTCTCTCTCTCTCTCTCTCCTCTCTCTCTCTCTCTCTCTCTCTCTCTCTCTCTCTCGCGCGCGCGCGCGCGCGCAAGCGCGCAAGCGCGCAAGCGCATATGCTCTCCCAGGACCATATACGTTATTATGGGAGTCCTTTAACTTTACACATCAGATTCCTTCGCAAAATGTCATAAACCCTAAACACATCGCCACGATGTTGGAGCACATGACCCTGAACTTGTCCAAGATCCCCATGACTAAGCAGACAGATGTCAGATCTACAGGAAGAGTTTAGAATAGGAGATAGGAGAAAGTGCTATATGAAATCCTTAAAGGGCAGACTAGTGCACAGCCTGGTTCTAGGACATCGATGTCACCCGTCTTCATCTTCCACTGAGTTGAGCAGCAAAGTAGGTAGGGGTTTGGGGGCTTTGGTATCAGAGTGGCGTCTACATGACTGCAACACTTTAGGGAGCAAAGGCGATGAGAGCAGGAGGGGCTGTGGTCCTTGTGGACATCCGCTAGTCGACATCCGCTAGTCGACATAGAACCGACAGTAGACAGAGGTAGGGTTGCAGAGGATCCGAATATGCAACCCCTCCTGTCTTGCACACTTTCCTGGCGTGTCTATACAGAGTTTGATCTGTCAACATGTGTGTGCTTAAATGTCCACAAAAGTCACCAAGTCCTTCCTAGTTTCTGAGCTCGAATCAAACTTTGTCCCAGTTTTCTGCAAGGCTCACTGACCACAGGGTTGAGTACTCCCGTCAGTATCCGTTCAACCTTTTCCGCTGTGGTCACAAAGGGAGCACACAGAGTGGCGTGGAACAAAGATGTGGGTGTCCTAAAACGGCACAGCCTGCCTACCCTCCATACCGTGCTCACGAGGGGAAGGGACACCTCGCGCCCCCAAACATTTTTTAAAGCACTTCCCAGACCTTCTTGGTCTCTCCATTCTTGCTCAGAATCCTCAGAAATCTGGCATAGGTGTCGACAGTTGTCATGGGGATCGAATCACAGTTCTGGGCGTGTGTATTTCATCGTGGCTGCAGAAAGTATCCAGAAAATCATCGTGGCTGCACAACATGAACTCAAAAGCGTATTTTTTCGTTATTTGGACTCGAGAGCTCCGAGGTAGCCTAAACCAATGGTGAGATTTTGCGTAGGCAAACCCTTTGCAATCCATTTGGCTACATCTCCACTTCGAAGATGTTTTAAAACACCATAATTGATGCGTTATTTTTTGTTTAAAGATCATCTATTTTGGCGCACGATGGCCTACTCTGCCAAAAGGCTAAATGGGTTTTAACGTTTCGGAAGGATTTTTTCTGTGCGTGTTCACATACGGGACCACGGTTTATAGTCGCACGCAAATGAATTTTAGGGAAGTAGTCAGCGCTGTGTTCAAGGAGAAAATGCCATTGGACAGGTACCTGGGAGGTGGCTCAACCCCAGGCCATCGGATCACAAGCACAACAGTTTAACCACCAGGCTATCGCGCCACCCTTAGCCATATTCTATCTAAGTTTTGGTTTTTAAATGCCTCCCTGGTACTGTGATGCTGCAGATAGATGCTGACCAGGCGTTTTTACAATACCATAAGCAGGCGAAATTTACAGCTCTTTAGGGTGCACATTTTGATCTTATACACGTGAACTAGTTGTAACGAAAAAAACATGTCACCTTAGTCACCTTGCTATTGGTGGATAGGTAGTTTAGTGGTTAACTACCTGCTAGAAAATGAAAAGTCCGGATTCGACCCCCGCTCTGCAGGAACTTTTTTTCCAGAGAAAATTGATTTATTTTAAGCAGATAACTGAATTGATTTGTTTGAACATGCAAACTGTCCGGATTGTTCGCTGCTTGTTGATGCTGTTTTCAGGAGTTCTGGCGCCAGACCAAAGTACCAAGCATCCCAGGGTTCTGGAAGCAGTTCCAGACTGCAGGTAAGGGTCAACAAGGAGGAGGAGGACAAATTTCCCCAGCCAAAGGTTCTGGCTGCCAACACCCAGATGTCCGTTCAAGAGATGTTTCCCCTAGAGTCAACATCAGTGCCGACTCCACTTCCCGAAAAGTCCTTTAAATGAGACGAACCCCCCCACCCCCACCCCCTGTTCAAAGCAGAGCATCTTGCATGCACGTTAAACTGTTTTGAAAGCCAAGCCATTGTGTTCTGATGGGACAGAAAGATATGTGAAAAACAGTGTTTGCACACCCGTGTGGTGGTTTCGACATCCCCCAAGTCGGAATGTGGCTACCTTCATGGTGACCAACAAGTCGCTTTCACAAAATTTCACCGTTGGAGAACTTTTTGGAGCTCGAACCCAGGAACGCAACAACAAAGAAAATAACCTGGTGATATCGACATCTGTTGTTTTTTTTAATGAATATTATAAAATAGTTGAACTGTTTCTACTATATCCTGTAGGACTGGTAATTGTTTTCCCAAGAAATCAAATGGTTTTTTTTTAAAGAGTATCTGCCCTTGATAATCACTTGCAATGCTCTGAGTTTTTTGTTTTTGTTTTTGGACATGAAACAAACTGTTCACTGTTATCGGAAAATAGGTCCATGTGTTCCATATTCTATGCAGCCCTTGGGCAGCAAAAGTGTCAGACCTCGAAATTTTTTTTTAATTACTAACAAGCAATGAAGTAGCCATTCCTTTTAGCTGGCGGAGAAATGTGCACTAAAAAGTACTAAGAAGGGTCGCGGGATGGACAAGATGTTTGCTTGCCAACGAGTAAACCATGAGGTTCTGGGTTCGATTCCCAGTCTAGCTCTTTTTTCCCATTTTGATGAAAAAAATATATATCTGAATGTCAAGAGTCCTTAAGATGAGACTAAAAACTGAGGCCCAGTGTGGGAACGCATGCAGAACATCTTGCACATACGTTAAAAAACCCGTTCAGCTGATAGGAAAAGAAGCGGATAGGAGCGGATAACTCCCTCTCCCAATATGGGGGGGCGATAGCGGATAGCCTAGTGGTCAGAACATTGCGCTGGCAATTTGAAGACCCGGGTTCGAGTCCGGTCGAGGAAATTTTCTTCCTGGAGTTAACATCAGTGCTGACTCCACTCTCCCCAAAAGTCCTTCGGATGAGACTTTAAACCGAGGCCCCGTGTGCGAACGCACGCAGAACATCTTGCGCACACGTTAAATCCTGTTCCGCTTTTCGTAAGAGTAGGCCATCGTGTGCCGGTGGGAACAGATGACAATATTTACAAAACTGCATACACACGGGGACCGGATGAAAAAAAGCACATGGTTGCTTATTCTGTTATCCTCGATATAAAAATAAAAAAATAAAAAAAAATATGCGCACAAGTGGTTCGAGTGCGCATGTGTGTGTGTGTATGTGTGTGTATGTCTGTCTGTCCGTCTGTCTGCCTGTGTGTGTGTGTGTATAAAATAGGTAGTTATGTGGAGGAGACATCAGGTTCGAAGGAGAGGCAAGGAAAGGAAAGGGAGGGGTTGTTAGGAGGGTATGGATGCATAATATTATTTACAGCAGTGGGGATCGGAAAAAGATCTGGCTGATAGATCTAGAATTTTTCTGACATGGTTTGTTTTGGGCTCTTTTTTGGTTTTTGTTTTTAAAAGATGCAACTTCTAAAAAAAAAAAAAATTTTAAAGTCTCGGGGGGGGGGGGGGGGGGGGGGGGGGGGGGGGTTGAAATCAATTTGACCAGTTGCTTACACAGAATCTCACCATTGGTAAACCTCGGAACTCTAGCCAAGGAATAAACCAAAAGTGGACAGTAAAATCATCTGTTGCTGGAACAGGAGATTCTGATTTAAAGCTCCATAATAATACTGAGCTACGAACCATTGTCTTTAGCTATTTACTATTTGTCTATCTGCCTATTGTGTCCATTTTTCTAACATTCAGACCGACCATCTAACAGACAACCCTTACCCGCTATTAACCTTTAACACTAACCTTTACACTAACCTCAACTCTAACCATGAACCCCCCATCCCCCACCCATGTGGACACAAAAGGCAGGTAGATACATGGTATATGCTGACGACACTTTTCTTCGTTCGCTCGTATTGGCTAGAATGCAAAGTGCCTGGTCTTTTTCCACGCTACTCCTCTGCAGGAGGTATATGCCTTGCTGGCCTCAGCCGACACATTCCCACTACAGGGCAGTTCATTAAGTTTTCAAACGAGAAAAGATATGCAAGGAAAAAAGCACGAGAACAGACTGGGTCAGTAGGAAATAAGCAAGAGAGGATAGAGCCGAAGGGAAAGTCGGAAAGAAAGCAAAGGATAGAAAAGAGGAAATTTCTTGCTGAGCATTTCCAGAAAGTGGAGAACTTTTTATACTGAAAGAGCTGAGCTCCCGGCATTTTCACGGGGGGGGGGGGGGGGGGGGGGGGATGTTGACACAATGTAGGCCTATAATTTTTTCAGGGTCAGTGGGAGGAGGGATGCTGGAATTTTAGCGAAAAGGCTAGGGGGAATTGTTATAAGGAATCATTGAATAATCATTGAAGCAATGAACAGTGAGACTACACTGCAGAGAATAAGCGTTACTAAAGAGTAGAAAATATGTTGTGTGTTTTCGTGTGTGTGTGTTTTCCGCTTGTGTGTGTTTGTTGTGTGTGTGTGTGTGTGTGTGTGTGTGTGTGTGTGTGTGGTGTGTGTGTGTGTGTGTGTGTGTGGTGTGTGTGTGTGTGTGAACGGGATAAAAAGAAAAAAAAAAGCTGTTACCGATATAACACAATTTGTTATCCGTGTGTGTATAGCGGGGTTTTAAAGAAAAGTTAAATTTTCATTGCTGGATTTCCCGCTGTAAAAAAAAATTACATAAAAAACTTCGCTATAAATTTGGAAAGGTGGAGGTGAACGACGTAGTAAAGTGTTCGATTTAAAAGAATTGCAGTATTTTTTCTATAAAAAAAATTACGAGTATGTCTTATTTAACAAACTTGCATTTGAAAAGGCAGGATAGCTCAGTGGTCAGAGAACTCATTGTAAATGGGTACCCGCCCTCTTTAGGGACAGTAAAAGTAAAGCAGCAAGAGAGGAGATGGGCACCGCCCTCAATATGCTGGCCCCTGAAGAAGCTGAGGTCTCTGAAAACTCACTCCCCAACGACCACATAGGCTGTGGGACACGTTTACCTTTTTGTGAATAAGAAAAGGCATTGTGCCGTTTATCTTTAAAAAAAATTTTTTTTTACTGGATAAGGTGCAAGAAAAATGTCAATCTTTCATTCTCTATGTGTAAAGATAGGCAACTTGTATTAGTATGTCCTGTTACCTTATTTCCATCTTGCATTTTGCTTTGCCATAGGTCAGGGACATGTTCATTACCCAGGTCATACATGTCACACTCCCAGCAGACTACTCCATCTGCATCTCTCCCAGCAGTTTCTGATTCCCATTTTCAACCCGAATAAACTTAATCTCTGTCAGTCTTATGGGGTTTTTTCTTCTCAAAATGAAAAAGAGCAACAGGTGGATACCTCACATTGTAATCAAACCAAAACAAACCCTAAAAATAACGGAAAGATCAATTAAAAAAAAAAAACAACAACCGGAGAGAGAAGGGATAACTGGAGACATTTTTCTCAAAATGAAAAAAGAGACAACAGGTGGATACCTCACATTGTAATTAAACCAAAAAAAAAAAACCCTAAAAACAACGGAAAGATCAATCTAAAAAAAAACGATGAAAAAGAATGAAGGGATAAATAACTGGAGACATAGGGTTGGAGGCCCCACACAAGTTTTTTTAATTTTTTTTTTATTAGCAAGACTGGAGTGAAAGTCTACTTTGCCTAGTGCTCATTGCTGCGTGATTTCTGGTCTGCTGTCTGGTATTGGTCAAACCTTTGTATTGTAATATTATATATGCCTGATTTTCTGAAAGCATGGAGCTCCACCTGAATGTCTTTAGCAAAATACCAATATAGCGAATGATGTGAAATACTGTATTCTTGCGATAATACAATGCGGTACAGTTTTTGATGGGCTTTTTTTTGGTGTGTGTTTTTTTTTTAATCAGCCGGTCTTCTTTCTTTTGCTTTTCTAGTCTCGTGATACCTGGCTTGTGTAAAACTAGAAAATGGTTTATCATGTGTGATTTAATTAATGGGTGATGGTAAACTGTTTACATGCAGTTGTACGAAACACTTGGCTCTATTTCAAGTCGTCAACATTATTTTGGTGTGTTGTGTGTGTGTGTGTGTGTGTGTGTGTGTGTGTGTGTGGTGTGTGTGTGTGTGTGTGTGTGTGTGTGTGTGTGTGGTGTACTTTATACCGATTTGGTAAAGATAAACGTGCTTTTTAGCACGTACAGGAATTGTATACTATATTTTTTTTTATCGAGGATAATGGAATAAGCATTCTTGTGATTTTTTTTCATCTAGTTCCCCTGTGTATGCAGTTTTGTCAATTTTGTATAGAATTCTGACAGTTTTGCATAGTATCTGTATCGATTTTTAAGTTCAGTTAATGCTCTCCCCTTTGTTTGGTGCCCCTTCCCCTATATTATATCCTTCCAGGGTCAACAGTAGAGTTGCACCAGTATAACTAGAAAATATTTTTCAGTTGAAGCCGAGTTTTAGGTGCATTCTTTTAAACTGTTTTGAACATACTGTTTTTCAAATAATTTTACTCCCATGAAAACCCGGTTTGTCAGTAGCAGGTTGGACATTTTTTGCTTTTGGGATTTCCTGGCTTTGTTAGTACACTTCGTTAAAAACTGCTTTATTTTGCTGCTTACTTAGTGAAGGTGTAAAAAGTCTACCTATTTTGATTACCTATAATTATAATTTGTGATGATGAAGATAATGCATGGTCTTTTAGATGACCAACAAACAGTTGTTTGCTGCTGGTTTCCTTCCATTTTTACTGTGTCCTAACAGCCCTGTTTACAATGGATACAATGTAGAGATTACAATGTTAAGGCATAAGTGGTGAGCACACACCACAGGCACTTGACTTACTGCTGACTTTTTTCCCTGAGAAAAATACATTTATTTATTTATTCTATTTCGAGGATAATGGAATATTTAAAAGACTAAGTGGTACAGGATTTTAAGTATGATTTTTGGACAAGTGTGAATGTTTGGTTTTCCTTTTGTGTGTGTGTAGTAGTCTTCAATTTTACTCCTTCCACATAAAGTGATGCTGGATGGGGTAGGGGGAGGGAATATTTATTAAAAAAAAAAAAAAGATAATAAATAAAATAAATGATAAAAACAAAATAAAGATGAATATATAGATAAAATAAATAATGAAATTAATAAAATTAAAAGAAAACAATAAAACAAAACCCAAAACCCCCTTAACATAAAATCTAATAATAACAGTTGAAGCGTGTGTGTGTGTGTGTGTGTGTGTGTGTGTGTGTGTGTGTGTGTGTGTGTGTGTGTGCTGCTCATGTGCATGTGTGTGTGTGTGTGTGTGTGTGTGTGTGTGTGTGTGTGTTGCCTGCTGCTCATGTGCGTGTGTGTGTGTGCGTGTGCGTGTGCGTGTGCGTGGCGTGCGGTGGTGTGTGTGTGTGTGTGTGTGTGGTGTGTGTGTGTGTGTGTGCCTGCTGCTCATGTGCTCTGTGTGTGTGTGTGTGTGTGTGTGTGTGTGTGTGTGTGTGTGTGTGTGTGTGTGGTGTGTGTGTGTGTGCCTGCTGCTCATGTGCTGTGTGTGTGTGTGTGTGTGTGTGTGTGTGTGTGTGTGTGTGTGTGTGTGTGTGTGTGTGTGTGTGTGTGTGTGTGTGTGCGCGCGCGTGCCTGCTGCTCATGTGCTGTGTGTGTGTGTGTGTGTGTGTGTGTGTGTGTGTGTGTGTGTGTGTGTGTGTGTGTGTGTGTGTGTGTGAGATGTGGGTCTTATGATAAAACATAAATTGACAAGAAAAAAGTAATAAATGTTACAGTATGGAAAGTGCGGGAGGGGGGGAGAAGGGGTCTTTTTTTTAATCAGATTAAATGGGAAATGAATAACAAACCTAGTCATGTGGTTGTAAAAGTATTTGAATGGATACTGGTGGCAAATGTGGGTATTAATTTTGTGCTGGAAAATCGACAATAGATTCTACACCTATAGATTTTTCAAAAATGTGAGTGAAAGATGCCCTAGATGATTTTAAGTATAGTTTTTGGTTAAATGTGAAAGTTTGGTTTCACTTTCATTCGTTTTTTTTGCTTTTTTTTTGTATTGTACTCAAATGTTTGTATGATAGTATAGAAAGTGTGTGGGGAGAATAGGTCTATTTTCAATTACATTAAATGCAAAATGAATATCAGAGCTAGTCATATGATTTTGAAAGTACTTGAGGTGATATTGGTGGCTAATGTGTGTATTGATCTTCTATGGTAGACTGATGGAAGATTTTACACATACATTTCATAGAACTGTATGTGAGACTCACTGGTGTAGAATTTGAAACATTGTATTTGGTTAAATGCGACCGTTTTCTTTTTAGTTGTTTTTCTGTTGATATTATGACCAAATATAAGTTAACAAGAAATCTTAATACTTTTTATGATGGTATGGTCAGAGTAAGGGGAGAGGTGCTCTTCTCAATAGTCACACATGCTATTCACATTAATGAATGTGACATGAACATCACACCTGGTCATATGGTTGGGAAAAAACTTAATGGATATTGGTGGCAAATGTGTGTATTGATCTTCTGCTGGAAGATTGATGACAGATTTTACACCAATATATTTTACAAAACTCTGTTAGACTTACTGGTGTATGGATTGAAGAATAGTGTTTGATGTAGTTTTTTTTGTTATATATATATATATATATATATATATATATATATATATATATATATATATATATATATATATATATATATATATATATATATATATATATATATAAAATCATTTTTGATATTGTGATCAACTATAAATTGACAAGAAAAATGCAATAGTTTCTATGATAGTAGGGAAAGTATATGGGGAGAAAGGGTCTTTTAATTTTCTTTTAATACTATATTTAACCTGAATAACAAACCTGGTCATGTAACTGTGACACATTACTTGAAATGCTAATGGTGGCAAATGTGTGTATTGATCTTCTGCTGGAAGATTGATGGCAGATTTTACACCAATATGATTTACAAAACTGCATCTGAAAAATCTATTGGTATATGAATTTTTATAGTTTTTCATTAAGTGGGAATGTTTCATTTAATTTTTGTTTTGATTTATTTTTCATATTCTGATCAAATATAAATTTAACAGAAAAATAGTATAGACAGCCTGTGGGGAGAAGGGGTCTTGTAAAATATCATCTTAAATCGCAATGAATGTGGCATGAATAACACACCTAGTCATGTGGTTGTAAAAGTGCTTGAATTGCTATGGTGGGAAATGTGTATATTAATCTTGGGCTGGGAGATTTATTGCAAATTCTACACCAATACATTTTACAAAACAGTATGTCAAAAACTTACTGGTATATCATTTTAAATACATTTTTCTTCATTGTCAATTTTTGGGATTGGGGGGGGGGGGGATTGTTTGTTTGTTGCTTGTTTTTTTGGGGGGTGGCAGTATTGTAATCAAATGTAAATTGGCTAGAAAGTCAGTTTCTATGATAGTATAGCAAGTCTGTGGGGAGAAGGGGTCTATTATTTTCTTTTAGTTAGAAGAAATTTGAAATGAGTAATAAGGTTGGTCATGTGATTGTGACATATTAGTTGAAATGCTATTGGTGGCAAATGTGTGTATTGATCTTCTGCTGGAAGATTGATGGCAGATTTTACACTAGGGCATTTTACAAAACTAACTTTAGATGACTTAATGGTATGTGATTCTAAGTATAGTTTTTGCTTACATATGGATGTTTTTACTTTTTTTGGTATTGTGATCATATGTAAATTGACAAGAAAGGATAGTTTGCATTCATGGTATGGAAAGTGTGTGGGGAGAAGGGGTCGTTTTTAAAGATCAGATTAAATGTGAAATCAATAACAAACCTTGTCATGTAATTGTGAAAGTATATTACTGGATATTGGTGGCAGATCTGTATATTGATTTTCTGCTGGAAGATTGATGGCAGATTTTACACCAATACATTTTAACAAAACTATATGTGAAAGACTTAACTTGAAGACTATTTTTTGGATAAGTGTGAATGTTTCATTTTCCTTCATTTTTGGGGGGGTATCTGATCATAGTAAATTGAGAAAACAAAATGTAATAGTTTCTAAAATAGTATGGAAAATGTGTGGAGAGAAGGGGTCTTTTATATTTTGTTGTAACTGCATTAAATATGAAATGAAAAATGCACCTGGTCATATAATTGACACACTACTTGAATTGCTATTGTTGGGAAATGTGTGTATTGACCTGCTGGAAGATTGATGATAGGTTTTACATCAGTACATTTTACAAAAAATATGTGGAAGACTATGATTCGAAGTATAGTTTTTGGTCAAGTGTGAATATTTGGTTGTACTTTTTTTTTTTTTTTTTTTTTTTTTTGGGGGGGGGGGATTTTAGTATTGTGATCAGATGTAAATTGACCAAGAAAAGTGTTGTATGATAGCATGGAAAGTGTGAGGGGAAAGGGGATCTTTTCTTTTGGAAAAAAGGGAAATAAAAACCAAAGATTATCATATGATTTTGAAAGTACTTGAGGTGATATTGGTGGCTAATGTATTCTTCTGCTGGAAGACTGATGACAGATTTTACACAAATACATTTTGCAAAACTGTATGCATAGAATTCATGGTATAAGATTTTAAGTATTGTATTTGGTTAAAGTGACTGTTTTCTTTTAGGCTGGGTTTTTCTGTTGTTGATGCTATTACCAAATATTAGGTTGACCAGAAATTGTAATAGTTTCTTTATGATATGGACAGAGAAAGGGGAGACAGGCTTTTTTTTTTTCTTTTAATCACAATAAATGTGAAATGAATATCACACCTGGTTATATGGTAGTGAAAGTACTTAAATGGATATTGGTGGCAAATGTCTATATTGATCTTCTGCTGGAAGATTGATGGCAGATTTTAGACTAATTCATTTATCAAAACTATATGTAACAGACTAAATGGTATATGATTTGAAGTAAAGTGGGTTTTTTTTTCTTTAATATTGTGACCAAATATAAACTGACAAGAAAAATTTCAGAGCTTGTATGATAGTATTGAAAGTGTGCGCAGAGAAGGGGTCTTAACTTTGTTTTAATGTGAATTTGTACTGAAAAACAAAGTGGTCATGAAATTGTGACACTAGTTGAATTGCTGTTGGTGACTAAATGTCTGTATTGATCTTCTTCTGGGAGATTGATTGCAGATTTGACACCAATATATTTATTATAAAAAATTTAATCCACAGAAAGACTTACTGTTAGTCTATATCATTTTAACTGTATCTGTGGGTTCAGTGTGAATATTTGGTTCTTTTTTTTGTTACAGGTTTATGGTTAATTTTGAATATTTCATGTTTTTTTATCTTTTTTTCTTTTTTTAATATTCTGATCAAATGTAAGTTGACAAGTTTTTTGTTTTTTGTGTTTGTTTATTGTTGTTGTTGTTTTATGGGGGGTGGCAGTATTGTAATCAAATGTAATTGGCAAGAAAAATGTCAGTTTATATGATAGTATAGCAAGTCTGTGGGAGAAGGGCGGGGCAGTATTGTGATGAAATGTAAATGGCAAGAAAAACTGTCAGTTTCTATGATAGTATAGCAAATATGTGGGAAGAAGGGGTCTCTTATTTTCTTTTAATTAGAAGAAATTTGAAATAAATAATAAGGTTGGTCATGTGGTTGGACATATTAGTTGAAATGCTATTGGTGGCAAATGTGTGTATTAATCTTCTGCTGGAAGATTGATGGCAGATTTTACACTAGGGCATTTTATGAAGTTATCTGTAGATGACTTAATGGTATGTGATTTTAAGTGTAGTTTTTGCTTAAGTCTGGATGTTTTGTTTACTTTTTTGGTATTGTGATCAAATGTAAATTGACAAGAAAAAGGTGATAGTTTGTAT
The DNA here is from genome assembly GCA_030674155.1 of Stramonita haemastoma. Lineage (NCBI taxonomy): Eukaryota > Metazoa > Mollusca > Gastropoda > Neogastropoda > Muricidae > Stramonita > Stramonita haemastoma. The sequence continues at coordinate 8,038,621 of CM060332.1, forward strand.
AATGGTATAGAAAGTGTGCGGGGATGAGGGGTCATTTTTAAAGATCAGATTAAATGTGAAATGAATGACAAACCTTGTCATTTGATTGTGAAAGTATATTAACAATATTGGTGGCAGATCTGTATATTGATTTTCTGCTGGAAGATTGATGGCAGATTTTACACCAATGCATTTTAACAAAACTACATGTGAAAAACTTAACTTGAAGTAGAATCTATATTTTTGGATTAGTGTGAATGTTTCATTTTCCTTCATTTTTGGGGGGTATGGTGATCACATGGAAATTGAGAAAACAAAACGTAATAGTTTTCATGATAGTATGGAAAGTGTGTGGAGAGAAGGGGTCTTTTAATTTTGTTTTAACTGCATTAAATATGAAATGAAAAATGCACCTGGTCATATAATTGTGACACACTACTTGAATTGCTATTGTTGGCAAATGTGTGTATTGATCTGCTGGAAGATTGATGATAGATTTTACATCAGTACATTTTACAAAACTATGTGAAAGACTTTGTGATTTGAAGTATAGTTTTTGGTTAAATGTGAATATTTGGTTGTACTTTTTTTTTTTTTTTTTTTTTTTTTGGGGGGGGGGTTGATTTGGTATTGTGATCAGATGTAAATTGACAACAAAAAAACTGTTGTATGATAGTGTGGAAAGTTTAAGGGAAAGGGGGTCTTTTCTTTATATATAAAAAAGCAAAATGAATACCAAAGATTATCATGATTTTGAAAGTACTTGAGGTGATATTGGGAGGCTAATGTATTGTTCTTCTGTAGGAAGACTGATGGCAGATTTTACACCAATACATTTGGCAAAACTGTATGCATAGAATTTATGGTATAGGATTTTAAGTATTTGGTTAAATGTGACTTTTTTTTTATTAGGCTGGGTTTTTCTGTTGATACTATTACCAAAGATTAGGTAGACCAGAAAATGTAATAGTTTTTTTTATCATACTATGGACAGAGTAAGGGGAAACCAATCTTTTTTTCTTTTCTTTCAATCACAATAAATGTGAAATATCACACCTGGTTATATGGTAGTAAAATTACTTAAATGGATATTGGTGGCAAATGTATTAATCTTCTCCTGGAAGATTGATGGCAGATTTTAAACCAATTCATTTAACAAAACTATATGTGACAGACTAAATGGTATATGATTTGAAGTGAAGTGGGATTTTTTATCTTTAATATTGTGATCAAATATAAACGGACAAGAAAAATTTAAGAGCTTGTATGATAGTATGGAAAGTGTGTGCCCAGAAGGGGTCTTTTAATTTTGTTTTAATATGAAATTTGAACTGAAAAACAAAGGTAGTCACAAAATTGTGACACTAGTTGAATTGCTGTTGGTGACAAGTCTGTATTGATCTTCTGCTGGGAAATTGATTGCAGATTTGACACTAACACATTAAAAAGAAAAACTGTACAGAAAGACTTAAGCTATCTTTTGGTTCAGTGTGAATGTTTGTTCTTTACTTAATTTTTTTTTTTACAGGTTTATGATTAAGCGTTAATATTTTGGATTTTTAAAATTTTTTTTTATTAATATTCTGATCAAATGTAAGTTGACAAGAAAAATGTAATTGTATACTGTATGATAGTAGAGAAATTGTGCAGGAGAGGCCTTTTAAAAATAAAATTTAAATCACAATGAATGAGAAATGAATAACACACCTGGTCATATGGTTGAGAACTCGCTTAACTGCTATTGGTGGCAAATGTGTGCATTGATCTTCTGCTGGAAGATTGATGACAGATTTTACACAAATATATTACAAAAATTTTTTTTTTTTTTAAAATTAAAAAACTGTATGAGAAAGACTTAACTGTTATATCATTTTAAATGTATCTTTTGTTTCAATGTGGATGTTTGTTTTTGGTTGTTGTTGTTGTTGTTGTTGTTGTTTTTGGGGGGAGGTTTGGGGGAGGGGGTATTTATGGTGTAATAGTTTGTATGATAGTATAGAAAGTGTGTGGGGAGAAGTGGTCTGTTAATTTTCTTTAGATGAGATGAAATTTGAAATAAATAACAAATCTAGTCATGTAATTGACACATCAATTGAATTGCTGTTGCTGGCAAATGTGAGTATTGCTCTTCTGCTGGAAGATTGATGGCAGTACATTTTTTTAATGTAGGAGAAAGACTTATTATAGCTTTTGGTTCAGTGTGGATGTTTTTTCTTGTTTTTTGTGTTTTTTTTTGTTTTTTGTTGTTGTTGTGGGGGTTGTTGTTGTTGTTGTTGTTTTTTTTGGGGGGGGTATTAGATAAAATGTAAACTGACAAGAAAAGTCATAGTTTGTATGATAGTATAGAAAGTGTGTGGGGAGAGGAGGGTCTCTTAATTTTCTTTTAATTAGATGAAATTCAAATGAATTGACAATTCTGCAAGTGTGACACATTAGTTGGATTGCTACTGGTGGTAAGTCTATTGATCTTCTGCTTGAAGGTTGATTGCAGATTTTACACCAGCACATTTTACAAAAGTGAATGTGAAAGACTTAATAGTATGTGATTTTAAGTATAGCTTTTGCATAAGTGTGAATTTTTTGTTTAGGGCTTTTTGTTTTTTTGGTATTGTGATCAAATGTAAATTGACAAAAATGTGATAGTTTGTATGATGGTATGGAAAGTGTGTGGGGAGAAGGGGTCCTTTTAAAAGTCAGATTAAATGTGAAATGAATACCAAACCTTGTCATGTGATTGTGAGAGTATATTAATGGATATTGGTGGCAAATCTGTATTGATCTTCTGCTGGACGATTGATGGCAGATTTTACACCAAACTCAGTAGATGTGAAAGACTTACTGCTGTGTGATTTGTAGTACAAAAAATTGGTTAAGTGGAATGTTTGGTTTTCTTTTTTTTTGTTAGTATTGTAACCAAATGTAAATTGACAAGAAAATTATTTTTTTGTGAAATTGTCAAAGTATGTGAGGCAGAGTTGATTTTTTGGGTGTTGATGTTCAGATGCTGGTGGGATATATATCCCATATGTTTACATGTTTAGTCTTTATGTACGACTTGAAGCTGCTTGAATTTCTCTATGAAATATTAGTGTTTGAATCAAATTGTTGTGAAATATGACTAAAAACAAAAAGAAAACTTGATCACTGCTTTGTTCAGAGTTCTATTCATGAATGACTGTGTTTACAAGTGTGAAGTATATGTAGAAGATATTTATGCATACTCACATTTGATCTCTACTTGCATCTCTCTCTCTCTCTCTCTCTCTCTCTCTCTCTCTCTCTCTCTCTCTCTCTCTCTCTCTCTCTCTCTCTCCCCCCCCCCATTGTGTGCCAGTGGGAACAGATAAGATTTACAATACTGCATACACAAGGCGATAAGATGTAAAATCTGGATATGAAATCTCTCTCTGTCTGTCTGTCTGTCTGTCTCTCTCTGTCTCTGTCTCTGTTCTCTCTCTTCTCTCTTCTCTCTTCTCTCTCTCTTCCCATTCCACTCCACTCTACTCCACTCCACTCCACTCCACTCCACTTGTCTCTGTCTATCTGGCTCTCTCCCTTTCCTTACATTTAAATATAATCAATCTAAATATACGCAAACTCTCTAGCCTATTCGCAGAGGATGTCTAAATGCTTCTCAGAAAATAATAAACATGCAAAACCAAGCTTTGTAAAACCTTAAGTACAAAATATATTTTAAAAATAAAAAGTAATATTATGATACATGAAATTTGTATAGATCTAGTTGTAAAGCATTATAGCTCATCTTGATTTTTTTTTAAATCAAAAGTGCTGGCACTAAACATGGGTAACATAACAAAGCTATGACATGCAACAAATTGCAATAACTTCAACCAGTTTAAATACACTAGGGAACACACCTGCACTACAGACATACAAGCACACACACACATACAAGCACACACACACACACACACACACATGCACCCATACCCAGCATGCCCCTGTGTGTGGGCTCTTACACAGCACAGCACAATTTGCCCGGTGATGGGGATTCTATGGTTTAAAGAATGAAAATTAAAAAAAACAATAACAAAGAAAGTACTTCAAGATTAAACATCCATGCATGCTGGTCAAACACACACACACACACACACACACACAGTCAACAACAGGCATGCAGGTGCATGTGCTCGTGTGTGTTGTGTGTGTGTGTGTGTGTGTGTGTGTGTGTGTTGTGTGTGTGTGTGTGGCAATGAGCCTACACTCTGTTGTGGTGCATCATATTGTATATTATCATTAACATTATGATTGTGTATTAGGGAAAAATCCCCAAAACGGTACAGGTAACTAAAACAGAACAGCTGATTTCTCAAATACAGGATTTAACTGCTGAGATTTGATCTGCCAGATAAAGTACCATTCCTAACAAAAAATAATGGCCGAGAAAACAACCCCGGAAATTTTTTATTTTATGATTTTAGGCTAGGGCGGGCTGTCTGGAGTTTTGACGGGCTGTCTGGAGTTTTGACGGGCTGTCTGGAGTTTTGACAGGCCTCTTTTTCTAACAATGTGGTCAAGGGAATTAATAGTCGCCCTGAAACTGCGAGTGAGGGAAAGAGGCTGACCCGGCAACTGAGACTCCGCCCACACCCGGGAACAGGTGACTAAAACCGAACAGCTGATTTCTCAAATACAGGATTTAACTTTCTCCAGTTGTGGAGAACTCCGCCCTACACCCCAGGCAACTGAGACTCCGCCCCACGCCCACCCCC
>CM060332.1:8048432-8050932 GCA_030674155.1 Stramonita haemastoma
CCTTTCATTAAAGAAGAGTGAAAGGTTGTTACGCTAAAGCTTGTCATGGTTAATGGACAATGTCAACCCAACATTTTATAACACAACAACATTTTCAATGTAGGCCTTGACATTTAACTTACTACTATGCCTCAATAACTGACACCGCTTTTGGTAGGGCCAGATCCACACTAATGATAAGGATAGCATACACAGGCAACACAAAACAGAACCAACAAAAATCCTGAAGGGACCCGTTGATTACCAAGCACAAGGAACATCTTAGACTCCACAAGGGATGGGGGTAGCCTAGTGGTTAGAAGCCGGAATCGAGCCACCAGTTCAATGGGATTTCCCCCCCAGGAGTTGAACATAGTATGTGACTCCACTCCCCTTGAAAGTCCTTCGGATCAGACTATAAACCAAAAGTCCTGTTTGCAAACACACGCAGAACGTTTTGTGCAGTTTTGTTCAGCCTTTTGGAAGAGTAAGCCATTGGTATCAGTAAAATATATATTAAAAGAAAAAAAAACGCATGCACACCGGTGTCGTGTTTAGACATCATCCCCGAAGTCGGAATGTGGCTACCATAATCGTGGGCAAAAACAGCATATTATAGCAACAAAAATATTTCCATTGTAAACTTCGGAGCTCCAACCAAAGAACGAAAAAAAAGGACAAAGGACTCCAATAATTTTATTTCAGGCTTGTAATCCAAAGCTGGCAAACACAGAAGCTGCATTCTGATCCAGAAATCTCAGAAGCTCTCTGTTAGGAAAAAAGACACCAAGGAACTTTCATTCCTTATTTCAGAATGTCTTGCTGTGGAGTGAGTTTTTGTGTAAATGATGTAAGTCTCGATTTGGTTATACAAACAGTTTTCGGAAGATATTGATAACATGTATGAAATATATTTTTTCTACAAGTGTGGATAACAGGAATAAAGTAAGATTTTTCAACAGGTTAGGATAGGTGTATTAAAAGTTGACAGGTGTGCAATAATGTATATGATGAGTTATTATTATTTTTATCGACAGGTGTGAATATCATTATAAATTGTGTGTATTTTTTCACAGATAGGAATAACATGCCTTAAAAAGTCTTGATTCAGTAACTTGGGATACTTGCCTACATGTGTGATGATGTCGGTGTGTGTGTGTGTGTGTGTGGTTTGTGTGTGTGTGTGTGTGTATGTGTGTGTGTGTGTGTGTGTGTGTGTGTGTGTTTTGTTTGTGAGTGTTTTCTGTTAAGTGTACCATTAGTTAATGGGGAGACTAGGATACACACACACACACACACACACACACACACACACACACACACACACACACACACACACACACTGTGTGGTTGGTCAACATGTTACCATCAAATTCAGTATCTCCAAAGTAACAAAGGAAGCCTTTATCCTTTGTTCCTTCCTTGGATAGTACCTCTAACGGGGAGCTGGAGAGGGGGGGTGACTGATAACAGACAGATAGGCCTACCACTTGCCCAGCCAACAGGACAGAACACACAAGAGGGGTAAAAGCATGGATGGAGAGAGAGAGAATTTTAATTTAGCGGGACTGACCTGGTATCTAAATCACACACTTGATAACCTGCCAAACTGAAATGACACAATTTCCCCCATAGGAATACCACGAGAGGCCTGTCAGTGTAAAAAACACCCCCCCCCCCTCACCACCCCTTTCTGGAAATTCTGTGCTAGGAATTCTCTCTTTTCTATCCTTCTCTTTGTTTCCACTTTTTTGTTTGTTTCCTTCACCTTGTTTACTTTCTGCCTTCTTGGTCCATTCTCCTAACTTTTTTTTTCCAGAAAGGCTTCAAAGATAACAATTCTCTCCCACACTGAAGTTTTATGTGCTAGGCCTGCCTTGTGGGGTGCTTAACACAGCGCAGTCAATCGTAAGATAGGCAACAATAGTTGCTGTCTGAACCTTCAAAGATGTAGAGTAGAAGGAGAAGAAGTATCTTGTTTTTTCGTCCAGCCTAGAGCTTCAAAGCTCACCCAATGGTGAGATTTTTTGCTATGACTTTGTCCACATGAAAGCACCTGCAAACACTTGTTGGGGGATGTATGCTGGGCATGTTCCTGGTTCCTAACCCACACATGGAATTTGCAGTGCTGACATGCATGGACCTTGACGTGCATATTTGATCTTCTCATGTGTATGAAAATACATGAAGGAGATAACAGTACTGGCAGGTACGCACTTGAACTTAATCTAGGAGATCTAAAAACAGGGACCCTTAACCAGGCTGCCCTGAGATTCAAGCACATGACTTCATAGAGCCTGGGGATACCAAACAATCTTAACCCCTCCTTACAGCATCTGTCTGAACTGGTATCTACATTTCACACTACACCTGACCCACCAAACTAAAGGAGACAGTCAACACAAGGGCTAATGGTAGGCTGGTGTCAACATCACTACACAGGTGATGGAAAAGTCCCCTGGGGTATTGTATGCCCTGATAATGACCAGTGGCGTGGACTGACCAATGCAGATAACAGGCC
>CM060332.1:8055932-8058629 GCA_030674155.1 Stramonita haemastoma
GTGATTTAAAAAAAGTGTTATGGGGAGATTTTACATGAAAAACACTTTTTTATGTCAACTACTTTTTGTTGATTCAGTGGGGGTGGGGCGTGGGGCGGAGTCTCAGTTGCCTGGGGTGTAGGGCGGAGTTCTCCACAACTGGAGAAAGTTAAATCCTGTATTTGAGAAATCAGCTGTTGGTTTTAGTCACCTGTTCCCGGGTGTGGGGCGGAGTCTCAGTTGCTGGGTCAGCCTCTTTCCCTTACTCGCAGTTTCAGGTGACACTATTAATTCCCTTGACCACATTGTTAGAAAAAGAGGGCTGTCAAAACTCCAGACAGCCCGTCAAAACTCCAGACAGCCCGTCAAAACTCCAGACAGCCCGCCCTAGCCTCAAATCATAAAATAAAAAATTTCCGGGGTTGTTTTCTCGGCCATTATTTTTTTTAGGAACGGTACTTTATCTGGCAGATCAAATCTCAGCAGTTAAATCCTGTATTTGAGAAATCAGCTGTTCTGTTTTAGTTACCTGTACCGTTTTGGGGGATTTTTCCCTAATACACAATCATAATGTTAATGATAATTATACAATATGATGCACCACAACAGAGTGTAGGCTCATTGCCACACACACACACACCACACAACACACCACACACACACCAACCACCACGAGCACAATGCACCTGCATGCCTGTTGTTGACTGTGTGTGGTGTGTGTGTGTGTGTGTGTTGACCAGCATGCATGGATGTTTAATCTTGAAGTACTTTCTTTGTTATTGTTTTTTTTTAATTTTCATTCTTTAAACCATAGAATCCCCATCACCGGGCAAATTGTGCTGTGCTGTGTAAGAGCCCACACACAGGGGCATGCTGGGTATGGGTGCATGTGTGTGTGTGTGTGTGTTGTGTGTGCTTGTATGGTGTGTGTGTGCTTGTATGTCTGTAGTGCAGGTGTGTTCCCTAGTGTATTTAAACTGGTTGAAGTTATTGCAATTTGTTTGCATGTCATAGCTTTGTTATGTTACCCATGTTTAGTGCCAGCACTTTTGATTTAAAAAAAAAATCAAGATGAGCTATAATGCTTTACAACTAGATCTATACAAATTTCATGTACAATAATATTACTTTTTATTTTTAAATATATATTTTGTACTTAAGGTTTTACAAAGCTTGGTTTTGCATGTTTATTATTTTCTGAGAAGCATTTAGACATCCTCTGCTGAATAGGCTAGAGAGTTTGCGTATATTTAGATTGATTATATTTAAATGTAAGGAAAGGGAGAGAGCCAGATAGACAGAGACAAGTGGAGTGGAGTGGAGTGGAGTGGAGTAGAGTGGAGTGGAATGGGAGAGAGAGAAGAGAGACAGACAGAGAAGAGACAGAGAGAGACAGGACAGACAGACAGACAGACAGAGAGATTTCATATCCAGATTTTACATCTTATCGCCTTGTGTATGCAGTATTGTAAATCTTATCTGTTCCCACTGGCACACCAATGGGGGGGGTGGGAGAGAGAGAGAGAGAGAGAGAGAGAGAGAGAGAGAGAGAGAGAGAGAGAGAGAGAGAGAGAGAGAGAGATGCAAGTAGAGATCAAATGTGAGTATGCATAAATATCTTCTACATATACTTCACACTTGTAAACACAGTCATTCATGAATAGAACTCTGAACAAAGCATGTGATCAAGTTTTCTTTTTGTTTTTTAGTCATATTTCACAACAATTTGATTCAAAACTAATATTTCATAGAGAAATTCAAGCAGCTTCAAGTCGTACATAAAGACTAAACATGTAAACATATGGGATATATATCCCACCAGCATCTGAACTCAACACCCAAAAAAATCGACTCTACCTTCATACTTTGACAATTCACAAAAAACTTTAATTTTCTTGCCAATTTACATTTGGTCACAATACCAACAAAAAAAAAGAAAACCAAACACCCACTGAACCAATTTTTTTATACTACAAATCACACCCCAGTAAGTCTTTCACATCTACTAGTTTGGTGTAAAATCTGCCATCAATCTTCCAGCAGAAGATCAATACAGATTTGCCACCAATATCCATTAATATACTCTCACAATCACATGACAAAGGTTTGGTATTCATTTCACATTTAATCTGACTTTTAAAACGACCCCTTCTCCCCACACACTTTCCATACCATCATACAAACTATCACATTTTTGTCAATTTACATTTGATCACAATACCAAAAAAACAAAAAGCCCTAAACAAAAAATTCACACTTATGCAAAAGCTATACTTAAAATCACATACTATTAAGTCTTTCACATTCACTTTTGTAAAATGTGCTGGTGTAAAATCTGCCATCAACCTTCAAGAGAAGATCAATAGACTTACCACCAGTAGCAATCCAACTAATGTGTCACACTTGCAGAATTGTCAATTCATTTGAATTTCATCTAATTAAAAGAAAATTAAGAAACCCTCCTCTCCCCACACACTTTCTATACTAGCAACAAACTAATGACTTTTCTTGTCAGTTTACATTTGATCTAATACCCCCCCCCAAAAAAAAAAAAAAAAAAAAAAAAAAACCCCACAACACAACAAAAAACAAAAAAAACACACAAAAAACAAGAACCAAACATCCACACTGAACCAAAAGCTATAATAATTCCCCTTTTCTTCATAAAAAAAATGTACTGCCATCAATCTTCCAGCAGAAAGAGCAATACTCACATTT
>CM060332.1:8073729-8076229 GCA_030674155.1 Stramonita haemastoma
TGTTGGTGTGGTGTGGTGGTGGGGTGGTGGTAGTGTGTGTGTAGGGTGGGGGTGTGGTTGGTGGTGGTGGTGGTGGTGTGTAGTGTGTTGTGGGGGGTGGTGATGGTTTTGGTGTGTGTGTGGTGTGTGTGTGGTGTGTGTGTGTGTGTGTGTGTGTGTGTGTGTGTGTGTGTGTGTGTGTGTGTGTGTGTGTGTGTGTGTGCACTCTAGGCCAGGTGGCAGTGTTGGGTGGAGAAAGTGTGTAGGTGTGGTGATGGGTGAATGTGTTTGTGAGGAGGGGGTATGTAAAGGGTTTGTAGGTGATAAAGTCCCTCCTTTTTTCCTTCTTTCTCTTTTTCTCACCTGTAAACTAATTTTAACTCCCTCCATACTGGGACTTTTGTATAAATTTAGGTATGTGCTCCTCTGTATAGTGGCCATTTGTACAGTTTTTAAAAAAATTTAAATCCCCAAAAATAATGACAGTGCACAATGACTTGAAATTTTCAGACATGTTCATAAATGGAATAAGCATGGTACTAAGTTTCATAGCCCTTACTTTTATGGTTCATTTTTTGTAGCTGTAGTGAAAAGAACAGTTGTTTTACAACAAGAAAATTTTGGGTAGTTGCAAATGCATAGAAGGAAAATTTTTCGGCATTGTTGAAGAAAAGCCTTATTTTCTACATAAATCACATTCAGAAACCCTTACAATGTAAAAAACGGCCATTTGAGTGTGTCTGCATTATACAAACTAGATCTAGCATATATTAGTAAAATGCAATTGACAAATTCATAATTTTTCATTTAGCACTGCAGTCCATGCATTTCATGGTCCCTGTATGATGGAAATGGCAGGAAAAAATCTGAAATCTTCATGCCATCAGCTTTGCACAGTGGCGGTACCATAGCCCATGCGGGGTTTAATGGAGGCGTGGTTATTGCTAGTTGAAAACTAACGCCACCCTTAGTTCATAAACTGAAGGAAACTATCGATGATCTGGTCATCCGGGTGGGTGGGCGTGTGTACCTGTGTCTGTTCACGATTATTGGCTGCTCGATGTTGACATCACTGGCCACGCCTCTCTCTGCTTACACATGGGTTCCATGTCTGAAATCTCATGTCCACTCTCCTCAGATGGGACAAAATCACTCTCCTTGTCTGCTAAAGCATCTTTAACATCTGATCCTTCTGTTTTGACCAGTTCTACAGTTTCTCATAGAGCTTAAACACGCCTTTCTCTGCTCTGAGTACTACTCATACTGGGTTCCCACGTCATTGTTGTTCGAACAGGTGGGAGGGACCTACGCTAAGAAAAGTCTTTAGGGCAGCAAATAGACGCTAACCAGTGACTCTATTGGTCTAAGGTTGAAGTTAGTATGCTGAATAGGCTGTACCATGGAGGGCTGTGTCTGTGACGCTGGTGATCATGTCACTTATGGAAATTTTTGAAAGTCAGAATGGCTATAGCCCCTGTTAGTGTATAAGGATAGAAATGGACAAGGGCTATAGCCATCCTTAGTGTGGAGTTAGTATGGAGAGAGTTAAATGCTCAGTCTTCAGTACAGTTGTGGTGTCCTTAAAGGTTTTTAGTGTAAGGCCTTCAACTGTGCAAGCCTGGTCCAAAATGTAGCTGGAAATGATTTTTTTTAATGCTTAGCACACCGTTTTCTCTCTAAAAACAACAACAACAACAAAAACAAAACACACACACACACACACCACACACACACACACACACACACACACACACACAGTCGATTGCTCCTGGCATGCAAAAGCAATCTGAATCTATGTATAATAATATTTTTGCTTGTTTGTTGGGGTGTGGGGATGGGGGCAGGGGGGGGAGTGGGGGAGGGATTTTGTGTTTAAAAAAAAAAAAGATTTAGGAAACTGAGGGGAAAATCTGGAGCTGGGTCCATGGAACAAGTGAATCAGCCTTTTAGAATGTCAGTGTGTGTGTGTGTGTGTGTGCGCGCGCGCGTGTGTGTGTGTGTGTGTGTGTGTGTGTGTGTGTGTGTGTGTGTGTGTGTGTGTGTGTTTGTGTGTGTGTGTGTGTGTGAGTGTGTGTGTGTGTGTGTGTGTGTGTGTGTGTGAGAGAGAGAGAGAGAGAGAGAGAGAGAGAGAAGAGAGAGACAGAGACAGAGACAGAGACAGAGAGACAGAGAGCTAGAACTGTGAGCATGAGCATGAGCATGAGCATGTGCTCATGTCTATCTATCTGTCTGTCTGTCTGTCTGTCTGTCTGTCTGTCTGTCTGTATGTCTGTATGTATGTATGTATGTATGTATGTATGTATGCATCATTGTGTATGTGTATCTGTGTGCATGCATGCATGCACACACACATAACATCACACGGATGCAAAGACACACGCCAGCTGTGAACCAATCAGGGAGTGAGGAAGCCTGCACAGCATGTAGGCCAAGCCCAGACTTCCACAAGCACACACTGGTTATTCTGCAGAAGAGGCGAACATATAGAACTCTCTGACATGTGGGTTGATGAACCAGTGTC
>CM060332.1:8086229-8089825 GCA_030674155.1 Stramonita haemastoma
GCCGCAGCGTTGTTCTGTACTAATAAGATTCTGTTGAAATCAATACAGTGTTGTACAACTGTGAAGTTTTCTTTCCCTCAAAAAAGGGGATCGTTTACAAAAACCGAGTTCTTCATAGTTTAAACCAAGATCTTGACTAGCACAGTGTTTTGTGTCGTGAAAGAATGAATGTCTGATTGCCGATTGCTGTACATTTTCATGTGTAAAACACTTGTAGTTTTCCTGTCTATACAAGTCACCGTGACTGTACAGTTTTTTTGTTTGGTGGTTTTGTTTTTTTCTCTTTTTTTTTTTTTTGGGGGGGGGGGGGGGGCTAAACATTTGTTTTATTTTTATTATGAGGATAACGAAATAAAAACTCATGTGTTTGGGTTTTTTTTTACATCCAGACCCCCTGTGTATGCAGATTTGTCAATTTTGTCATCCGATCCCACCAGGCACACAATGGCCTACTCTTCCGAAAAGTGGAACGGGTTTTAACATCATGGTAAGATGCTCTGAAAAATTCCCACACGGGGCCTCCTCAGGTTATAGTCTCATCCGAAGAAGGACTTTGACATTCAGCATGATTTTCTCATCAAAACTGGAAAAAAAAGGAGCATGCAAGGCTGGAATCGAACTCAGAACCTCAGGGGGGTTTACTTATTAGGCGGGTGAATGTCTTAACCATCCTGCACCCTGCTTTTTTTGGCTCCTGGTTCGAGATCAGCCTAAGGGAACGGTGTATACAGTGGCAGGTTGGGGGCCTTACCTCTGCTCCTCTGCTGTCCTCCCGTGCACTCTCAACAAGTCGGTCGGTGACCTGGTTTATTTCCTTTGCCCTGATAAACTAACTGTGCTGACTTGCTAGTCTGAAATCGGTAGGTTAGAATTACTACATACAGTTAGTTACTATACGTATGCATACACGTACGCAGAACACGTGTGCATGCATGCTTTTTTTTCTACAGAATTTTGTTAGGTTAGTATTATTATCACACGGGCACTTACACACATACATATACGTGGACACGTGTGCATGCATACCTTTTTTTAAACAATTTTTTTAGGTTAGTATTATCACACACAGTCACTTACACACGCATAGGCTCCAAAATTATATACGCTAATATGTGTGCATGCATGCTTTTTTTTCTACAGAATTTTGTGCATGCATGCCTTTTTTTTTTACAGAATATTTTTTTAGGTTAGTATTATCACACACAGTAACTTACACTCGCATAGGCTTCCATAACGATATGCCGACACATGTGCATACATGCTTTATTTTTTCGGACAGAATTTTGTCAGGAACTACTCTGTTGTTGCTGTGGGTTCTTTTCGTGTGCTCTGAACGCAAGTTGCACATGACTTATTGTCTGGTCTGGAAGACTTGCATACTACCCAGACCAACCCCCCACTCAAGGCCTAGTGGGTTGGGGGGAAAGATTGGGCTTAAACAGGATCGAACCCACATTTGAACTACCATCTGGAGACCACGGGTGTATGTGGTGTGTGTGTGTGTGTGTGTGTGTGTGTGTGTGTTGTGTGTGTGTGTGTGTGTGTGTGTGTGTGTGTGTGTGTGTGTGTGTGTGTGTGTGTGTGTGTGCGTGTGTGTATGTGTGTATACAAACCCACACCACTATTACATCAGTTACACTATGTGTCAACTAGAACTGTGTCCAACTTTTCAACTTCCCTTCTTCTTTCCAACCTCTAATAATAAATACCCCACCCCCCACCCCCCACCCCAGAGCGAACAACCAAAAACAATAACAACGCCAACACCAAGCAACATCAACAACAATAACAAAAGCATCTTAAGACAAAATAAAAACCTCTTCTCTTCTTCTCTCTCTACAACAACAAAACTACACCACTTAACTAACACAAAAAACATCCACCAGACAATTATTATTGCTTCGCCCTTTTATTCGTACTTAAAAACAACTGACACCCACCCTCTTAAAAACTAAAGCGATTTTCCATCAGCAGGGGAGACAAATCACCCCAGCTCATAAAAAAAAAATTCATAGCCAGTATCATACATACAGAGCCTATACAATGTTCGTTGCCCTTTCGGCTCGTCTTTTTATTCGGTCACCGAGAAAACAGTGCCAAACATATTCGACCTCCCCACAAGCAGCCACCTACCACTAGTTGCGCGCAGTGTTCAAAGCCGATCGAAGTCGGTGACTGACCCGACCGAACAGACTATATGAGTATTATGGTCTGTTAGCGGTATGGTCTTTTTTATGATGATAAAGTGGTTTTAGAGATTGGGTTTGGGATTGAGTGGTAGTTTGGGTGTAGTGGGTTCGAATCTTTTGATGTTGTGTGTGTGTGTGTGTGTGTGTGTGTGTGTGTGTGTGGTGTTGTGTGTGTGTGTGTGGAGAGAGAAGAGAGAGAGAGAGAGAGAGAGAGAGAGAGAGAGAGAGAGAGAGAGAGAGAGAGAGAGGAGAGAGAGAGAGAGAGAGAGAGAGAGAGAGAACTATTTTTTAAGATATATTTTAATGCATTTATTTGGAGTTTTATTTCGAGAGTAATAGAATAAACACTCATGATTTATTTTTTTGGTAACATTCTGTCCATGTGTGCACGCAGCTTTGTAAACTTTGTCATCCATTCCCACCAGCACACAGTAAAAAAGCCTACGAGGAAGGACAGAAGAATTGGTTTTGATCTTGTTTTTGATCAGTAAATAGTTGCATAATTTTAATATGAGATTTAGAGTGTAACAAGGTGACGCCCAGAAATGGCCCGTGTGGTTGGTGGGGCTGTAAGCAATAGGGTTGTATTGCACTGGTCTCTTGTGGGGATTTCCAGAGTCCCTGTCTATATTAAACAACATCGCCACCTTCTGGAAATTCTTTGCCCAAAAAAAAAAAATCCATCTTTTCTCCCCGTTTCTCTGTTTCTGCCTTGTTCCTTTTCTTCCTGTCACCTTCCTCCCTGTCTATTTTCTGCCTTCTCGGTCCATTCTCCTGCCCTTTTTTTTTCCAGAAAGACTTAAAAGAACATTTCTCTCCCAGACCAAAGTAGGATGCGCTGGGCCTGACTTGTCAGGCGCTTAACGGCAGCGCGACGCATTTTCGCTCATAGGACAGACAACGGTAGTTGCGTCTGAGCGTTCGATGAAGAAGAAGAAGACTGAAACCGTCTAAGTAAGTCCTGTCATCGATCTCCAAATTGCCTACACAAAATTCAGTTAATTACTAAAGGAGACAGACTTCTTGGTCATTAGCTGTCAGCAGTTTATAGGCTGCATGCAGTCCGTTCAAAAATAATTATAATCATTGTGTGATGGTTTGTTAAGTGTGGTATTTAGTCGCGGAAGATTATTATCATCATTATTATTGTTTGGGAGGAGAGAGAGAGAGAGAGAGAGAGAGAGAGAGAGAGAGAGAGAGAGAGAGAGAGAGAGAGAGAGAGAAGAGAGAGAGAGAGAGAGGTGGGGGGTGTCCTGTTCTTCTGGAATCGCAAGAGTTACTAAACTTGCTGATAGTAGTTATCAGTCCACTCTGTTTGTTTGTTTTTTGTTTGTTTGTTTGTTGTTGTTGTTGTTGCTAAGCTCTTGTTTTCTCTCAATCCCATTGCTTATCTCTACCTTTATATAT
>CM060332.1:8089925-8104925 GCA_030674155.1 Stramonita haemastoma
GTGTGTGCTGTGTGTTGCGTGTGTGTGTGTTGTTGTGTGTGTGTGCGTGGTGTGTTGTGTGTGTGTGTGTGTGTGTGTGGTGCTGTGTGTGTGTGTGTGTATTGTGTGTGTGTGTGTGTGTGTGTGTGTGTGTGTGGTTGTTGTTGTTTCAAACATGTTTAATTAAAAAAAAGCATCACAGCAAAAGCATACAGTACATCATCATTTTGAGCAACAGCGAGGAGTAGAGCTAACAGAAACATGTTTCAACAAAGGAATGTGATGACAGAAGTGCATGTATGCCTTCTCTATTCCCTTTCCTTCTTTTAGTTGGAGAGTAATGGGTTAAGCATTCATGTGCTTTTTATCCTTTTTTTTTTTTATATCTGGGGGGTTTGTAAATTTTGTCATCCATTACTACTGGCTCACAATGGCTTACACTTCAGACAGGTGGAATAGAATATAAGATATGCACAAGATGTTTCTAATAGAGAAATACAGACAGACAAACAGACAGGCGATGGACAGACAGCTGGGCAAATATCTTCTTCTCTCCTTTCTTGCTTTTACGTGGGCCAAATGTCTCTAGGAAAATTAATGGCATATCATTCCCAGCTCCTCTCGTGGGCCATACATACAGCTCGGTTTGCATGGTTATTTCCCACAGCCACACAATCTTCCTCATGTGGCAGCATAGATTACATATAATATCCGGTTTTGCACTGTCACGATTAGACCCATTAATGCAGAAAACCTTCACTCAGCCATACGAAATGAACACCAAACAAACGAACAAGGATACGCAGGTACTCATTCTACTAAGAAATTCAACTCAGGGAAACCATTTTGGCGCGTGATCTAGGCATTGTGAAGATACTACTTTGAATAGAAAAGGCTTAAGCTGGGACGTCAAAGGTTCTAATCTTGTAGATACGCAATCATTGCGTCATTTCGCGGCAGTGTGTCATTCAAATTTGATTGTTCAATGGAGGAGGTTCCCTTCGTATCGTTGTCTTGTATGCCTAGCTGCACTGCCCATGAAAATAAATTGAAATAATTTCAGGCACGTTAACGCCCTTTATTGTGTGTGTATCAGTAGTTTATACGTACTCACAAAGGGGAAAAGGAGATGGAAGTATAGAAATTTTAGCGCAGATATATGCCTAAGTTCATGAACAATCACGTGGCGAGTTCTTCAAGACCACGGTTGGAGTCCGCCAGGGCTGCCTTCTCTCACCTGTACTCTTCAACCTCTTCCTCGAAAACATCATGACAGAGACACTGCAAAAACCACCACACTTCCATCTCCATTGGTGGAAGACCCCTTTGCAACCTCAGTTTGCAGATGACATTGACCTCATGGGCAGCAGCAAACAAGAACTGCAAATCCTCACAGACAGTCTAACAGATCGAGCGAGCGCATACGGCATGGAGGTCAGTACAGAGAAATCGAAGATCATGGTCAACAGCGCGAGTAATGACAGCACGGAAATAAAGATGAATGGAGAAAATTGGAAGAGGTGAGCCAATTCAAATACTTAGGCTCCATTCTAACAAAAGATGGCACATCAAACAATGAGGTGAAAAGCTCGCATTGCAACAGCAACATCTGCTCTAGTCAGACTCCAGAGGATCATCAGAAGCAACAACATCAGCTTCTGCACCAAATACCACCTCTACAAATCCCTCGTGATATCTATCCTCCTATATGGCTGTGAATCATGGACTCTGACAGCAGAGTTAGAGAGAAGAATCCAAGCATTCGAGAACAAGTGCCACAGAAGACTCCTCAAAATATCATACAAAGAAAAACAAGACCAATAACTATGTGAAAGAAGAAATCAAAAAGCGTGTGGGCCCCCAAGAGCCTTTGCTCTCCACCATAAAGAGAAGAAAGCTGATGTGGTTTTGGTCACACCACAAGACACAACACCCTAGCAAAAACCATCTTGCAAGGAACAGTCGAGGGCAAGAGAAGAAGAGGCCGCCCAAAAGAAATCATGGGTTGACAACATCAAAGACTGGACTGCCCAACCCCTGCAACGCCTCCTACTAGCCACACAGGATCGTGAAGCATGGAAAAGGATCTCCGTTGTGTCTTCTCTCATGTCCCCCCTACGTCCTTTGGGACATGGGACTGAGTGAGTGAGTGATATACCTAAGTGTAAGCACAAGACAATACAATGCAACACAATGGAATACAATACAAGACAGTACAATACAATACAATGCAATGCAATACAGTACAGGACAATACAATACAAAACAATACAATAACAATTTACCTACACAAAAGAGACACACAGAGAATACTCTCATCCCTGATTGGTAGTGGTTAGGGACTTTAACCATTCATCCTGGATAGATAGATAGAGTGTGCTGCACACAATCCAACCCATCCTAAACAAATTAATTAAAAGGGCGCAGGCTAGCCTAGTGGTTAGATAATTGCACTCACAGGCAGGGGATCAAACCCAGGTTAAAGGGGACCCCCCCCCCCCCCCCCCCCCCCCCCCCCCCCCCCCCCCCCCCCCCCCCCCCCCCCCCCCCCCCCCCCCCCCCCCCCCCCCCCTTGGAGTTAACATCAATACTGACTCCACTCTGTCTTGCACACACATGATTTACGCCAGTAAGAACGGATGACAAAAAATCCCCCAAACAATAAACAAACAAACAAACAAACAAAACAGGGGCATGCATACTGGTGTCATGTTTAGATGTCATCCACGAAATCCCAATGGGGTGACCTTTAGGATGGGCAAAAAAAATGGCTGCATATCCAAAAAATCTAGCTCTGGGTGAACTCAAGCCGACCTCTGTCTGAAGAACAAAAACAAACAACAACAACAACAACAAAAAGAAAAGGAAAAGATAATAGCAACTGCATGCAATGGTCATCAAAGGAGTAGTGACCACCCCACAGAATGAAATACACCCTATGGTTCTTAGTTATTTTTAGTGCAGGCATTGGGGGGCTGTTGTGTCTCCATTTTGCCATCTTGTTTACAACACCATCAATGGATCAGTCAGGGTACACTTGAGAGACAGAGCAGAGAGAGAGAGAGAGAGAGAGAGAGAGAAGAGGAGAGAAGAGAGAGAGAGAGAGAGAGGAGAGAGAGAGATTAAGTGTAAACTAATCAGAAAGGCTTGAGCTCACAGAGAGAGAGAGAGGAAGAGAGAGAGAGAGAGAGAGAAGAGGAAGAGAGAGAGAGAGGGAGACAGAGACAGAGAGACAGAGACAGAAGAGAGAGAGAAGAAGAGAGAGAGAGAGAGAGAGAGTATCCAGTTTTGAACCGTCATGGTTATTAAACCCTCTATTCAAAACACAAAGCCTAAGCTCATTTTCTCAGTCATACGAAACCACCACCAACCAAACAAGGATGCAGTAGTACTTTAAAAAAAAAAAAAAAAAAAAAAAGATTAGGGGGTTACTCATTCTACTCAGAAATCCAACTCAGCAAAACCATTTTGCCCCCTGATCTATGAATACTGAAGATGTTACTATAAATAGAATAGGCCTAGGCTCAGAGTAAAAAACCTCTAATCTTGTAGACACGCAATAGTTACGTCATTTCGCGGCACTCTGTAATTCGACCTTGATTGTTCAATGCAAGAGAGTCTATTCATAGGGGCGTTGGCGCCAATGGTCTTACTGCTCTTATTTACAATGGGGGTGAAAATAAATGGGAAGGATTCTAGGCAGATTAAGGCCTTTTAGTGTGTGTGTGTGTGTGTGTGTGTGTGTGTGTGTGTGTGTGTGTGTGTGTATGCTTACTGATGTAAGTCTGCTTTACGTACTCACAAAGGGGAAATTGGAGGGGGGTGGGGGGCGGGCGGCAGAAGTGCCTACATTTTGAATTAGCTGTAAGTACAGGACAATACAAGACAACACAATAATAATAATAATAATAATAATAATAATAATAATAATAATAATATATAATAATAATACATGGAATTTATATAGCGCTATATCTTGTAAAAACAAATCAAAGCGCTTGCACTCGACCCTCACAACAAACAACCAATGACAATAAATAATTCTAGCAAATACGAAAGCACACACACGCGCGCGCGCGCACACATACACACACACACACACGCACACACACACACACACACACACGCACACACACACACACACACACACAACACACACACACACACACACACCACACACCACACACACACACACACACACACACACACTTATAGAGGTTATACATTTTGACAGGTGAATGGAATTTCAATTGTTGAAGGCAGGGACAAATAGGAGATGAAAACAGAACTCGGGACAACACAATAGAATACATTACAATACGGTACAATAGCATACATTATAATGCAAATTATGTACGAGAAAGACAGACAGGGCCACAGAGAATACCATTATAGACTGGTTTATTGTGGTTAGGGTTATTGTCCATTCACAAGGAAACAGAGGGGAGGGTGGTGTACAAAATCAAACCTCGTCAAAAGGACATAAAAAGGGGGTGGTTAATTTGAATTTAATCAAATTAAATTAAATTGACGCACCTGTCTAGAAAGCAAAAGTCCGGGTGGGAGTGTGCGTGGTTCAAATCCCGTTTGGGCCCAAAACTTTTCCTCCATCCATTAGGTCATGAGTGGTGGTCTGGATGCTAGTCTTTCGGAGAGACGATAAAAACCGAGGTCCCGCGTGTTACACATCCTTATTTAGCGCACGTAAAAGAACCCACGGCAACAAAAGGATTGTCCCTGGCAAAAATCTGTAGAAAAAAAGCCACTCTGATAGGGAAACAAATACAGTTGCAGACAGGAAAAAAAAAAAATGGATAAGCACTCTCTCCCGGGGAGAGCAGCCCGAATTCCACGCAGAGCAATCTGCTGAGACATAAAGGGTACAAAATAAAATAAAAATAAATAAATAAAAAGTCTTGTGTTTTAAACGTTCTGCTCCCAACTGGCCAGGGTTCCAGCCCCATGGAGATGCCCCCCAACCTAAAGTACACCCCGTGGTTCGTGTTGGTTTACTACTACATGCTGGCACTACTGTCTGTCGGTCATGCCACTGTCTTGTCACCCTGTTTGTTACGTCATCAATGGCAGTCATGGCAGCACACCTGAGAAAGAGAGATAGAGACACAGAGAGAGAGACAGAGACAGAGAGACAGAGAGAGAGAGACAGATTTGATTTGATTTATTCTTTTATATCGAGGATAATGGAATAAGCACTCTTGTGCTTTTTTGTATCCAGTCCCCGTGTGTATGCAGCTTTGTAAATGTCATCTGTTCCCACCGGCACACGATGGCCTACTCTTACGAAAAGCGGAACAGAATTTAACGTGTGCGCAAGGTGTTTTGCGTGCGTTCGCACATGGGGCCTCGGTTTAAAGTCTCATCCGAAGGACTTTGTGGGAGAGTGGAGTCAGCACTGATGTTAACTCCAGGAGAAAAATCTCCTCGACCGGACTCGAACCCGGGTCGTCAAATTGCCAGCGCAATGTTCTGTCCACTAGGCTATCCGTCCCCCGAGAGAGAGAGACAGACAGACAGACAGACAGAAGAGAAAGAGACAGACTGTCAAACGTACAGAGAGAGAGAGAGACAAACAGAGAGAGAGACAGACACACAGACATAGAGACAGAGACAGACACACACAGACAGACCAGTCAGGCAGATAGACAGACAGACGGGATAGCCTAGTGGTCAGAACATTGCGCTGGCAATTAGACGACCCGGTTCAATTCCGGTTGGAGGGGATTTTTCCCCTGGAGTTAACATCAGTGCTGACTCCACTCTCCCCAAAAGTCTTTCGGATGAGACTGTAAACCGAGGCCCCGTGTGCGAACGCACGCAAAACATCTTGCGCACATGTTAAATCCTGTTCCGCTTTTCGTAAAAGTATGCCATTGTGTGCCGGTAGGGAACAGATGACAAGATTTACACAACTGCATACACACGGGGACTGGATGAAAAAAAGCACAGGAGTGCTTACCCCATTATTCTCGATTTAAAAGAATAAAATTAAAAATAAATAAAAAAAACAGACAGACAGGCAGGCAGACAGACACACAGGCATAGAGTTTACAGTGTAACCCTATACAGAGGAGGGCATAAGCTCACTTCTTCGGTAACAATGTCGAAACCGAAAGAAGGAAAATAACACAAAACTTGACTCCAACCCCAAGAATTTTGGCGCCACCCGTGAATGTGAATGTCTGATTAGATAGGACAAAAGGTTGTTGTTTTTTTAAGGGATTTTTTAAAACTTATTTTGTTTTTGATAAACGTCTTTATTCTCGTAGACACATTATCAAAGCGTCGTTTTCTCAGGGGATTTTAATTAGGGGAGGGTGGAGGAAGGGAGCATTGTTGTTGTAGCTGGTGGTGGTGGTGGTATTGTATTGTTGTTGCTGTTGTTGTTGTAGGCTACTTTATTGTTATCTGTATTCACCAAATATGATAGTAAACCAAACCAAAGCAAAGCAAACCAAAACCAAGCAGCACTTAATAAAGTCACAACCAACAACCAATGAGAGAGAGAGAGAAGAGAGAGAGAGAGAGAGAGAGAGAGAGAGAGAGAGAGAGAGAGAGAGAGAGAGAGAGAGAGAGAGAAAAGAGGAGTGTGTGTGTGTGTGTGTGTGTGTGTGGTTATGTGGGTTGCGTGTGTTTGTGGTATGTGTGTGTGTGCGTGTGTGTGTGTGTGTGTGGTGTGTGTGTGTGTGTGTGTGGAGTGGTGTGTGTGTGTTGTGTGTAGTGGTGTGTGTGTGTGGTGTGTGGTGTGTGTGTGGTGTGTGTGTGTGTGTGTGCGTGCGCGCGGTCTGTGTATGTGTTGTGTGTGTTATGCGCGCGCGCATTGCGTTTTGTGTGTGTGTGTTGTTGTTCTGTGTCTGTGTGTTGTTGATGTTTTTGTTGTTGTTGTGTGTGGCGCACTTTGCCGGCAATGTCATGCCATGCACTGGGAAAGTTTGAATAGACTCCAGGTCACACCCCTCACTGTTCTCTGTTGTAACCATTCAGGCCACTCAGCAGGCTACAGCATTGACCCGGGCACTTAAAACACACACCCACCCTTGTGCATACCCACCTGCTGCGCGCATGCTAGCAGACGCGCGCTGCGCACGTGCCACACACATATATATATACACGCACGTGCGTGCGTGCGTTGCGCGCACATACATTCATTCACACATAGAATAGATAGCAGCAGCGGCACCCCACCACCACCACCACCACCGCCACTCCCACACACACATGCACAGATCACACACACACACACACACACACACACCACACACACACACACACAACACACCACACACACACACAACACACACACACACACCACACAACACACACACACCACAGATAACACACACCACACACACACACCACACACAACACACACACACACACACACACACACACACCACACAACACACACACACACACACACAACACACACACAACACACACACAAACACACACACACACCACAGATAAACACACCACACACACAACTAACACACACACCCCACACACACCACACACAACCACAATACACACCACCACCACACCACACCACACAACACACCAACGAGAGAGAAGAGAGAGAGAGAGAGAGAGAGAGAGAGAGAGAGAGAGAGAGAGAGAGAGAGAGAGAGAGAGAGAGAGAGAGAGAGAGAGAGAGAGAGAGAGAGAGAGAGAGATTGCTGGGAAGAATCAGAGAGACACTGCTCAAGTTTCATAGAGAAACAGGGACAACGGCAAAGTGCAGAAACCAAGACAGACAGAAAAGAAACAAAGACCTACACAGACAGAGATATAGACAAAGACAGACAGACAGACAGAAAGACAAAACTGACAGACAGGGCCTCAGAAAGAAAAAAAGAAAAGAAAAGAAAAGAAAAAAAAACACGTTATTTTCTTAACTGTCACCAACACTCAGTCTCTCAGTCAAATATATGACGTATTAAAAACAATTTCTGTTCCTCTGCTAGAGCTCTGAGGTTCACCAAAGGTGAAATTTTACGTATGTGACCAGTTGTTTTTTTCCCGCCATTAATTAAGGTAGCCGCATTCCACTTTTGTGGATGGTGTCCTAAACATAACACCTGTGTACATGTGATTTTTTTTTGGTTGTTTAATGTTTTGGGGGGTGGGTTTTTTTTTGTTTGGTTGGTTGGGTTTTTTGTTTGTTGTTGTTGTTGTTGTTGTTTTTGTTTATTTTGTTGTTGTTGTTGTTGTTGTTGTTGTTTTGGGGGGTCATCAGTTCCTATCTGCATGCAAAGGCCTACTCGTCCGAAAGGCGGCGCAGGTCTTCAACGTGCCAAGATATTATCCGAGTGGTTCGCACAAAGAACCTCGGTTTTATAGTCTCTTCCGAAAAACTCTAGGTGAGTGTGAGTGAGGGGATTCGGCACTGAAGTTAACTCCAGGGTGAAAAAAAAATCCCTCGAGCAAGGCGTCTCTGTGGTGTTGTAGTTCGATCCCTGGGGATGACGACACAATGCTCTAACCACTGGGCTATCCCTTATGTGGTTCGAATCCCGTTTGGGCCCGAAACTTTTCCCCCATCCATTAGACCATGAGTGGTGGTCTGGGTGCTAGCCTTTCGGATGAGACGATAAACCGAGGTCCCGTGTGTTACACATCATTATTTAGCGCACGTAAAAGAACCCACGGCAACAAGAGGGTTGTCCCTTGCCAAAATTGTGTAGAAAAAAAGCCACTCTTGATAGGGAAAAAAATACAGTTGCTGACAGGAAAAAAGAAAAAAAAAGGTGGCGCTGCACTTGTGGCGACGCACTCTCCCCTGGGGAGAGCAGGCCCCGAATTTCACTCAGAGAAATCTGCTGTGACATAAAGTGGTAACAAACAAACAAACATACAAATAACCCCCACCCCCCTCCCCCTGCTCCCCCCCTTCCCCTCACCCTAAAAGTAATAACTGAGACAGGAAACAGATGCAAAAAAAAAACACAAACAAAAACAACAACAAATAACAACAGAAAACCCCAGTTCTACATATTAGGGCTTCTGCAGAAAAAAACTAAGCTGGCAAATTGCACAGAGGCAAGTGAGACAGAGTGCGGTGGGTGGGGTGGGGGTAGGGGTTTGAGGGGGGGGGGGGGGGAGAGGGGGGGGGTAAATGATGGGGGGGGGGGGGGGGGGAGAGAGATTAGTAGAATAATGGGAGATGGGGGGTTCATTATGAAGCGACAAAGCCGGTTTGATATGCTGGTGATATTTATTGTCCATAAATCCGGCAAAGATTACAATCGGTAATATTTTATGGTGAAAAGTTGTATCTGGGATATGATTATTATGTTTATGCAGCATGCAGTCACCATGATAAGTCATAGGCCTACATATCATGGTGTGTGTGTGTGTGTGTGTGTGTGTGTGTGTGTGTCTGTGTGTCTGTGTGTCTGTGTGTCTGTGTGTTGTGTGTGTGTGTTGTGTTGTGTTGTGTTGTGTTGTGTTGTGTTGTGTTGTGTTGTGTTGTGTTGTGTGTGTGTGTGTGTGTGTTGTGTGTGGTGTGGTGTGGTGTGGTGTGTGTGTGTGTGGTGTGTGTGTGTGTGTGTGTGTGTGTGGTGTGTGTGTGTGTGTGTGTGTGTGTGTGTGTGTGTGTGTGTGTGTGTGTGTGTGTGTGTTGTGTGTGTGTGTGGTGTGTGTGTGTGTGAGAGAGAGAGAGACAGAGACAGAGACAGAGACAGAGACTGAGGCAGCAGCTTGTCTGTGGTTTTGATAACGTTTTTCATTAACTCAGTCATATAGATACTAGGCCATAATATCTTTGTTGACTATATTTATGACCAGTGTGTGTGTGTGTGTGTGTGTGTGTGTGTGTGTGTGTGTGTGTGTGTGTGTGTGTGTGTGTGTGTGTGTTGTGTTGTGTTGTGCTGTGATGTTTTGCGTGCGCCGCGCGCGTGTGTGTGACAGAATCAGATACGGAGAGAGAGGAGAGAGGAGAGAGAGAGAGAGAGAGAGAGAGAGAGAGAGAGAGAGGAGAGAGAGGAGGAGAGAGAGAGAGGAGAGAGAGAGAGAGAGAGATTATCTGATAACTTTTTTTTACAATTAATATAATGATAACTCTGAAAAAATAATAATCTTTTATCAGCCTGCCATGTCAGTCTGATATTATAAGGATCACCTCTCTCTCTCTCTCTCTCTCTCCTCTCTCTCTCTCTCTCTCTCTCTCTCTCTCTCTCTCTCTCTCTCTCTCTCTCTCTCCCCTCTCTCTCTCTCCTCTCCTCTCACACACACACACACACACACACACACACACAACACACACACACACACACACACACACACACACACACACACACACACACACCCCACACACACACACACACACACACACACCACACACACACAGTCGGCCGAACAGAACAGACTTTGGAAACCAAAACCCAAACCACCGCTGAAACTAGGAAAGTTGCGCTGTTGCTAAATTTAGCGATGTAGAAAGGCTTAGGCTCATTCACGCATAAAAAAAAAACCCACCTCGAACCAACGTACATTTTCCTTTGTGCATATATAAATATGTAAAAAGTTTTTTTTTTCAAAAAGAAAAAAAACAACAAAAAACAAAGGAATCAATTGCGAGGGGGGGGGGGGGGGGGGGGGGGGAGAGAAGAAAGGAATTTGCCAATCCATCAAATACTTCAAAGGTCTTTTATCTTTTCGAGTAAGCCGACAAACGGATGGCAAATTATGACGAATGCATTCATTGGCAAACGTAGTTATGACTCAAGATTGAGTCGAAGCTAAATATAGACTCAACGAGGTCAATCTGCTATGTGTTCGAGCTCTGCTGTACCCCTGTGCTGTGTGTGTGTGTGTTGTGTGTGTGTGTGTGTGTGTGTGTGTGTGTGTGTGTGTGTGTGTGGATGAGAGAGAGAGAGGGAGAGAGAGGAGAGGAGGAGAGAGAGAGAGAGAGAGAGAGAGAGAGAAGAGAGAGAGAGAGAGAGAGACAGACAGCAGACAGACAGACAGACAGACAGACAGACAGACAGACAGACAGACAGACAGACAGACAGAACAGACAGAGACGAGAGAGAGAGAGAGAGGAGAGAGAGAGAGAGAGAGAGAGAGAGAGAGACAGACAGACAGACAGACAGACAGACAGACAGACAGACAGACAGACAGAAGAGAGAGAGAGAGAGAGAGAGAGAGAGAGAGAGAGAGAGGAGAGAGAGAGAGAGGAAGAGAGAGAGAGAGAGAGAGAGATGGTGGAAAGAGGACAATAATATGCGGATTTTTTAAAAAAAAAAAATTTTTAAAGGGAACAAAATTCAAAATAGTGGAAGATATAGATCTATGGAAATAACATGTGACAGCAGGCCATATAAGTAATACAGAAAAAAAAAGTTTTCTCTCATCCATCACCCTCACCCACTCTCCTCTCCTCCTCTCCTCTCCTCTGTCTCCATCACTTTTGTCTTGCTCTTAGGCCTGACCTTGCTTTTGAATTGAAGATGCTTTGGTTTTTTGTGTGTTTTTTTGTCGTTGTTTTTGGGAGGGGGTTAAAAATATCGTCTATGTGTCAGAGTTGTTTCCTTTTGCCTGGAAATAGAAAGTTTGACAACTGAGAAAAAATATATGTGGACTAGAGAAAAGAGAAGAGAGGGAATCGAATGAAGGGGGGAGATAGAGGGGAGAGAGAGAGGGGGGGGGGGGTTGGGGGAGAGAGGGGGGGTTAGAGAGAGAGGATGAGGGAAGAGAGAGAGAGAGAGAGAGAGAGAGAGAGAGAGAGAGAGAGAGAGAGAGAGAGAGAGAGAGAGAGAGAGAGAGAGAGAGAGAGAGAGAGGAGGAGAGAGAGAGAGAGAGAGAGAGAGATTTAATTTGATTTGATTTGCAAAAATTCCATGCAAAAATTTATCACCCAGACCTGTCAGTCATGCTACTATCAACTACGGCGTATTAGTGCAATTCGAAAGTACCTGTCCACTGATGCAACATCCAAACTAGTCACTTCTCTTATTCTTTCACGTCTGGACTATTGCAATTCTCTTTTGGCTGGTCTGCCAGCATCATCTATCCACTCCCTCCAACGTATACAAAACTCTGCAGCTCGACTGGTCCTCAGAAAGAAAAAATCTGAGCACATTACTCCTCTCTTGCAATCTCTCCACTGGCTGCCTGTGCCACAGAGAGTAAACTATAAGATCAGTACTCTCTGTTATAAATGTCTCCACAAAACAGCACCCTCTTACCTCTGTGAATGTCTTCACGTGTACACACCTTCTCGTTCCCTCCGCTCGGCTGCAGATACCTTATCCTTAAAGATACCTAGATTCAACCTATCTACCGTTGGCCGCCGCTCTTTCTCTATTTCTGGTCCATCAATCTGGAATGACCTCCCTCTCTCCCTTCGGCAAAAGCCTACATATGGACACTTTTAAATCCAACCTCAAGACACACTTGTTTCAAACCTAAGATTTTTGCCTTCTGTTTTCATTTCCTATTTGTCCCTGCCTTCAACATTAGAAATTCCCTTCGCCCTGCCTAAATGTATAGCCTCTATAAGTGTGTGTGTGCGTGCGTGTGTGTGTGTGTGTGTGTGTGTGTGTGTGTGTGTGTGTGTGTGTGTGTGTGTGTGTGTGTGTGTGTGTGGTGTGTGTGTGTGTGTGTGTGTGTGTGTGTGTGTGTGTGTGTGTGTGTTTGTGTGTGTGCTCGTGCTTTCGAATTTGCTAAATTATTCATTGTCAGTGGTTGCTTGCTTGTTGTGAGGGTCGAGTGCAAGCGCTTTATTTGTTTTTACAAGATATAGCGCTATATAAATTCCATGTATTATTATTTATTATTATTATTATTTGATTTGATTTATTCTTTTATATCGAGATAATGGGATAAGCACTCTTGTGCTTTTTTACATCCAGTCCCTGTGTGTATGCAATTTTGTAAATGAGAGAGAGAGAGAGATTGAGAGAGAGAGAGAGAAAAGAGAGAGAGAGGAGAGAGAGAGAGAGAGGAGAGAGGAGAGAGAGAGAGAGAGAGAGGAGAGAGAGAGTACACTTCTACTCATATCAGACGGGAAAAGCCGGCTTCTCTTGGGAAATTAAACATGCTGTCCAGTGAAACATCACGAAAAGGATCTTTAGCCAGTCTGCAGTAAAATGCCTGTGCCTAATAATAAATATCCTGGACATCTCGACACTCCAGAGGCAAATGCTTGATGGTTACTCCATTATGTTCCTCGGTTGTTTAAGGTTCGATTCCCGTTCGAGGGGATATTTTGCCCTGGAGTTAACATCAGTGCTGACTCCACTATTCCCAAAAGTCCTTCGGATGAGACTACAAACCGAGGCCCCGTAAGCGAGCGCACGCAGAACATCTTGCGCACACATTAAATCCTGTTCCGCTTTTCGCAAGAGTAGGCCATTATGTGCGGTGGGAGCAGATGATAAAGTTTACAAAAAATGCATATACACGGGGACTGGATGTAAAAAAGAAGAAAAGCAAATGCATCCTTATTCCATTATCCTCGATATAAAAGAAATAATAAATAAAGTAAATAAGGCAATGTTTGTTTATTTAAGTAATGTCTGTTTGTATAAACCTCCTTTGTTTAACTAATGTAGGCCTATGTTGGTTTATTTAAGCCCTTGTTGATTGTTTGTGCCAAAGTTTTTTTTTGTTTTTTTTAGCCAGTGTTCGTATATTAAAAACAATATTTCTTTCTTGAAATCAATGTTGGTTTGTGTATTTAAGCCAATGTTTGTTCAAGCCAACGTTTGCTAAATTTAAGCCAATGTTTGTTTTTTTTGTCCGTGCCAAAGTTTGCTAATTTGTGTAAAGCCAATGTCAGAGCTCTTTTTTCGTCGGTGTTTTCTTTTTTCTTTGGACGTTAGATTGCTGATTCAACATTACAGGCGTAACCATAAATCAGACAACCCCCCCCCCCCCCTCCCCTTCCCATCTTACTTAGTCTGGGGGGTGGTTCCCATTTGACGTCATCTAGTTTTACGTCACTCATTTAACGTCAGAACCTACTATTTCTGGTCCTGAAAGATTAATACTCGAGAAGCCAGAAAGCCCTACTAGATCTATGTCTTCTTCCACTCTGATCCTAAAGAGACATCATTAATTTTGAAGCTAAAGCCAGACTGTGGCGCTCTGCTGTCAAATCATGTCGTCTGTCCTACAGGCTTGAGCCTACCTACTGGGGGGCCTGAGAGCCTGGTGGTTAGAAAGTTGTGTTCGTGATCTGATGGCCATGGTTCGAGCCGCCACCGAGACACCGGTTCGAAGACATTTTCCCCGAAGTTAACATCAGTGCTGACTCCACTCCCCTGAAAATCCTTCGGATGAGACTTCAGACAATAAGTCACATGCACGCACGCACCACGCGCGCGCGCGCGCGCGCGACCACACACACACACACACACACACACACACGCAACCACCCGTCCACCACACACCCCCCTCCCCCCCCCCCCCCCCCCCCCCCCCCCCCCAACACAAACCACAAACCAAACGAAAAAATCCACGCCATGGAAATGAGGGGAGGGGGGGGGGAGTGGGGTAATATCAAAACACAATATTACAAGATAAGAGAACGCTGAAGCCAAGTCTTACAATCTGTCCCTGCAAACATAGGCTACATGTATACATTAGGACATAATGGTCCTTGCAGCCGAATAGGCTACTCCTTGTAAATTTACACATACATAACAACATTTGATACATATGAAAAAAAAATTACATTTTAAAACAAACATCGGGGGGAAAAAACCCACACAAAATACTAAATAGGCTAATAGTACACAAACTAATATGCGAGAGAATGAATGAATGAATGAATGAGTGAGTGGAATGATCGATCTTTATTTTTCAAGGGCTGCAGAGTAAGAATTACTTTTTTTTTTCATTAGAGAGAGAATTTTTATTTTATTCATTTACGAGGATAATGAAATAACCACTCATGTGGTTGTTTACATCCAGTCACCATGTGTTTGCAGTTTTGTCAATTTTGTCATCTGTTCCCACCAGCACACAATGGCCTACTCTTTCGCAAAGTGGAGTGGG
>CM060332.1:8109925-8119925 GCA_030674155.1 Stramonita haemastoma
ACATATGTGTGTGTGCGCGACTTTTTTTTTTTTTCGAAGATAATGAAATAAACTCTTAAGCGTGTTTTGGGGTTTTTTTTACATCCAGTCCGTATGTGCATGCATGTGTGTGTCCTTTTTCTTTATTTAAAGTATTGGTATCAAATTACTGTAATAGCTCTGAAGCTTCCACTCCAGAGGGGTATTTTTTGTTCGTTTTTCTTAAGCAAAACCAGCTTCTTCCCATTTAACACACACACACAAAAACACACAATATATATACTCACATGAACGCGCGCGCACACACACACACACACACACACACACATGCACACTCTCACACAGTGACATGCTCATAAAAGAGTGAAAGACAGAACTGACACAAACACTGAAGAAAAGTAAAACCAAAACACACACACACACACACACACACACTACAAAAACTGCAACTAAATTTTAAAAAAAAAGATTAACACCAGACTGAAAAAGCTTCATTTCGCAAAGATTTATTTACTTTGCATGTGCTTAATTTTTTTGGAATTTTTTTCAGCTTTATATCATCAAATAAAACATAACATGGACATAAACGTCACCGTTCAGTATTGTCACTGATATTCATAATATTGTTTTGTTTTCTTTGCAATTTATCATACATCAATCACATTTTGCAGAGCTGATCATGGACTTTTTTTTTCTTTTTAAGTAATATCCACTGGTCAGCCCTTGACCGTAGAAGGGTGGGGGTAGGGGTGGGGGGGGAAAAGGGCAAAGCTGCTTGCTAATACCATTTCCAGGGACGCCATTTTCAGTAGACTATGTATTGTATCATGGTCGCAACGCATCCACTCGTAATGTACAACATATTGCTTCACACACAGGCGCACTGAGATCTTTTTACATCATCTGTGTAGGAGAAGAAACAAAGTGTACCCTTCTTTGTAAAGACAAAAGCAAAATAAAACCAAAGCAGAAATCAACAACAACAAAGATATTTAAAATAAATCTATGAAACTATGTACTTCATTGACAATTTCCTTAGCAAAAAAAAAAAAAAAAAAAAGAAAAGGTAGAGGTTGAAAATGAAAAAATGAATGACTGATGAATTGGATGACAACACAAAAACAATTTGAACTTTAAACTTCCATTCCTTGTAGAAGATGGGGGGGGGACTGCTTCCATGACACTATTCCAGCACCAAAAAGCACAAGCATACTCCTTTACAATGCAACCCAATCCAACCCAGTAAGGAAGAAAAAGGATTTTTTGCGCACATTTTGATCATGGGTGTTAGATAGTGATGTGTCAACACCATCACTCAGTCATCCATTATAATACTGGCGTTCAAAGTGCTATCATCATCCATTTGATTGACATGACTGTGGATAATAAAATCACTCGTTTCTGGAATGTGACAACTGGCACTGGTGCTGCTTCATTAATTAACCCCATCGCTCACATCCTAACCAACCAACCACAAGCACCTATGCTTTCCAAGCCACCAATCAAAACAAAATCATCATCAATCAATAATCACACAATGGCCATTGCTTAGAAAGCTCAGCTCATTTTCTTCAATGACTGACTACAACAGCTACATTTCAAAACTCACCATAACAAAAAAAATCCGTTTGAAGATGGCTCACGATGACTTGTTAACAAAATACACACCGCTCTCATCAATATTCAGAAACCTCAAATGCATCCCCCCCCCTCACACACACACACAAAAAATGAAAACAGTACTTAAAAATTTATGAACAAAAAAAATGTCAGAAAAACACAAAGTCAGCAGATGCCATGCCTTTCCAGACACAATTCTGTAAAACATCTATTTTTCATTTTTTTTTTTTTTTTTAAAGAAGATTCTAGGTTCTAGGCCCATCATGTTCTTAAGTGAAGCCCCTCATAACAAACAATGTACTATACTTGTAACCATTGGCACCAAAATAATGAAATTACCCTCGCAATTGTCAGAAAATTTGTTTTTGATATATGAAAAGACAATCCAAATCAGTATATAAGAAAAAAAAATCCCCCCCAAAAAACAAACAAAAAATAAAACACAGAGAAATACAGGGGGGGGGGGGGGGGGGGGGGGGGGGGGGGAATATGCCAGAAAAAAAATCAAGCAGTTCAAGATTTGACTCAAATCAAAATCGGCCTTTTTTTCTGTAAAGAAAAAAATGAATGACTTGCGCTAGTTAACTTTCCATTAACTGATTCAGAAAGAATCAAAGAACCCGTTTTTTTTTTTTTTTTTTTTTTTTTTTTAAACAGTGCAAGCCAATAAGGTTTTCTGCAATACTCTGCAAGTGAAAACAGTTTTTTTCCCCTTCATTCTCATTCCTTAGCTAATACTAGCAGAACTCCAAGGTTCACCAAAGTTGAGATTCTTGTGTATGTGACCCTTTATTTTGCCCACCATAAAGGTAGCCACATTCCGACTTTGGTGAAGAAAACAGTCAAATATTCACCACATTTGATTTTCTGAGGGGGGGGGGGGGGGGGGATTAAAAAAAAAAAAAAGGGGGGGAGGGGGGAGGGAGGGTAAGAACCCTTATAATTTGTTTTTAAGGAAGACAGGGACAAATGAAAGAATAAATGACATCCACACATATTTCAAGTCTGTCTCACCATGAATGACAATGCATGATACTGTGTGATAAATCACACATGTATGAAATCACACAATATTTCACAATAATTTACAAAGAATACAGAG
Organism: Stramonita haemastoma; assembly: GCA_030674155.1. Taxonomy (NCBI): domain Eukaryota; kingdom Metazoa; phylum Mollusca; class Gastropoda; order Neogastropoda; family Muricidae; genus Stramonita; species Stramonita haemastoma. The sequence goes on from CM060332.1 coordinate 8,112,627, forward strand.
CTCTGTAAATTGATGTGTCTAAAGTGCCCTTGCTGCCTGTCATATGTTTATAGAGGGCAGAAATTAATTAGCATAAGCTATTCTGAAAAAAAAAACACACCAAAAAAAAAAACACCCAAAAAGAGAGGAACTGAGGAAGAGAGAAAAGAGGAGGGGGGGGGGGGGGGGGGAACAAGGAAGAAGTATCACAATGTTTCTATCTGTCCATGATTACTACATACTTTAATTGCTCTCTCACAAGTTCTCACTTCAAAAATACACAAAGAATATCTCTCTCATCTCTACCTCTCTCACTTTAGCCAGAACTGAACAAGCAATTCCTTTACGTTACCACACCTGTACAGTGTCTGCAAATGATTTCAACACCACAAAGAATGCACGTATACATAGTCATTTTCAATACTAAACATTTTTATCCTCAAGGATTAAAGTCCTCAGGTTTACCATTTAAAAAAATCTCCAAACAAACAAGTCGCAACCACTGATAATTTTCTGGGTAGGAAAACAAAAAAAAAGACTCGAACCAAACCAAAAAACAACCAAGCAAGAATGTTGTTACCTTTAGCTCCACGTGTGCAAAAATTCACAATAAATGAATAAGCATCACCAGATATAAGCCTACATTCAGTGCATAATAGATTTAATAGAAATTTATACACTTTAAGTTAGGCTAAAAAAAAAATATATAAAAAAAATAATAAAACCCCACACCCCAGGCAAAACAACCCCCTAATATTTTTGATAGTACAAATTCAATACATATGAAAGCACATGCAGGCATGTATGCAGAACATTGTTTTGTTGTTTTTGCATATATGCCTGCAGTGGCACAACACAGTAAGAAGTAATTTTATCACTTTTTGTTGTTTTTTTCACAGAGAAGGGAAAAAAATCCAATGCAAATGTAGCAGCTCTACATTTGTCAATGGGGGTGAATACCGTGTTGAATGACAGTCCATCTTCAAAATGATCCAAAGTCCCAATAAAAACAAAGAAACACACACACAAACACACACACAATCACTAGGGGGGAAAAAATAAAAAAGCCACAGGGAGAAAATGAGTCATCCAGGTCTTTGTGCTTAGTTACAGTGTAAATCCATCCAACTGAGTTAGAAATAAACCCCAAGTAATACACCAAACAAAATTCACCATTATAATATACATGCACACCTATTCACTCTTCCAAAAAGGCAATATGTACACTGCATCTAAACACTGTACACTCATCTACAGATAAGATAGATCTGTGCACACATTCAATATTCATACATTCTCACACCAAAATGATACCCAGTACTTTACAATAGTTTTTCTTATACACTGAATCTACAACACACAACACACACACACACACACACACACACACACACACACACACACACACACACACACACACACACTTCAAACATGCACAGTAACTGAGTTCTGGCCTATACTCAACCAGTATAATATATTGATTAAGGGCAGTGATTCATTCAGTACAATCTACACACTAGTAATAGTAGTAGTAAACAATGAAATAGTGCGAGCACACATCAAGTTGTTGACCATCTTACAATTACACCAAAGCCAAAGGAGTTCACTCATAAGATCACAACTCGCATTCTACTTGTTTACATTGCACTCAATGAATCAATGTAAGCATGCCTACACCTGTGGCACACATGCCCACACATTTACAAACATGTCCCCACTCTGTTCACCCTGCAGATCTATCCTTCACATGCTTAGTTTAAAAAACAAAACAACCCCCCCCACCCTTTTCCAAAACTTAATGCCCCCCTCCCCTACTCATTCACACAGTAGCATTCAAACAAATCGAAACTGAACAACGAAAATAAGATGGACTGTCATTCAACAACAACATTACCCAAGGAATATGATGTGTTCTAAAATAGCACTTGCGCGTTTATCTTACCATGTGTACATGCACACATGCTGTGGCTCAGGTAAAAGGCCAACAAAAGTTGCAAAAGTTTGAGGAAAAAACCATGACCACAAGGTTTTTTTTTTTTTTTTTTTTAAAAAGGCCACACAGTGACACAGGCTTTACTTATTGTCTGAACATGAAGTTTGAAAAAAAAAAAAAAAAAAAAGGCAGGACTGTAGTTACAGTGACACCATAAAAACATCTTGCAAATGATCAAGGTCACCTGCAACACTGCAAGTCATGATTTTTTTTTTCTTAATAAGGTCCAGTACAAGAATAAATCACTGTATGTATGTATATATATTATATATATATATATTATATATTATATATATATATATATATATATATATCCTATTTCTTGAATCTCCAAATTCTGAAACAAAACTGGCAATGCTAGATAGGTTATATATATCCCATAAGCATTTCAAGATTTACTCAAGTTTTAACTAAAATATCTAGAAAGCTGTAGAGGGGATAAATTTCAATATTTTTTTAGTAAAATTAGTACCCCCCAAGCAGTAATAAGATGTAGGCCATACAGTACAAGAAACAAAAAGAGAAATAATTTTGGGCCAGTACAAAACTGATCACAAATGCTACACAGTGTTGCACTTAAGGGAAAAAATCATCCACGCTATGAGTATGACTTGGGCAACTTGAATTTGGTGGCATTTAAAGTACAAAATAATCAATTACATGATACCAAAATAAGGTTTGGATTCATTTTAACTGTATAAATTCCGATAAAAAGATCAAATGACAGTCATGAAAATATCACAAGTTCTCTTGCATATTTGGTGTCAGGCCATTCTACTCGACATCAACTCTCACCTTTTTCTTACCAATAATGGCAATATCAGCAACATCTCATTCCACTAACAAGGAGAAAGCAACTTGACCAAAATAGTAATCTCCATGGACACAAACTGACAAAGATCAGATCATACACACCCACACGACTCTTTTTTTCTCACTCAAACCATGGTGCATTCCACATCATTGACGATCATGGTACAAATCAGCCTGAGTTGCCGCAAAGGTGAAGTTCTATGTAAACTTCACCGCAGCTGATATGAGGCGAATCCTTGAACACAGCACTGGCAAGTCAATTTGAAGACGTGGGAACACAGCTGTACAAGCTGCGCTGGATACATACGGTACAGTTGCACAAGATGTATTCTGGGCAGTGAATACTGACGGTTAAGTTTTGGTCCGTTTAGGCACACTGAATATGCCTATAAAAATGTCAACCAAGAAAAAAAAATTTAACTTGACAAGGGGGTCTGAAATTAAAGATGTGGGTTAGGGGCCAGGACGGGTCATCACATTGCTCACCCCATCCTTTCAAGACCTGTACATTTGTAAATATGGCATTCACAAATCTAAAAAAAAAAAAAAAAAAGTTTAAAAGCTGAAAAGTTCGAGCTGCCTTCTGACGACTGGCTACGCCACCGATGTCTCCATGTGATTGTAGTAATACATGTGCGGGAACGGAGAACTGAGTAACACTTCTCGCCTGCACTGGGTTGGCTGATGATGGATGGAATGAGCTGACTGCTGCCGGTAGTCGTATGGACTTCGTGGGGGTGAACTGCATGGTGAGCTGCTCGCAGAACTGACATCGGACTCGTAATCAGAGGTCGTGTCTTCTTCCGAAGATTTCGAATACAAGACCCCGACGCTGCCATGATCACCAAACCTGTAAGACACTTCTGCAGGGTCAACCCACAGAGTAAGTTCCTTGGGCAGCTTGTCAATGACAGTCTGCATCAACGGGGACCCCACGGCGAAGACCTTTCTCAAAGCTTTGGTGATGAGCGGATCAACAGAGCTGTGATCGATGTTGATTGATCGATAGGCACTCCCACGCTGTGGTGCATGGGGATGCCAGTGATTCTCATATTTCTCCATCAAAAGGCCTTTAAAGTGATTCTTAAACATTTCCGCTTGAACCAAAGCCACATCATCGGATTTAAAAAGGCCGGTGATAAACTTGGCCGCACTAACAACTTCGTCCTTCATACCAGATGGTTGTCAACATGAATCTACAAAGACTGCTAAGTTTATGACTGGCACCAAGAAGCCTGATTTGTCAACAGCTGTTATCAATTCGTCACAACTTCTACAGAACTACCGTGATAGTTCTCCTTTTGGTGTACTCACACTGAACCAGAGTCGAATGGCTTTCTGCTCCGATGGTTGTGCTTTCTTAGCTTTTATACGGCCTCTCCGCTTTCCTAGCCTGGTCTGACAGCGCTGTGAGTGGCAATGGTATTTTCTTTGCCGTCTTACGTCACATTCGACGTCACGATCCCAGCAGCCAATGAGAGAAGCTTCCGGCAAAAAGCACAACTGATGGCTTTTCAAGAGTGTCTATAGAACTATTACTATTTCTTTTTTTATGAAATGTCAGGACTAATTCTGATTCAGAGACTTCTGCTCTGGTACCCACTCCATACTGGGCCTTTTGTATTTATGCTTCCTGTGGATACTGGCCATTTGTATAGGTTTCTTTAAAAAATCACGAAAAACAAATGACAGTAAAAACACAATGACTTGAAATTTAAGACGTGTTTTTCATAAATATAACAAACATGGTACCAAGTTTCATATCCCTTACTTTCATGGTTCATTTTTTGTAGCTGTGGTGAAAAAACATTGTCTTTTTACAACAAAATAGTGGGTGATTGCAAATGTATAGAAGGAAGGTTTTCAGCATTCTTATTGAGAAACACTGTAGAATGTGAAAAAGCCCATTTGAGTATGTTGGCATTATACAAATTAGCATATATTAGTAACATAAAGGTAAAGGTAAAGGTGTCCCATAACCTAGGCAGTAGGGGGAGCTAGGCCTCAGAGACCTCAACTTCTCTAGGGGCCAGCATATTGAAGGTAGCACCCATCTCCTCTCCCTTGTTACTTTAGCTTCCCTGACCCTAAGAGGGCAGGTACCCATTCACAGTTGGGTGAACTGGGGAAATTGTACTGAAGTCAAGGTGCCCAAATGGTCACCCATCCAACTGGTAACCATGCTCAGGCTGTTTAACTTGACTGGGGAAAAGGCTCTGACCACTTAGCTAGCCCACTCCCATATTAACAAATTGACAAATTTTAATTGACAAATTCATAATTTTCATAATTTTTCATTTAGCACTGCAATCGGTGTGTTTTCATGGTGCCTATATGGCGGAATGGCAGGGGGGAAAATCTTATATTTGTTTTAGTCGAATTATAGTCCTTTCCAGATTTCTCCCATATCAGGACTGTAGTCAGAAGCCAGAAAGTCGGAGTTCCCACACATCCTCAAGTTCTCCCACTTCAGCATCTGGGGCCACCCCAAAAATGTTACAATTGTAGAAGCAACCAGATGAGATGAAACTCAAATTTACAACTCAACTATCTGAGATTTTCATGCCAGGTTTGTTTATAAACAAAAGGAAAGATTTACCTCTGTGGAATTCTGTCACATGGTTCTCTATTCGTTCATGGTCTGGTCATCGAGTGGGCGTTGCTCTCCTTCAAAATTATTGACAGCTCAATATTGACGTCACTGGCCACGCCTCTCTCTTCTTACTTGTAAGGTTCATGTCCAAAATATCATGTTCATTCTCCTCAGATGGAACAAAATCACTCTCCTTGTCTTCTTCAACATCCTTTACATCTGATCCTTCTGTTTCGACCAGTTCTAGAGCTTTTCATAAAGTGTATACACGCCTTTATGTGGGAGGGAGGGCTAAAATTAAACTTCTTCAGCACAGCAAATAGACGCTAACCAGCAACTCCATTGGTCAAAGGTTGAGGTATGCTAATTAGGTTGTACCACGAGTGGATCTGTCTGTGGGTGATTCTGTCACTTATATGTAAGAGGGTCATAAATAGAATGGATGAACTGCCAACCATCTTTGTCAGCCGGAATAGCTCAGTTGGGAGAGCTTAGACCAGTCACGTGTTTATATTTAGGACACACCTACGACATTCTGTTAGGGGGGGGGTTGAAAACTGTCACTTATATGTCAGGGCGTTATTAGACGATACACTACCAATCACCTGGTGTGTGTTTATATTTAGAACACACCTGCTGCGACATAGTGTTAGTGGGGGAGGGGGGAAAAAGTCGGTTGCATACACTTTGCCCATATGGTATCCAGTTGGTTCATAATGATTATGTTGAGTTGCTGATCATGAAGTTGCTTTAAGAACTGTGACATTTTTGGGGTGGCCCGAGGTGCTGAAGTGGGAGACCTGCTGAAGCGTGGGACCTCTGACTTTCTGGCTTCTGATCACAGTCCTGATATCAGAGAAATCCGGAAAGGACTATAATTCCACAAAAACAAAAAAGCCCACATGGTAAAATGTATATTTATGTGGCTTCTTTATAGAAGCCTCTTTTGGATGAGACGATAAACCCAGGTCCCGTGTGTTACACATCACTATTTAGCACACGTAAAAGAACCCAGCAACAAGGGGGTTGTCCCTGGCAAAATTCTGTAGAAAGAAGCCACTCTGATAGGGAAACAAATACACTTGCAGGCAGGAAAAAGAAAAGAAAAAAAAGGGTAGGCGCACATGTGGCGACGGGCTCTCCCCGGGAAGAGCAGCCCGAATTTCACGCAGAGAAATCTGCGTGACATAAAGGGGTACAAAATACAAAAAAATACAAAAATACTAGAGAAGGAGGGGGTGACAGGAAGAAAAGAAACAAAGCAGAAACAAAGAGATGGATAGAAAAGAGGGGATTCCTACCTTAGAATTTTCTAGAAGGTGGAGATGCTTTTTATACCAAGAGGGTCTGGTATCCCAAAGGAGAAAGAGTATCATAGACGAAAGCAGATAAAAGCATAAAAAAAAGTTAATAATAATAATAATAATGATGATTATGGTGATGGTGATGATGATGATAGTGGTTATATAATATAATTAAAATATAATAATAATATTAATAATAATAATAATAATAATAATAATGATGATGATGATGATGATGATGATGATGATGATGATGATAAAATAATGATGATAATAATAATAATAATAATAATAATAATAATATAATAATAATAATAATAATAATAATAATAATAATAATAATTCTTTTGGTGTGCTGAGGGAACCTTAACTATAACGGTACTGTTGACGCCAAGCAGTTTGGAGGTCACATGCTAATTTAACCCAGTATCTGACCAATGAGAGCACACTAGTAAAAATCTGGTCTGACTGGCTGGGAGAGCAGTTATTTTGATACTATTCTTAGAACTGGGGCGAGTGAAATAGACTGGTCAACCTTGGTTTTAGGCCTAACTAGAATATTGGGGGGGGGGGGGGGGAATTGCTAAGTAGAAAAAGGGGACCAGAACAACGATTAT
>CM060332.1:8127425-8134925 GCA_030674155.1 Stramonita haemastoma
GGAACGACTTGAGGAAGTTGGGGGGGGTGACTAGCGAGGGGCGTGGTTTGGTACTGTGAGTACCTACCTCTATGGTAAACACCAACTGTTAACATGAAAATAAACCACAGGTGGGGTGTGGTCAAAGATTGTTCTTCACTCTGGTTGAGCAGTTACTCTGTCCTACTCTGTCCAGTCAACTCGGCAGTGTAGCAGTATCAGCTAGCATTATAGAGGGTTTTGGAAATCACACACCTGATTGGAGTTCTCTCTGAGAAACCACACCCTGATTCTACCAGAGAGAACTAGCAGGAGGAATGTTACTGGCTATGCTTTGTAAGTGTACATAGACAAACAAGTTGAGGGGCAAATTTGCCGACCAGCTGGGCAAATTACCAGAACTAATTTTTAGTTCTTGTTTCCTGTGTATCCCACCAGAGTTGTGTTGGCTGTAAACTTTTCTTGGCTTAGCATGGGCACAAAAAGAACCCTTGCTGTGATAAAAGCAATGTTTTCAAAGTAAAGCAAGGGCATGTAATGAAAGTGCTTGCTTGTCCTTGAGGTGGACATATAGAAAGATTGCAAATCACACTTGCAACTGGTAGAATTTGGTCATTTGGCACCATGGCGGATTCAAGTGAAGACGAACTATTAGTTATAGAATGATCATATTAAATCAACAACATAGATGTTTACAAAAGATCACTGTTCCGTTAAGAATAAGAGTGATTTTCCACTTGCATGAGAAAAAAAAGTCATTTACGCCTAACTGGCATAGTAAGTATCTTGTGTAAAATACAATTTGAGTACAACAAAATTAAGGATCATTTGATGACTCTTTGGTCGACTGTCAGAGGAGACAGAGAAAATGCACAGGGCACTTGCCAGATTGTGACTAGACAACACAAAGGCTTGCTGGATAAAGAATTAGCTTTTGATTCTTTACGCTTATTGCTTGAAATCACAGGAGTGATAAAGCAAGTGTGCTTTTTGTGCGGCATAAGCAAATTTTGAATATTACAAGCCCTTGCTTTATCCCCTAGCGAGCAAGCATTCTCTTTGTGCCACCCTTACCGCTTCAAAATGTAGTCAAATGTCCTTTGATTCATTGGTGTATAGGAATAAAACCTATCTGGGAAAGCCTTCAAAAGGTGACGGTATTCAAGGTCAAGTGATCTCCTTTTGTTTATTTCATGAAGGCTTTTGTCCTCCTTCTATCAACATTAGGTTAAAGAAACTTTGTGAAACTGCTGTCTAACAATAAAAAGTCTTCAAAAAAGAAGCCATTCTGTCTGTTATTATAGCCTAGCTGTGGATGTGGTCCGGTGTCAGTGCCTTCTAGAAAAAAGTCCGTCGGAGTGTGCGGGGTTGCGGTCGACGTGACCAAACTTTTCCCTCCATTAGACATGGTGGTGTTGGGCATAGTCTTTCGATGAACGATAAACGAGGCCGTGTGTTAACATCACATAAGCGCACGTAAAAGACCACGCACAAGGGTTGTCCTGCAAATCTGTAGAAAAAAATTGCGTACATAAGTGTACAAATACAAAAAAAAAAAAAAAAAAAAAGTGTTATTAATGACTATGTACATGAGTATGTGTTGTCTCATATTCCTTTTCCCACCTTGCTATGAATACCAACCATGCGAGTGATTAGGGGGAGTTTTCTGGCGAGTAACCATCTCCCTGCAACGGTTACTCCAAGGTTCACCCAACACAGTGTTGAGGGCTGTGGTCTGCCCAACATAAACATCCCCAGATCAAATGAAATCTAAATTCTTTTTTTTTGAGGATAATGAATAAGCACTCCTGTGCTCTTTTACTTTCCCAGTCCCCATCCTTAAGATATAGACTATATATATCCTTAAGATAGAGAAGAGAGAGATATATTATATATATATATATATATATATATATATATATATATATATATATATATAGTCAAATGTATGTATATATGTGAGGCTCCACCACATACAAGAGTCCCATTGCACCATAGGTCAATTTTTAGTTATTGACAAGTTTTTAATCTGCAATAAAAAGGCTTTTCAATACAAAAAACAGATTGAAAATCCGAGAATTCTATTTTGTGCAAAGTTATTACAAATTGAAGTGGTAGACTGCAGGATATGACAAAATGACAAGCGGGCAAGTTTATTTTCGTAACAGGTTGACAGAAAGAGGACTTGGGTATTTTCAAAACACATTTAAAAGCAAAAGGAATAAACATTATGTCTTGATATTTCATCACCAGGTAGAATAACGGATATAGTTTAATAATCATCAAAATCTCAGAATTGACAACTTAACCCCCACCTGCCTTTAATGGCTCCTAGTGCAAAATTAGGTAATGTGCTAAGGGACTCATTTTGTGGTGGAGCATCACATATGTATATATCTTAAGTTAAAACAAGGAATTTAGGAAATGTAACAAAGAAAAGGATCTCACCCTTCTTCCTCTTCTGGAAAAGAAAAACATGGAACCCCTTCTTCTGAGAATTATGACAGTTGGGTGCAGTGCACCAGTCTCCTCTTGCCTTACTGGCCATATTGGACACACATGTAAAGAAACCGTGAGGGTGGGAGTGGCAGCATGGAATGTGCCAGTCATCTGGCTTAAATTTTTGAGGAGTGAACCATCTTTCATTGGGCGACTAATTTGATGTGACTGGGGAGGGGCTGGCCTTGGTACTGTGAGTACCCCTATGGTAAACACCAACTGTTTACATGAAAACAACCACAAGCAACCTGGTGATGTGCCAACAATTTGTTCATATGTATAAAGTAGTGCAGAAAAGTTCAGGAACTTACTCAGATAAGATCCAGCTGCACCCTTGGGGTACAAAGTGTTAATGGAATAGTTCCTAAATGGGATAGCTTTGCTAGGACTAGGATACAATCAAGCCCAAACCATGCTAACCACACATGAAGATATGGTATTTATCATAACACCCTCACAAAATAGACTCTCTCTCATTATCATATACTGCTATGGATAAGTAAAAACAAACAACAAAAAACCCAAAACAAGCCCATTTTTTTTTAAAGAAAGAAAAAAGACAGGAACAAAGAGGAAAAAGGAAAAAGACTGTCAAGATGTAGTATGCATGGAAATGTCTACATAAAAACTGTTTTTAAAAATATATAATAATAATAATAATAATAATAATAATAATAATAATAATAATAATAATAATAATGATGATAATAATGATATATTATATATATTAATATTATTATTAAATTTAATAATGATAATAATAATAATAATAAATTTTAATAATAATAATAATAATAATAATAATATAAAATAATAACAAAATTTGTAACAATAATAATATAATAATTAAAAAATAATTAAATAATAAAACAATTAAATATAAAATATTTCACATTTAATAATAATAATAATAATAATAATAATATAATATAATAATAATAATAATGATGATAATAAACCAAGCATAATCGATACATTTTCAAATATTTACAAATAATTGAAAAATAGACAATCTAACATATCACAATATTTCCACATTTTAAAATAATTTTATATATATAATATATATATATATATATATATATATATATATATATAATATATATTATATATATATATATATATATATATTCCACACAGATTATTAATTCAGCTATGACATGAATATTTTTCTATCACCAAACAAGGTTAATTAAAACTTACATATATCAATAATGACAAATTCAAGTAAAATCCCAGATATATAAATAACCAGAGAGAGAGAGAGAGAGAGAGAGAGAGAGAGAGAGAGAGAGAGAGAGAGAGAGAGAGAGAGAGAGAATGAATGAATGAATGAATGAATGAATCTTTCTTTATCTTTCTTTATTTTCCAAGGGGGCGGGATGTAGCCTAGTGGTCAGAACATTGCCCACTGCAATTTGACCACTGGGGAGTTTGATTCCCGGTGGAGGGGATTTTTCTTCTGGAGTTAACATCAGTGCTGACTCCACTCCCCCCAAAAGTCTTTGGGATGAGACTATAAATGGAGACCTTGTGCCAACAACAGGCAGAACATCTTGCCCACATGTTAAATCCTGTTCTGCTTTTGGCAAGAGTAGGTCATTGTGTGGGTGGGAACAGATGACATTTACAAAACTGCATACACATGGGGACTGGATGTAAAAAAGCAAATGAATGCTTATTCCATTATCCTCAATATAAATTTTTTTTTAATGAAATAAATAAATAAGGGTAACACTTTTCCTAAGAGTAGGCGATTGTGAGCCCCTGGGAACAGATGACAAGATTTACAAAACTGCATACAGACGGGACTGGATGTAAAAAAGCACACGAGAGCTTATTCTATTATGTTGGATAGAAAAGAATAAATAAATGTGCTGGCTGCACACACACAGAGACACACACACAGAGACAGAGACACAGACACACACAGAGACAGAGACAGAGACAGAGACAGAGACAGAGACACACACACACACACACACACACACACACACAACACATATATATATATATATATGTCATAATATATATATATATATATGTCATTGTCATATGTATATGACATATATATATATATATATATATATATATATATATATATTATATATATATATATATATATATATATATATATATATATATAATATATATATATATATATATATATATATATATGAAGGACGGTGGCAGGATGGTTAAGACGTTCGCCTGCCAATATGTAAATCGCGAGTTTCTGGGTTCGTACCCAGCCTCGCCCTTTCTTCCCAGTTTGACGAAAAAATCGAACTCAATGTCAAAGTCATTCGGATGAGACTCGAAACGGAGGCCCCCTGTGCGAATGCACCCAGAACATCTTAGGCCCCGTGCATTGGCACGCAGAACATCTTGTGCACACGTTAAAACCCCATTCCACTTTCGGAAGAGTAGGCCATCGTGTGCTGGTAGGAGCCGATGACAAAATTATAACAAACCAGCATGCACACAGGTGTTGTGTTTACACACCATCCCTGAGGAAAAATCGGGGAGTTGGAGTCCCAAAGCAGCTCGGGCTGTAGGTATATGACAATGTTCTGGTGGCTCCTGCGATGGTACTGGAACCATTCCTATCGGTCAATGCCCTTCCAATGGATCATTCCAGTGCCGTGGAGAGGGGGGTCTGCTGCATGGGTAACAGCTTGCCCTCCATACATACTTGCCCAGGCTTTGCCTGTAAAGACTAGAGCGCAACTCCATAGTCTTCCGAGACTGATGAGTGCCTACTATATATATATATATATATAATATATATATATATATATATATATATATATATATTATAATACTACACTTCATCTCTTTTGCTTTTGTTTATCCACTATGTGATAACTGAAGTACTAAGGCATTGCCAACCAATTGATAAGTTGTAGCTTCAAAAACTGTGAATAAAGTTTATTCTGCATATGTGAACATCCTTTCTTCCCTAGTGCTGCAAGCACCTGCCAAAATAATTGTATTCTTTTATGAGATGACAAAATTGTCCTCAAGGCCCATCTTCACTTGAGGGCCCCAAACCTGAAGAGTCACTGCTTCTTTGTCTGCTGCTTAGATTGACCCTGACAATGACTGACATTGGCCATTAGGGTTGTCCTACAGGCTGATGAAATGCCCCACCTCCCTACTTTAGCCTACCTCCCCACCCCTTCCCTTCAACCTAGGGCCACACACATACACACACATATACACAAACACACACACACACATAGACACATACACGCACATACTCTCTCTCTCTCTCTCTCTCTCTCTCTCTCTCCTCTCTCTCTCTCTCTCTCCTCTCTCTCTCTCTCTCTCTCTCTTAAGCCCTTGTTGACAGCAGTGTCAAATCCCAGTTATTCAATTCCTGAGTGAGAATTAAACTATGGTGGGTGGTAGTGAGGGTCCAGGGCTTCACCCCCCCCCCCTCCCCCTGTAGGCCTTCTCTTCTCTCTCTCTCTCTCCTCTCTCTCTCTCTCTCTCTCTCTCTCTCTCTCTCTCTCTCTCTCTCTCTCTCTCTCTCCAATAGAGTACAAGTACAAGTACAAGCTATGTACTCATCGGTATTGTGTTGCATTCGTTCATCCGCAGGATATTCTGATTATTTTGAATGCTTCCAGGGCCTCAAACAGGGTTGTCTTGCTTCCCCTACTTTATTTTCCCTTTTGATAAATGATCTTGCAACATATATAATAAACAATGGAAACCATGGAATTCAGCTCGATCAAACTGCCACAGAATTGTTCCTCCTAATGTTTGCAGATGATCTATTGCTTTTCTCTTACTCTCCTGTAGGCTTGCAAAATCAGCTTAACAATTAACATAATATTACTGATAAATTTGGGTTAAAAGTAAATCTTGAAAAAACTAAAATTATTGTATTTCGAAATGGTGGACACTTATCAAAATATGAACACTGGCATTTTGGACAACAAAAGTTAGAAGTTGTTAATTCATATAAATATCTTGGTCTTACTTTCACAACACGCCTCAGTTTGAATGTTGCCACTGAAAGCTTGACGACAAAAGCTAAAAAATGTGTGATAGAAATATGCAGGACATTACGTAAACTGGATTGCTTTTCCCCCAAGATATTCTTTAAACTGTTTGATGCACGAGTTGCTCCTATACTACTGTATGCAGCTGAGGTATGGGGTGTCCAGGAATTTAATCAGATTGAAAAAGTCCATCTCTTTGCTTGTAAACGCTTTTTAAATGTTAGTCTGCATACACCAAACTATATGGTATATGGAGAATTAGGCCGTTACCCTCTCCTCGTTCTGTCAGCTGTCAGAAGCGTTTCTTACTGGTTACGTTTGTGTTCCTTACCAAGTCAGAGATATGCTAACATGGCTTACCTTATGTTAAAATTGCTAGATGAAAAAGGTCATATAACTTGGGTAACACACATAAGAAATCTTCTCTGCTCCTCTGGCTTTGGCTATGCATGGCTTTTTCAAGGAGTCGGAAATCATAAAGCTTTTTTACGGGGAATTCAAGCAAAGAATGATCGATTGCTTCATACAGCAATGGTCTGAAAAAATAACCAGTAGACCACGTTTTAATCTCTATAGTTCATTCAAAAGCCTATTAGAACCCGAAAAGTACATGGACGTAATCACTTCCAGGTATATAGTACAATGTTTATAGGATTCAGATTGGGAGTAACAGAATTAAAAAGCAATAAATTTAGATATATGCCAGATAATTGTTCCCTAGCTTGTCCAAATTGTAATCGTGCACCTGAAGATGAAATGCACTTCCTTTTCTACTGCCCAGCATACACTGAATTAGGCAAAACTTATCTAAGTAAGGTTAATTTAGAATATTTCAGAAACCAGAAGCTATCTTTATTAGAGTCACAGGAACCTGAAAAAGTTATAGATCTGGCAAAGTTTATATTCTATGCCTTTAAAAACAGGAAATCTCAATCCATCGAATAGGTAAGACACCCTCCAATTAGGCGTTTCTGTGTATGACATGAAAGTTGTGCTACTTATGCAACGG
>CM060332.1:8139925-8147425 GCA_030674155.1 Stramonita haemastoma
AATGTGTTTCGAAAATAACCAAGCCTTCATTCTGACAACCTGTTACAAAAATAAACTTGCCCGTTTGTCATTTTGTCACATCCTGCAGTCTACCATTTAAATTTGTAATAACTTTGCACAGAATTGTCCGATTTTCAATATGTTTTTGTATTGAATAGCCTTTTTATTGCAGATTAATAACTTGTCCATATCTAAAAATTGACCCCTGATGCAATGCGACTCCTTATGTGGTGGAGGTCACACACACACACACACACACACACACACACACACACACACACACCACACACACACACACACATATATATATATATATATATATATATATATATATATATATATATATATATATATATATATATATATATATATATATATCTTTACAATATATATGTATACATATATAAAGGCAGAAGAGACAAAAAAGACTGCAGTAGTGATGCAGTTAACCCAGTTGTAAATGAAGATTTAAACTTACCCTTTACTGAAGAGGAAGTACAAAATGCAATCACTACACTGAAATCAAATAAAACTTGTGGTCACAGATCATACCACTGAAGAAGTTTTAAAGGCGTTGTCAACCAGGTTATTTGGAACATTTACTAAGTTGTTTAATGCCATTCTTCCCTCTTGAAAAAATCCAAATGCCTGGTTAAAAGGAATCATACAGCTAATTTTCAAATGAAAAGGAAGTTCAGAAGAGTTGCTTGGAAAGTTACCTATTTCAGCAATTAACAACAGACTAACAAAATGTTTTAATAAATGCAAGATTATTTTTAGTACAGTTTCTTCACAACTGATTACTTGTTTACACTTTATGCATGATTAATGTGTTTCTTGCCAAGAGAAAATGACTCTACTATCTATTTGTAAATTTTGAAAAGCTGTCCAAGGGTGTTAACAAAACTTTTCTATGGTGGAAAGGGGTTGGTTATGGGGTGAATGGAAACATATTGATGGTTATCAAAGATATTTACTCCAAAGCTAAATAATGTGTCAGTGGTAGGGATAAATGTTCTGGTTTTTTTCAATCCTCCTGGGGTTCATCAGAGTGAAAAAAAAATGTCACCCTTACCCTTTTTTGTGTATTTGAATGACTTGCAGTCCTACATTATTGAAAAAAAAATTAAGGGTTTGCCAACAATGGCAAAGGAAACCAGGGAACTTGGGTGGGAAAGAGAAAGAGGAAAATCTTTTGCAAAAAATGTTTTTGTTAGTATATGCAGATGATAGGGCATTTGCCAAATCAAAAGACCTACAGGAAGCTATAAATGTTATTTGTAATTACTGTCACAAATGGAAACTTAACATGAATGTAGAAAAAAAGTTTTGGTTTTTTTCAAAAGGTAAGATTAAGAAAATGCCTTGTTTTACACTTGGTGGTAAAGAAATTTCAGTTTTTTTTCTTTCATGTATCTTTGGCTAAACCTTAATTATAACAACAAATTTAACCTGGCACAAAAACACTATATGACCAAGCATATATGCCGTCAGCTTTGTGTTCTTGTCAGGTGTAAGAACTTCGGATGGATCATGTTTTCCATACAATTTCCTATATGTCTGTAGTGTGAGGGTGTTGCCAGATGCCCCTGTGTCCATTTTCAGCTTTAGCTGTGTCTTTCTTGGGGTCACAATATGTATTGTTGTGAAAACTTCACTGCAGATGCTGGAAATGTTGATTGTATCACGCTTGACGTCTTCATCATTGCTGTGTCCACTCTCCATGCCATGTTGTGAATGTTTTTTTCGTCCTTTGATTTTCCATTTGCTAAGTATACTGCTTGTATCATGAGCCAGATCTTCACTTTTTCTCTGTAGACATGCCCTTCCAAATGTCCTTTCTTTCCACAACTGTGACAGGATTGTCAAATGCTAGGCAGTTAAGTGGTTCATGGGAAGAGTTGCTATTCTTACAAGGCCTGGCTTTCCGAGTTTGCTTGTTGTTAAACAGGTGAAGGTTGTGTTTCCCTACGCTAGGGTTGAGTTGCTCAAGCTTGCTGCATCAGGCAGCTATTACTTAGTATCCTCTGCCTTCATCCAGAGTGTCAGCCAGCCTGTACCCTTTCGGTTTTCCCAACAGGTCGCGCTGGAAGTCCTCAAGTGGAGTGGATGCAATGACCAGTTCTATCAGCCTCTCTTCCATGTCTGCCTGGTCAGATTCGAACTTCATCGCCAGAGTTAGCACCTTCAGTATGAAGTCGTCCAAGCTTTCATCTTTGCATTGCATCTATGCATTGCCCACACTTCACACTTCAGATGTAAGCTGTACTCAGGGTTCGATAACCATTATCACCGGTAATTGTCAATTATTTTACCGATTGTAAACAGGGAATACCGAAAAAATTTGAAGCTGCTAGTACGCCAGTACGCCATACTCTGTTTGCCTATGACTGATTAGATTTCCCTCTCAACAAAAAAGTCTGAAGTGACCAGCCGCCATGGCGCAGTGGTTAGTGCCTTGGATTCCGGACTGCGGGTTCGAATCCCATAAGTCATAGGGATTTTTTCGGCTCGGCCTGCTCCTACCCAGAGTGAGTGTGCTGTGGGCTCAGTGGGGAGACTGGGACCACACAGTCGAGCTTCATCCACTTTACAGATGCGAATTTGAGAGTGTTGCTCTAATTACCTGACCAACACTGCAGGTGTCTGTATCTCTTAGGCCTGGTTGACGCTGGGATATATTATGACAGTAAGTGTAGAGAACAACCCTGTCAAGTTGTCTCAAAGCGGATGCACCTCCACAGCAGCATCATTACATCATCCTTATCATCATTGATCATCATGCAATAATAAAAATTGCCTCTGATTCAGTGTCCTCCATTGCTATGGTCTCATGGTGACCTCAGATTCGTTTCCCCATAGCTTCTGTGCCTGTGGTGAATTTGTGTCAAAGCCTTTGGGGTTAGAGGTTCGCAGGGAGGGGGTGTTGGAGGATGTTGTGGTGGTCGTCACCTTGGGTGGGTGGCTCACTCAGTCTGGCTCAGCGACTGAGCTAATACTGTCGTTAGTAGGGGCTTAGTAGGTGGTGTCCTGCGTGTGTTAGCTCAGAACAGGCACCACTGAACACCACCAAAGTGACCCAGCAGAAGTGCAGGGCCCCTCTGGCCGGTGGCCCTGTGGTGGCCTAATATTGATGGGCTCCCTGTGGACTCCCCGACCTCGAGGTGAGACAACAAATCTGGGTATGGCTGTGGCGGGGAGATTGAAATGAGCGGAGTGGGAACAGCAGTACGAACGTTACAGAACACGAGGCAGCAAAAAAAAAAAAAAAAAAAGTCTGAAGTGACATTTTCTGACAGTCTATCATGTGCCTGTACTTAAGCACCCCCCCCCCCCCCCCCTTCTGAGGAACTCTTATCTTTGGTGCCAACCTCATTAGCGCCAGAACAGCAAGCTTTACTGTGAAAGAATAAATCTTCGTGCTCTTCTCGGCATGATAGCGGCATCCATTCACAATGAGTAAATGGAGCCTAGAGGATCTATGACTATGAATTTGCCCCTTGCTTTCAGAGAGAAGAGTGAAGAATGGCCGAGAAAAAAATCAGAGGTTGCTGTTTTCTTTCTTTAAAAACCCTCAGCCTCCAAACAATCCAGAGAACAATATGTCAGTGAAAGCTGTAGCACTAGTGCCAGTTTGGATGCTTTTCTGGTTCAGCCTCACTGAATAGTTTCGTTTTGTTCACAGTAGGTACTGGATTTTATTTTCTGGGGACGATTTTTGGGGGAGTTGGTCAAGATTTCTCTGAAATGGCAACTAGCGATACCTGTTTTAAAAAATCCTAGCCGAACCCTGTGTACTCTGAAGTTGATCTTAGTCTCGAGTTGTGAATCAAAGAGCTCCTACAGTTTGTCTGGTTATGTTTGTCCTCCTCCGACAGGCAGACAATACTTGTAGTCCTTGGTGATGATCTCTTCATCTTCACAGTGCACAGAGATGTTGTTTTTGAATAACTGTAAAGCTCTTCTGATTGTCAGTAGCCCAATTCATTTGGGGGATGCCTGCACCAGCCGTGTTGTCCATTTTTGTTATGGTTAAGACATCACACAGCCAGTTTTCTCTTTCCACAGCTAGTTTTCTCTTTCTAGTTGATCAAAATTAATGACAATGTACACAGTTCTTTTCTCTTGATATAATAAAGCTTATTTGCCTTTAGACGTCTTGCCGCCATTTAATGCTCCTTGCATATAATATATTGAAGTAATATAGCTCAGTGGTAAGAGCTCTCGCTACCCCCCCCCCCCCCCCCCCTCCCCAAGTCAAGTTAAGCAGTGCTGGTTACCAGTTGGATGAGTGACAGTTTGCGCACCTTGGTTACAGTATAGTTCCCCAGTTCACCCAGCTGTAAATGGGGTGAATGCCCTCTCTAGGGTTAAGGAACATAGAGCAGGGAGGAAGAGGAGATGGGTGCCGCCCTCAACATGCTGGCCCCTAAAGAAGCTGAGATCTCTGACGCCTTGCTCCCTTACGACCACACACAGTTATGGGATACCTTTACCTTTATCTTAAACTCAACTCAGAGTGTGAAGTTCTTGTTTTTTTTTTATTCTCAAGACCTAAGACAAAGCTAGTTGTTGTGATTAAATTAATATTCCAGCGGGGGATTTTTCGATTTAGGGAAAGCTAGTGGGCTATGTCCTACAATATAATATACCCCGCCCCCGCCCCTACCCCCTCTGAAGTGTCACGCCTCTTTGTCTGCTTGCGGATTGACAGTCCCGACAGGGGCGGGTGACTATGACGGACATTGGCCATTACTATCGGCTGATGAATTTCCAACTCCTTACTTCACCTCTCCCCGCCCCCTCCTTTGAAACTAGCCACATACTCTCCGACCCTAGACTGGTTTGCTGTACTGTGACGCCAAGATTAGCCAATAGGGACGTCTTTCTCCTTTGGAGACACCCCCTCTAAATTCAACTATCCTGCGTTATTTCCACGCCCAGCCTTATTTCCTTGATTGACAGATTGGTGGTTTGTTCAGATATTATTATATTATTTCCACGCCCATCCTTATTTCCTTGATTGACAGATTGGTGGTGGTTTGTTCAGATATTATCATATTATTTCCACGCCCATCCTTATTTCCTTGATTGCCAGATTGGTGGTTTGTTCAGATATTATCATATTATTTCCACGCCCATCCTTATTTCCTTGATTGACAGATTGGTGGTGTTTGTTCAGATAGTATTATATCTATAATTGAAATTTCACGTGCCACATTCCTATCTTCATTGATTTGACTCACATTTGGTGTTGTGTTTGTTGCAGATAGTCTTTATCTATACAATTCCATATAACATGTTATCGTTGGTCTAAATTCCTGATCTAATGATTTTGCTCAACATTTGTGTTTGTTTGTGTATCTATTTATCTAGACACAGTTCCACATACAACCCTACTGGTAACTTAGGCGCTAGCAGTTCAGTTCTTGTCAATTAACATGAACTGTGTGTATCCTGGATGGACAGTCCCAAATTAGGGCGAACTGCCTTGCCCCTCCCCCCCCCCCCCCCCATATAAAAAAAAACAAGGTATCTTTAATCAATGAAGAGGCCTGAGTGATGAAAAAAAGACGAAAAGAAGAAGAGAGAAGAAAAAAGTCGATGTTCATTTAAAAGCCCATCATATGTTGCTGCGTGTTCCTTTGTTTTTTCTCTACTTTCTGACTTGCTCTTTCAGTATCCCTCTGGTTTTGTTGTGGCTGTGTCTCTCACCACTGAAGATTTTGCAACCATTTTCCTCCACTCCCCGGTCCTCTGCAGTGATCATTACCACCTTGTACTTAATCTACAGATCGCACTCAGCCTCACTGAGCTAAGTGCTGGGCTTTTCTCGCCTCTGGCCCGCTCCTTCACGTCAGAGGAAAGGCAAAAAAATTAATAATGACCAATCTCTGTGTGTGTGTGTGGCCCTGCTTTTAGACTAGTAGTAGTGCCGCTGCTGCTGCTGCTGCCTGGGAAGAAAGGTAGATGGTGATGATGGCGATGGTGATAGGTAGCACCCAGTCAACTTACTGTAATCATTACCAGGTCTCTGTCTTCCCGCTCAGGTTTCCTACGTTGACATGACTATATAATGTTATGTTTATTGTTGTTGTTGTGGAATGTTTGCTGAAATAGTAAATATTATTGCCGTGTTTTATAACTATATTGGTGTTTGTCGTTGGGGGTTTTATGAGTACACTTTTCTCTTTTTTTTTTCTTTTTTTAAAGAATCAGTCAGTATTATTTCCTTAGTCTTTTGTCACACACTTTAGTTTGGTGTAATTTTTTAAATACTTGAATCAGATTTTTTTAGGGGTGGGGGAGGGGGACAGGGAGGTGGGGTTTGTGTGGTGATGATCTTTTCTTCTTTTTTTCTTTTTACCCCTTACATTTCTATTTGCTGCTGCTACTGCTGTTGTTTGTAGAGTAGCCTATCTATTCTCTGTTTTATGTGAGGGAATACTATCAGAATGCTTTTGAATAGTCTCTGTTTTATGTGAGTGAATAATGCCAGAATGCTTTCGAATAGAGTAATAGAGTCGCTGTTTTATGAGAGTAAATACTGACAGAATGCTTTTGAATAGTGGCTGTTTCATTGGGGTGAATAATGGCAGAATGCTTTTGAACAGTCTCTGTTTTATGGGAGTGAATACTGACAGAATGCTTTCGAATAGAGTAATAGAGTTGCTGTTTTATGGGAGGGAATATTGACAATGCTTTCGAATAGAGTCGCTGTTTTATGGGGGTGAATATTGACAGAATGCTTTCGAATAGAGTCGCTGTTTTATGGGAGTGAATATTGACAGAATGCTTTTGAACAGTCTCTGTTTTATGGGAGTGAATACCGAACAGAATGCTTTGAATAGTCTCTATTTTATGGGAGTGAATATTGTCAGAATGGTTTTGAATAGTCTCTATTTTATGGGAAGGAATATTGTCAGAATGCTTTTGAGTAGAATCTCCATTCTCTGGTTTCTTTGAGGAAATGAAAGACACTATAGCTGAGTGTTAAAAATATCCGTGGTGTCTGGTGAATTAAGGGTGAGCAATATTAGATCTCCAGGTCAACTTCAAGTGCAGATCTGCCAGTGTCTTTATTCCCTTCATGTATATATACACGCAGAAGATGAAATATGCACATTAAAGATCCCATAAAACCGTCAGCCTTGGGTGGATAACAGAAATATGAACATACCTCCATACATCCCAAACGGAATGCAGTTACCTTTATGGTGGGCGAAAACGTGGCATATGCAAAATCTCACCATGGGTGAACCTCGAGGAACAAGAAAAAGAAATTAAGAGAATATTGTACGAATGTCTCCATTGTCCTTTTTTAAAAAAATACTTTTATATATTTTTATGTTTTGTTTGCTTTGGTGTGAATCAATACTTTTTTTCTTGGTTTTTTATTTTATTTTGAGGGTTGTTGTTTTTTGTTGTTGTTTTTTTGTCAGCTCCATTTCTGTTCAGCCTACTCACTTAATGACAACATTCCCTTAAGGACACCACAAT
>CM060332.1:8152425-8159925 GCA_030674155.1 Stramonita haemastoma
AAAAAAAGGGTAGGGGTTGTGCAGCCCAATGCAGAGGAACCTGCTGTGACATAAGTTTAAGTTAGTTAAAGTCTGTCCCGAGCCATAAGGCTCATCAGGCCGGTGCTTATCCCGGTTTCTGTGGCGTTAAGCGACTGAGAGTCATAGACTCCCCCCTGGATAGGACGCCAGTCTATCGCAGGGTTAACCCCCAACACAAGGTTGGTACCCTCCTTTTACACCTGGTGGGGTGAGAAAATAGCCGTAAAAGTGCCTTTTCCAAGGGCACAACGCCATAGCGAAATAGCTGGGATCGAACCCGCAACCTGTAGATTACGAATACAACGCCCTAACCACTAGGCCCACAGCGCGGCACTGTGACATAAAGTGGTATAAAATAAATAGAATAAAAAAAAAAAAATGTCCCCCTATGAATTCCCCCCCCCCCCCCCCCCCCCCCCCCACAAATTAAAAAAATGGTTTGACTCAGAATGTACAAGAAGGAGAAAAGATGTAAAATCTTTACTAAACTGCAATGAACAGAACTCCATATAAACTTAACTTCGGCAGAAATACTTTTTTAAAAAAAAGAAAGAAAGAAAACAGTACAATACTTTGATAAAAAATAAAATGATTTTTTTTCAAAAATAAGTTAGTATTGCAGTTACATGACCGCATGAAGATCTGAGTGTATTGTGGAAAACTTTACAAAATTAAAAGAAAGGGAAGATTGTGGATTGAAACATCAAAATCATATCAGTAGCAGTAAGTGGACTGGACACTTAAAAACACTAGTAGGAAAAGAACGCAACGAAAGGCAAAAGGCAAGTACAAATCATGTTTAAAAAATTGAAAATAACTGATAACCCACTCTTAGAAAAGCAAATTACCACAGAGGAAATTACAAAAACAATCAAAAGATTAAAAATTAATAAGTCACCAGGAAAAGATGGAATAACAAACGAAATGATTAATCAGCTTCACCTAGTCTGATACAGACAATGTGAGATATTTTCAATTTAGTGTTAAATATGGGTTTATAGGTCTATCCCTGGGACTGGAAAGTGGGAGTGAATGCTCCAATCTATAAAAATGGATGCATATATTACCCAGAAAACCACAGAGGAATCCTGTTAACAAACACTATTGGAAAATTTTTGGTCAAATACTAAAAAAATATCCCCTTATTTAGAAAATAACAATAGTATCGTCAGAGAACAAGCTGGATTCAGGAAAACATACAGAACAACAGATCATATTTTTCTACTTAACAACTTAATAGATAAGGTATTAAAACTCAAAACTAAAAGCCTCTATTGCTGCTTTGTAGACTTTCAGAAAACTTTTGATAATGTGTGGCATGAGGGTCTTCTTATAAAGTTAAAGGAAATAGAGATAACAGGTAAAACTTTAATGTCATTAAAAACATATATTCGAATGCAACAGTAGTTACAAAAATACAAGGAAAACAAACAGATGAAATCATTGTGAAAAGAGGGGTGCATCAGGGAAATATATTAAGTCCTACATTGTTTAATGTGTATGTCAATGATATAGTTAAATATATTGACGAAAAAGATTCGCTGTACATAACTGCAAGAGATAGAATTCCATGTTTATGCTGATGACAAGCATTACTATCTACAACAAAAGTAGGTCTTCAAACTTAACTGAATAAACTGCCAGAAAACATTTGAACTGGGGTTTAAGGATAAACAAATCAAAAACAAAGGTAATAGTCTTTACGAGATCACCTCATAAAATTCCAATTTATTTTAAATGTGAAGAGCATGTATTTGAAACAGTAGAAACTTATAAATATCTAGGTGTCATTTTTCATCAGAATGGTAAGTTTCAAGCAACACAAGAACATGTAGTAAAACAAAGCAACAAAGCACTGAATGCCTTTGAAAGAGCAATTCAGGGACATGATTTAAAGACTACTATAATAATGCATTTATTTGAATAACTCCTGTTTTAACGTATGGAGCAGAAGTTTGGTTTCCTTGTTGCTTTCACAGGGAGACAGAATTTCATATTGATGAATTGTTTAAGACATGCTTTATCAAATCAGCTTCTCTACAACACTTTCATATAAAATTTTGTAAACAAATACTGGGAGTTCATAAAAAAAACATTAATACTACCCACTTTAGGTCAATTGGGAAGATTTCTACTGACCCTTAAAATTATACGCCAGATAATATCCCTTTGGATTCATTTGATAGAATCAAAACCAGACTCTTATATTAAAATAGTATACGATGATTTGTATCAGAAAAATACAGTAAAAAATATTCTTTACACAATTGGATTTAAACATGTGTGGAAAAACCACAGTACTCTTAGTTAAGCTATACTGTTCAAATAAAGCTTGAGGCCATGATAAAAAAAAACATTCTGGATCTACCAGAAGAATCAGTGTGCAAAGCAAAATTTGTATGCTTTTGCTACCAAAGAGTACAAAATGGAACCATATTTAATAAACTATGAAAACAAAACCCATAAAAATGCTTTTTGTAAATTTTGCATAAGTTGTCATAGTTTAATGATAGAGAAAGGGAGACACCAAAACATGCCCAGAGAGAACAGAAATATGTAAATATGTAACAAAATAGAAGATGAATTTCATTTACTTGATGAATGTGTCTTATATGATGAGCTTAGAAACAATTTGTTACCTAAGATTAAAACCAGAGACAAAGAATGTAAACAATATAATATAAAGTAAGTAACATAATCACAGTTGATATCTATCAAGCAGCTATCATTAGATATGTGAATGATTGTTTGGAGAAAAGAGACACAGAAAAGTAAATGCAAGATTTTTTAGTGGACATCATTTAGGCAGAAAGATAATTTAACCTGATATTTGTTTTGTTGTGTCAAATAGGTCTGCACGACTTAAATGGCAATAAATATTCTGAATCTGAATCTGAATCACACTCACACCTGCCCGCGCGAGCACACACACACACACACACACACACACACACACACACACACACATCAGAGGGGGACCCCATAGCCTAATGGACAGAACATTGCACTGGCAATTTAACAACCCCAGTTCGATTCCTGTTTGAGGGGATTTTTCCCGTGGAGTTAACATCAGTGCTGCCTACTCTCCCCAAAAGTCTTCTATCATAAACTGAGGCCGTGTGTAGCAGAACATCTGAGGCACACTTAAATCCTGTTCTGCTTTTCCAATGTGTAGGCCTAAGCTAGGCGATTGTGTGCCGGTGGGAATAGATGACAAAATTCACAAAACTGCATACACATGGACTGGTCAAAAAAAGCACACGAGTGCTTATTCCATTATCATCGACATAAAAAATAAAAAAATAAACCACACATTGTTGCTGAGTGCTCCAAGAGTGAAATGATCATACCAGAGTTTCTAGAGTATACACTGTGTTGGGGTGGTCCTATGGAACACTGGACAGGAAAGATGGAGCTGGGTGAGATCTGGCGGCAGGTAGTGCAGGTAGTGAGGAGAACGTAGGGTGTCACAGATCCTCGATGTGGGAGTGTCTGTCTGTTGACTTGACCCACGCATTGTCCTTCTGGGTTGGTGGGCGGGACAGCGCTTGCATTTCCGTGTTTGTGGGTGGGCCCTGTCGTGGGAGCTGTCAGGAGTGGACGTTTTGATGTCCGGTCGCCTATTAGAGGCTGTACCTAACCTGTCTGCGCCAATAAAATCTGCTTCGGCCCACTTTGTGCGAGAGTGGGAGAGGTACCTACTTGTTACTTCCATAGAATTGCGACTATAATTTGACTTTAAGAACACAGCAAGAATGTTTGCACCTTTAGGGCTGGGATCAAATTGGTTGGAAAATAGATCTTTGGTGGGGACCCTACTGGCAGTTATAAATATGGTAGTGTGGTCGGCAAATGAGACGGGGCTTCAAACAATTTCTACAAATTGTATCATTTTTGGGGTGGCCTCACGGACTATCCTGATTCGCAGCTGCAAGTCTTGATATCAACTTCTGCTGGAAAGGACTATAATTCTACTGAAACAAAAAGAAAAAAACAAATGAGACAGAGGGCTTTCGGCCCATGTGGCAGACACTGCCTATACAGAGAGGTATCCTACATGTTGCTTCCACAGAATTGTGACATTTTTAGGGTGGCCGAGGTGCTGAAATGGAAGAACTCCCGAAGTGTGGGACCTCTGATTTTCTCTTCTGACCCCAGTCCTGATATTAGAGAAATCTGGAAAGGACTATAATTTACTTCAACAAACAACAGCAAATGGACATTTTCTGCAGTGCCCACTTTAGCTAGGGATATGTTTGATACAGTAACAGTTTTTTTTCTTTCATTTTTCACCATAAGTTACAAGCTTGTTGTTGCTATTAATGGTGTTGTTGTTGCTATTAATGATGTTTGTCTACTTATTTATTCAATTTTTTTTTTATCGAGAATAATGGAATAAGCACTCATGTGCTTTTTTTTTTTTTTTTTTTTACTTTGTTTTGTAAATTTTGTGTCTGTTCCCACTGGGTGTGTTGTGTGTGTGTGTGTGAGAGAGAGAGAGAGAGAGAGAGAGAGAGAGAGGTAGCCAGCTGGGGGCTTCCCTATCTCCCCATGAAAACTTTAGAGGAGGCTGGTCAGCCTGCTGATTGTTTATACTGTTTATATTGTTTTCAATAGTTGTTGCGGCATTACTGAAAAAGTAACTAATTACACCAACCAACCAACCAACCAACCACCCCAAACCCCCACTAAATGAACTCTGAAATAGAAAATGCCACTAGGCATAAGGTAACTATTATGCCAACGGCCAAAATTACATGGCATCGTTATCATGTATTTTAGCAGGACCCAGACAACATTCCTGTGTTCTAGCTATCTTTCTTGTGTGCAGAATTCGCTGTGTTAGTCTTGTAGTGTGTGTGTAAGAAGTGTGTGTGTGTTGTGTTCATGTGTGGTGGTGGGGTGTGATCTCATGTGTGGTGTGTGCTGTGCGCCTGTGCTGTGTGGGGTAGGGGGTGGGGGACTCTCATGTGTGTGTGTGTGTGTGTGTGTGTGTGTGTGTGTAGGCAAGCACACGAGTAGTCTAAGTGTATATTATATGGAAATGTGGGTTGTTTTTATGTGGGTGGGTGGTGAATGATGTAGGTGGCTACTAGACCCTATTACAGTGGGGAGAGTATGGTATAGAGAGAGAAAATTGAATAGAATAATCTTTATTTTTCAAGGGTAACAGAGTAAGCATTTACATACTTTTTTCATCCCGCCCTTTCCCTGATAAGGGAATATTTTTTTTTTTAATAATGATAATAAAAAGAGACCCTACCGAAACCCTACCAGAGAGAGAGAGAGAGAGAGAGAGAGAGAGAGAGAGAGAGAGAGAGAGAGAGAGAGAGATTTGATTTGATTTATTCTTTTATATCGAGGATAATGGAATAAGCACTCTTGTGCTTTTTTTCATCCAGTCCCCGTGTGTATGCAGTTTTGTAAATGTCATCTGTTCCCACCGGCACACGATGGCCTACTCTTACGAAAAGCGAAACAGGATTTAACGTGTGCGCAAGGTGTTCTGCGTGCGTTCGCACACGGGGCCTCGGTTTAAAGTCTCATCCGGAGGACTTTTGGGGAGAGTGGAGTCAGCACTGATGTTAACTCCAAGAGAAAAATCTCCTCGACCGGACTCGAACCTGGGTCGTCAAATTGCCAGCGCAATGTTCTGACCACTAGGAGAGAGAGAGAGAGAGAGAGAGAGAGAGAGAGAGAGAGAGAGAGAGAGAGAGAGAGAATGCTCGTATTACTTACTTATTTACTTACTTTTCACACACACACCACACACACACACACACACACACACACACACACACACACACACACACACACACTTGTACACACACACAATTATACCCCACACACACCACAATTAACACACACACACACACACACCACACACACACACACACACACACACACACACACACACACACGCGCCACGCACGCGCGCGCGCGCGCGCGCGCGCACTTCTCCTTCTTTCATACATATAATATTCGTATGACCTTTGTTTCCTATTCGTATCCACATTGTGTGCATTGCACTCGACAACTGATTCGCTGGCTGTACGTGTTGTATTGGTCTGGTTGAAACCAGTTCTTGCTAACGTAGACAGTTTGGTACAGTATGGTAGGATAGATGGATGGGGGGTTACAGGAAGGAGGGGGGGGGAGGAGCGAGGGTATTGTTGTAGTACATGGCTTATTGTGACAGCTACAGATCTGGAAACTGTGTGTTGTGTTCTGTAGAACCACTCAGTGTGTGTGTGTGTGTGTGTGTGGTGTGTGTGTGAGTGAGTTGAGAGAGAGGGGGGGGGGGGCTGCGGTTCGTGAGAGAGAGAGAGAGAGAGAGAGAGAGGGAGAGAGAGAGAGAGAGAGAGAGAGAGAGAGAGAGAGAGAGAGAGAGAGAGTTCAATAATAATTTATTGGACTGTAAAGGTGGCAGGGTTTTTGTGTGTGTTTTTGTGCAAGGGCTGAATAAAAAAAAATAAATAAATAAAGCGACTACACCCCCATCCCAAACAAAACAAACACAAAACAAATAAAACAAAAACAAAACTGCTATAACTACACCAAAACCATAACACAAAACCAATCATTAAACAAACCAAATCAAACAAAACGAAAAGAAAGGTGTGGGGGGGATATTCATGAAAAAAAAAGCATACTTAAACAGTTTGAGTGTGTGTGTGGTGTGTGTGTGTGGTGTGTGTGTGTGTGTGTGTGTGTGTGTGTTGTGTGTGTGTGTGTGTGTGTGTGTGATGAGAGAGATGGAGAGAGAGAGAAGAGAGAGAGAGAGAGAGAGAGAGAGAGAGAGAGAGAGAGAGAGAGAGAGAGAGAGAGAGAGAGAGAGAGCCCTAATGATGTGTTCTGTCTACAGACTTCTTTTTCTTAGAATTGAAATAAAATTAATGTAAAATCATAAAAAGACCTCTCTCTTTTGGGAGAAAATTCTCTCTCTCTCTCTCTCTCTCTCTCTCTCTCTCTCTCTCTCTCTCTCTCTCTCTCTCTCTCTCTCCTTGTATCTCTCACCCCCCACCCCCCCCCCCCTTTAAGTACTTATTTTGTTTACAGACACAGCAATATTTTTTTTTGTAGGAAAGAGTAATGAAAGGGGGGGAGGGGGGGGAGAGAGGGAGGTGGTAACTTCACAAACCAAACCAAAAACAAACCCAACCCTATTTTTGAGTATTATCTCATTTTTCTCTCTTCTCTTACGAGGCTTAAACTTTACTGAAAACACCCCTAGACTCTATCCAGTCTGACCAGGTCTGTCATTTGGAGCAACACAACAGGTTTTGTTGCGATAATCTCCTCTCTCTCTGCTCTCTCTCTGTCTCTGTCTGTCTTTCTGTCTCTCTCTCTGTCTTTGTCTGTCTTCTCTCTTTTGTGGGGTGGGGTGGTGGGATGCTGCTATTCCCTATCAGAGCAATCATGAAAAACAGTGATATGCTCTTCTCTCTCCTCTCTTCTCTCTCTCTCTTGGAGGGGTGG
>CM060332.1:8169925-8184925 GCA_030674155.1 Stramonita haemastoma
AAACATCAGCCAAGAATGAAGAAAACCAAGAAAAAAAAAAAGAAAGAAAGAAACAGGGCAGGAATAAAAAGAGTAACTGAGAAGCTGAAATTTCTGGATTACGCTTTCCAGAGAGAGTACAAGTCTAACTGTACCCTCCCCCCAAAAAAAAACAAACAAAACAAAACAAAACCATCAAAAACCCACCACCCAAAACAGCAACCACCCAACATGTAAATTGCATGGTAACTATGAGACAGAAAGCCTGACAATGCACGTAGCTCGAGTCCATAAACTTGCAATATCACACATTAAACCTTGCTAGCGTTCATCGTAAACGTCCAGCTGTTACGAGCCCTGAAACGCTTTGTCCTAAATATTTGTAACATGACACTTTTTCTCTCACTCTCTCTCTCTATCCTCTCTCTCTCTCTCACTCTCTCTCTCTATCCTCTCTCTCTCTTCACTCATTCTCTATCCTCTCTTCTTTCTCTCTCTCACTCACTCACTCTCTATCCTCTCTCTCTTTCTCTCTCTCACTCACTCACTCTCTATCCTCTCTCTCTTTCTCTCTCTCACTCACTCACTCTCTATCCTCTCTCTCTTTCTCTCTCTCACTCACTCACTCTCTATTCTCTCTCTCTTTCTCTCTCTCTCCCTCTCTCTCTATCCTCTCTCTCTTTCGCCCTCCTCTCTCTCTATTCTCTCTCTCTCCCCTCTCCCTCTTCTCTCCCTTGACACCTTGACACCCTGACAAAATCACTGAAGATCCTCATCAAGACTTCTCTGCAGTTTGCTGTGTCTCAGACAAGTGAGCCCATTCTTCTCCTCACTTGAGTTGTGCATGCTGGGTATGTTTGTAATCGATTACTCATGCCAGTATCATAGCTGGCCTAATCATGTCTTATAAACAGTGAATTCTTTTTCTACTTTTCTTTTCTTTTTTCCCCAACGAATTGTCACAAATGTATGTCTGCAGTCTCACAGAGGATCTTGGCATAGAATTTCCTCTGAAGGATTTGCAATGGAATGGAGTGATAACCAATGGTAACTCCAGATGATAACCCCCCCCCCACCAAAAAAAACCCAAAACCTCCCCCCCAACTTACATAACACCATGTGCTTAATACTGACAGCATTTATGATCCATCTAGTATCTATCTACTGTATGCTACTCAAATCAATTTATTTACTTTCTGTTACA
Organism: Stramonita haemastoma; assembly: GCA_030674155.1. Lineage (NCBI taxonomy): Eukaryota > Metazoa > Mollusca > Gastropoda > Neogastropoda > Muricidae > Stramonita > Stramonita haemastoma. The sequence continues at coordinate 8,171,109 of CM060332.1, forward strand.
AACACAACGATTATCAGACAGAGTTCAATATTTGCTAACAACTACAGAGTTTGAAAAGTGGTGTGTGTGTGTGTGTGTTGTGTGTGTGTGTGTGTGTGTGTGTGTGTGTTTGTGTACGCGCACACGTGCGCACATGCACACACGTGCATGTGTGTCAAAACAGTGACTGTGCTCCTTTCATCCCATGCAGTTCCCTGGTTTCAGTCACATAAGGCACACATCATTAATTTTCATTGTGCAGTGGACAACCTAAGTGTGTGTAATGGGACTGACACACATATACCTGCAAACTGCATCCTCATCCTAATGCATTCTGTTATATAGTCTAGCCTACATTTAACATCAGCTACAACATTCATTTACAACATAATTTCTACAAAGTTTACTTTTCAATGAAATGCTGCAATTTTCTTTAAGAAATGAAATTCAACAGGAGGCCTATGACATTAAACAAAAAAAGACCCCCCCTAAAAAATAAAAAAAACACCCCAAAACCTCCCAAACACACAGAACCATTCAGTGTACCGTTTGATTTGATACAATTCGACCAACATCAGAGGTAAAGTCAGAAGCACAACACATTGACAAACATACAGGGAAAATGAAATACAGTGCAAAAATACTTCATAAGCTTGTTTGAAGCATGTCTTATGTCCTTGACAATCTGCAATTCTGCTTCTTCCTCGAACACTCAGACAACTACTACTGTTGTCTGTCATATGAGTGAAAATGTGTTGGCTCTGTCGTTAAGTGTCTGACAAGTCAGGCCCAGCTCATTCAACTTTGGTGTGGACTATATGAAATGAATACTGGGTATTTCATGAGTTTGTTAAGACTCATTTCCCTGTACTGGATGATCAGTAGTGCACACACACGCACGCGTGCAAACACACACGCACACACTCATACATACACACACACACACACACACACACACACACACACACACACACACACACACACACACACACACACTCTCTCTCTCTCTCTCTCTCTCTCTCTCTCTCTCTCTCTCTTCTCTCAAACATTCACGGATGTACAAAAGAGTATGTATTAACATTTTTTTTTTAAAAGGAATGATGGTATAACAAATACTGCAATATATATTATATATACGTTGTTCAATGCCACAGAGACCTAAAAGTGGGTTAGGGATTTTTTTTTTTGGCACTTGCAAAAACTTCAGTTTCTCATGTGTGACTAGACCAGTGAATGCTTTTGAGCAAGGAAAAAAAAACAACCCTATCATGTACAGACAGTTCCTTTCATCTTTCGTTTACTTTCTTATCATTATTGATATATTTTAAAAACTGTGTTTCTTCTTTTTCTGTGAGTGCTGCAAATCCATAATGCCATCAATGGTGTGATTCCTACTTGACTTGTAATATAAATCGATCAGTTAATTTAATGTTGCAAACAACAACATGGATTAATAATCATACATGAAGATTCAAACCAAGTGTACAGGTATCAACACACTTCACTCTTGGGCAAAACAGCATCCAAACAGAATTCAACCGTCAGTCAAGTCTGATTCTGAAGCAAAATTGGGACCCCCCCCCCCCCCTCCCTTCTCTCCTCAAAAGAAAAAAAAATCAAATTCAGCACAGCTGCCAGACAGTTCTAGTTTTCTGAAGCTTTAAGCTTTACTGGTAATGCCCAGAACAATATCAGTGAAAATTATGAACATAACAACAATAACAACAACAATAAACAAACAAAAGATAAAAAGATTGCTAGTATGGCTTGCATTTTTCTGGGTTTCTTGTTAACATTACTCTTCCTTCTCTACCTGCTCATTACTGTGCTAAAGAATCACACATGGTTTTTCTTGTTAGGAAAAAAAATTAAAGCCAAACATTTTCTGAAACAATCTGATTATACTGCATGTCATTTTCAGATTGATGACCTGACAAAAATGTTCTGCTTTTAAATTTATATTCCTGATAAGTTTTGATCTAAAAAAAAAAAAAAAAAGTTCAAGTTTTCTATGCCCTTCGAGTTTTATTAATATTACATGCAAAGTGCTAGAAATGAGAATTTCAAATCACATACATGTGTCAATTCAGACAAAAAAATATCCGAGCAACTGACTTACAAAACCTTGACAATTTTAAACGGTATATATAAAAAAAGATATATTTCTGGACAATGTCAAATACATCATTTTTCAAAGCAGATATTTATTTCGAAGACTTCAAACAACATAACAGAATAGATAACACCCTGATAAAAATAGTTTGACTCCAGAAATATTTTTTTGCAAAAAACCCAAACAAACAAACAAAAAATCCCTAAGTGTTCTGTGGCACTGTGAGCAAATGATCAGTATATTCATCAGAGACAGAATTCTGAAGGAAAACACAGCAAACAAACAAAAATAAACCCCACCCAAAAAAGCACAGGCATAATAAATATTCAAACATTTGACAACGAGGTTACCGAATGGCATGCACAAAACCTGTCAAACATAATGAATAAAGACTTATGACTTCTCAACTGCTAATCTTTGTGTTTATATAATCATTCTTTCTTTAAATTTTTATATTTTTTGGTATAATCATTCTTATCAATGTGTGTGCCCATCAGTGTTGTATCTGCCCTCTGAGGGATGATCAAAGTGTTTTGAAGTGAACTGAAACAAAACCCTGTGTCAAAAAGAATTTACAAATTGCAGAGAAACATTCCAACAAATTCTCTAAATTTTCTACAAAACATAGCCTTTCTGACAATGACACAGAATACAAATAGTTTATTATCTCAGAAAAGTGACGTTTTGTTTCATTTCATACTGTTTATAATAGCCCTACTGACCCACGAAAGCTATATCAGGAATGTCACCTCATTCAGTTTCAAAGGCTCCGGCAATATTCACCTCAAGTTCAAAGCTAACACCTCCCAATCCCTTCAAACATCAAACGCTGTCAATCTGAATAATAAAAAAACCCACTAAATAACATACTACCTGAACCCTTTCCTTCCTTAAGGCTAACCAAACCAGGTCATACTGAGGATGCAAGCCATTCCGCTCGATTTATCATACCCAGGTTAAAAAAAAGCGTTAAAAAAAAAAAGACAACAAACACTTCAAAAATACTCATGTAGGTTATGAGCACAGCAAAAAAAAAAAACCCAAAAGAAATCAACAGATATAAACAAACCAGAAGAAGACAGATTCATAATCAAAGCTTTCAAGTCTGCCAACACTGATATTTCTTTCCTCCACATTCCAACACTCTCCTCACAACAAACAAAGGCAGCTTGGTTGCCATTTTAACACATTAGTCCCTAACCAAGAAAACGAAACATGGCTCTGTCATGGAGCCTAAGACAAGTTACTAAGAGTGCACAGAGTTGAGAGGAGAACAGTCCTGCAAGCTGTTATCATTCATCAGTCCTGCCAGCCGTTATCATTCATGTGCTGACACGAGTATGGAAGGACGACTACCACCACCCCAGAAGAGAAGAACAGGTCATCATTCTACGACTCTGCACTGGGCACAACAGGCCAAATCACCACATGTTCACAAGCTCATTTCTTTTCATCTGTGGTCAAGAAAACCAGACTGGTCTGCCCATTTTTCAAAGAAGCACGCTATACAGCGACCTGAGGAAAATTGTGTGACCGACGGAGATAACTATGCAAACCAGGCCGTACTGTCAGAGAGAGGAGCTAGAAAGGACATGTCATTATTTTTTCCAGACATATCTGATGATGTAAAGCGAACAAGAGAAGTAGAAGAAGATTCATGACCTAACATAGGATATAACTGCGATTTCCCCTTACAGTATACCTTGATATCCATATCTTGATATGAAGCATCGTTTGAGATCTTTCCATTCCTTTAGATGTTCCGGCAAGCTCTTCTCATTCGTGTCCTAACATAGGATATAACCGAGATTTTCCCTTCCACGTTACCTTGATATCCATATCTTGATATGTAGCGTCGTTTGAGATCTCTCCGTTCCTTTTATGACACAGTGTGGCACAAAACAGCAACAGGACATCAATACTGCATGTGAACAAAACTGACGATTTACAAACACAAAAAAAGAAAAATGACTTTGAAGTTCTGTTTGTTTTTTTATATTTTTATATTTATCTATTTCGAGGATAATGGAATAAACACTCATGAGCTTTTTTCCCCCATCCAGTCCCTAACGTGCTTTGTTTATTTCCACATCCAGTCCCTGTGTGCATGTGGTTTTGTTAATTGTCTTCCATTCCTGCCACCACAAAAAGCCTACTCTTCGGGAAGGCAAAACAGGTTATGAATTGTGCGCAAGATGTTCTTATATAAACCTAACCACACCCTGCACATCCAAACAAACCATATGAAAAAGTCAACAACAACAAAAAAAAAGAAAAAAAAAAAAAAGAGAGGTAGTTTTGAAATGATATTCAGCAAACAAATCGTTATTCACACAACAAGAACCACCGTTCTTCATCCACTCGTACAAGTCATTCACTTTACACCACACTGGACGAAACGAACCAAACCGAAACAATGAGAATGGAAAAGGCGAAAAGAATGTGATTAAAATTGTGATTTTTAGTTCCATAAAAAAGTGGCTATTCATCAAATTACATAGATATAAATCAAAAAAATCAGTACACACACAGCACACAGGTACACAGATCAGGGTATCAACACCTGAAGGACTCTCCTTCTCTCTTCTTGGAAAAAAAAAATCTACACAGCATGAAAGACAGTCAACCAACAATTATTAACCAAAATAACATTCCCTTTTTGGTTTTACTGGGTTTTTGTTGTTGTTAGTGAGTCTGTTTTTTTTTATCTTTTGAAATTTTCAGACATTCACAAACAAACAAAAATGAAAAGCACAAAGTTATATTGAGGAGAAAGACAACTTTTTTTTTGATTCTTGGCTAAAGCTTCAAGGTTAACCAATGGTGAGATTCTGTGTATGTGACTGTTTTTGCCCACCATGAAGGTAGCCGCATTCCGACTTTGGAGATGTATGCTGGGTATGTTCCTGTTTCTGTTATCCACGAAACACAGATTTACAGGATCTCTAACAGGCATATTTCATCCTCTGCATGTGTACTTACACGAAGGGAATTATGGCACTGGCAGGTCTGCACTTGAAGCTGACTTGGGAGATGGTAAAGATCCCCACATATTTATTCATCAGACCCTGGCAAGATTCAAACACAAGACTTTATGGACCCATGGGATTGAAGTTAAATGGTCTCAACTATTCAGCTATAGCATTCTTTGAAAAGAATTTTTTTTTATAAGTATAAATGCATACAATATTCATATCAAGACACCACCACCCCAAAAAATATAACACATAGCAATAAAACTCAAACAAAACTTATCAAACAGAAATTCAAATATTTTTTTTAAAAAAAGAAAAAAAAAAAAAGAAGAAAAATGTTAAAAAGCACACAATCCAGTTGAAAAAATTCTTTCCGCATTGTAACCGATCATGTGACTATGCAACCAACACTGACGGATATTATCACAAATCGCTTGTTAGTGTCAAAACTACAACTGTCCATTGGCTAAGACGTTCGCGCTTCTTTCAAACAACGATCCCTGGGGAAACACCCGCTCTCAAGCACAATCCGCTCTCTCAAATATTGGCATCAACAGAGCATACCAATACTCTACCTCTAGAAGAACACTAGCTAGCTACCATAAGTACACAGTACGTCTATAGCGACCCGTAGTTTTTGCATACAAGCGTAATTAGAAAAGGTATCTGCATGAATTTAAGCAGTTTAAGATATCAGGGAAAGAGTATTTGAATACTGCGTTCCAAGGTTTTGAATGCAGAAGACATCTTTCTGAAGAAAAAAAAGATAAAAAAAAAAGAACTACAGGTTTTAGATTTCTTTCACTAAGTCCCAGAGAGCAGGAGCACTATATCATATTTATCTGCCTCAAAGAAGGAAGGTGGCAGGATGGTAAGATGTTCACCTGCCTCACGAGCAGACCATGAGGTTCTGGGTTCGATTTCCAGCACTGCCTTATCTTCCCAGCTTGACGAGAAAATCCACTGGCGTTGTGAAGGTCAAGTCATCCAGAGGAGTCTCTAAACCAGTTGGACCAGTGTGTTTATTATTATTATTATTATTATTATTATTATTATTATCATTATTATCTTTCTTTTGTTTCGAGAATAATGGAATAAGCACTCATGTGCTGTTTTACATCCAGTCCCCGTGTGTATGCAGTTTTGTCCATTTTGTCATTCATTCCCAACAAGCACACAATAGCCTACACTTCCAAAAAGCAGAACGGGTTTTCACATAATGCTCTGCTCACAGACTTGTGCATGTCAAAAGAACCCATGACAGTGGAAAATCGAAAAGAGCAGGGAGGCACCTTCTGACTGTCCTGGCAAAAATGGTATGACCAACTGTATCCCCAAAGTCAGCATGTGGCTACCTTAATGGTGGGATAAAACAGCCACATATATTGCAAAAAATCTCACCACCGGTGAATCTCAAAGCTCTAGCCAACGAAGATAAAAAATAAAATAAAATAAAATAAAATCTGCCCTTAAGCAGACCCGTACCTGACCTACGCATGATAAAAAAAAAAAAAATGCTGGCATAGCCTCAGGTGCATTATGGGTATATTCAAAATTTTTCTTAACAAACTGAAAGATGACATGAATCTCTGTTCGTACGAATCACAGGATCTTTAATGTGTAAGTCAGATCTTCCGCATGCATACACATACAAAGGGGACTAAGGCACTGGAAGTTCTGTGCAATAAGTTAACCTAGGAAGTTCTGTGCAATAAGTTAACCTAGGAAGTTCTGTGCAATAAGTTAACCTAGGAAGTTCTGTGCAATAAGTTAACCTAGGAAGTCCTGTGCAATAAGTTAACCTAGGAAGTTCTGCGCGATATGTTAACATGGGAAGTTCTGCGCGATAAGTTAACCTAGGAAGTCCTGTGCGATAAGTTAACATAGGAAGTTCTGCGCAATAAGTTAACCTAGGAAGTTCTGCGCAATAAGTTAATCCAGGAAATTGTGCGCTATAAGTTAACATAGATATCTCTGCAATATAAGTTAACCTAGGAAGACAATTTTTTTCTTTAATTCCTTAATCTACTGTTCGCCACTGACATTCAAAGCAGTGACGAGATCTGAAGTCAAAGTCAAAAGTCAAAAGTCAAAGGCTTTATCTATCCCTTTTGATCACGGTGTTAGCCAGGACATCACAGAAGCTCACAATACTGTCGGCTAATAACTTCCCACAGAGCAAAAACAATTTGACAATACCCGTCATGTACAATCCTGTTTCTACTTACTACCTACAGCATAGTTGACTTCTGTATCTTCTCTGTGGCCAATACTGTCTATAGAAAACTTACTGGTAAAAAATCTGCCGCTTCCATGAAAAGGAAGGCTGAAGCAACAGAGGCTTTTCTTTTCCTACTCAACTCTAAGTTGCCATGCCTTTCAAAACACTTTACTTTCAAAAATGCCTTAACCATCCACTCTCTGGTATTCTACTAAACACTGGAATTAACCTTGGCTTACAAAAACATCTTGGGGTGGTTGTCTTTTTCACCTTGATAGAAAGACACTAGAAAAACACTGTGCAGGGACCTGTGCCACTCCAAAAAATCTTACACCACAGCAGCGAAAAATCTTACAAATGCAGCAAAACTTTCACAATCTTGACAATCATGTCCCAACATTTTCCCAGATTTCCCCTCCAAACAACTGTCATCACTTCTTCAATACCCACATCACTACACTTCCCACCAGAATTCTTCTCCAAACTCCTGTCATCACTTTGTCATACCCCAAAAACTCACTCCTCTACCCCCATCCATTACGAACCCCCCCCCCCCCCCCCCCCCCCCCTCCTCTCTCTCTCTCTCTCTCTCTCTCTCTCTCTCTCTCTCTCTCTCTCTCTCTCTCTCTCTCTCTCCTCTCTCTCTCTCTCTCTCCTCACTCACTCACTCACTCACTCACTCACTCACTCACTCACTCATCTCTCTCTCTCTCTCTTCTCTCTCTCTCTCTCCCCTCCTCTCTCTCTCCCCTCCCTCTCTCTCTCTCCCTCCCTCCCTCCCCCCCTCACTCACTCACACTCTCTCTCTCTCTCTTTCCCTCCCTCCCTCCCCCTCTCTCACTCCCTCTCCCTTCCTCCCCCTCTCTCTCCTCCCTCCCTCTCCCTCACACTCTCTCTCTCTCTCTCCCTCCCTCTCTCTCCCCCTCTCCCTCCCTCTCTCTCAATCCTCTATCCACCACCACATTCCCTGATCAGCAGGTGACTGACAAGACTCCCTGAGGAGGAGGAGGCTGAAATCTGCTGAGGCTGAAGGCTACAGGCAGCAAGCAGCTAATCCACAGCGTCCATGTCTGTGTAGCCCAGGGGTACGTCATGCTGGCTGTCCTCCATGTTCATCACCAGTCGCCCCCCCTCCTCGCTGCCCGAGTTGTCGCCGCTGTCGTTGTCTTTCTCGCGGTCCTGTTTCTCTTCTTGGGTGTCTTCTTTTTCCTCTTCCTTCTCCTTCTTCTCTTTGGTTTCCATCTCCTCCAGTTTTCTGAAATATTGTGGGTGTAGGATTTAAGAGCGTGCGCAGACACACACAGAGAGAAAAGCAAGACACATACACTCGCACACATGCAGTTACGTACGCACACACACTGATACTCACACACACACACATACACACACACACACACACAGACACACACAGACACTCATACATACACACCACACACACACACACACACACACACAACACACACACACACAGACACACACACACACACACTCATACACAGACACACAGACACACACACACACTCACACCTGCCGGAGAGAAAAGGAACCCTCCCCCCAAAAAAGACAAAACAAAAAAACCCAGGAAAAACATGAAAACAGTATAGTACTGACCCACTGAACACACACACACACATAAACCTGTCAGAGAAAAAAGGACCCCCCCCCACCCCTCCTCAAAAAAAAAAAGGAAAACCATGGAAACAGTATGGCACTGACCCATTGAACTTCACGAAGGAACCGCCTCCTTCCTTCTCCGTTTCTTTCGACGGCTCTTCCTCACTCTTCTCCCTGATCACGTCTTTGCTCACTTCCTGCTCCTCGTCAGGGGCCGTAATGGGCTGAGGGACTGGCGGGGGCTCGAAAGGCATGCGTCGGCGGTAGAACAGAACGTAGGCATTCTGGTCCACCACGCTTTTCTCGTTGTTCAACGTGTACACGCTGCTGTCATCGAACAGACGCCACTCTGCAGCACACAAAAAGGCAAAAAAGTTGGGTTTAAAATTTTAAAAAAATTTGTGATGCTCCACCACGAAATGAGTCACTTAGCACCTGACCCACTTTTCTGCTAGGAGCCATTAAAGGCAGGTGGGAATCAAGTTGTCGATTTTGATTGATTATAAGATTATAGCCATTATTTTACCTTGTCATAAAATATCAAGGCATTATTTTATTTCCTTGGGCCTTTAGACATGTTTCAAAAATACCGTAGTCTTCATTCTGATCACCTATTAGGATGCCAAACTTGTCAATTTCTCATTTTGTCATTTCCTGCAGTCTATCATTTCAAGTTGTAGTAACTTTTGATAGAACTGTCCAATTTTCAATCAGTTTTTTGTCTTGTATAGCCATTTTATTGCAGATTAATAGCATGTCAATAACTAAAAATTGACCTCTGGTGCAATGCGACTCATTATGTGGTGGAGCATCACATTTATCATTTTATTTCAAGAAAAATGGAACAAGCTCACATGTGGGGTTTTTTTTCCAGTCCCCATGTGCATGCGCTTTTGTCAATTTTGTCATCCGTTCCCACTAGCACAAACAGCCCCCTCTTCCAAAAGGTGGAATGGGTTTAAATGTGACAGCAAGATGTTCTGCGTAAGTTTGCAAATAGGGCCTGAGAGAGAGAGAGAGAGAGAGAGAGAGAGAGAGAGAGAGAGAGAGAGAGAGAGAGAGAGAGAGAGAGAGAGAGAGAGAGAGAGAGAGAGAGAGAGAGAGACAGACAGACAGACAGACAGACAAACAGACAGACAGATAGACAGACAGACAGAGACATAGACAGAGATAGTTACAGAAACAGACAGACAGACAGAGTACCGCGGCACACACATACACAAACCATAAAAAAGTAAGAAAAATAAAACAAATCTAATCCCAAAGAACTGAGCCCTTTCATGAGGCAAGAAAGAAGGAAATGAGCCTACCATCCAGTCCTTATACAACCTATTAACCCTCTTAGTCCCCAACTGGGATTTGCTGGGATTGAATAATTGCCCCCCCCCCACCCCCAGAATCCTGAACCATGATTTTCAGGGATTTACACACAGCAGATTTCCATCATGCTGTGACCATCATGCACCATGACAATTGCTACCACATGTAAAAGCTCTATCAGGCCAGAGGTTCAAATCCTGCTGAGACTTTGGAAGTAGTAACAGCTGCTGGTATGTACTTAGAAGAGGAAAAGGTGAGCAAGCATGTTTTCCTGACCTGATTTCGTGATGGAATGTGAAATCTAGGGGCAGTTTGTGTTCAGAGAATCCGAATGCAAGAGGGTTAACCAGACTGTCATCATATGCACACCAGCTCATAACCTACCCATAATAAACTGCCCCATAATACAACCCTTACAATATAAGGCCGCTACCGCCTCATTCTGACAATCCTCCGCATCCCCATCTGTCCTCTGCTGCTCTCAGTAAAAATAGTCGATGAAAGGTCAAGGCTGTTCACTCCAATCTCCACCAACCTTGAAAGCGGTTACTTACCCACTTCGTTCCTGAAAGGGGAGCCGGGGTCGACGCATCGGGCACGGCTCGTGTAGTGACCTCCCAGAGCCGAGCCGCCAACATGGCTGATGACCCCATAAAGGTCGTACACGGCGGGAGACTCGTCGTGGTGGAACTTGTAAGGGTTCAAATCCAAACCTCTGTAACCACACACACACACACACACACACACACACACACACACACACACACACACACACACACACACACACAATAAGAACAGATGATAAAATTGACAAATACGCATGCACATGGATGTAAAAAAAAATAATTTTTTTTTTAAAGTCCATGAGTGCGAATTCAGTTATTCTTGAAATAGGAGAATAAGTAAATAAAAACTAATAAATAATTCAACTATGAAGTATGACTGAAATATTAACAGAACAATATGCCAGTAAAATTTTACAGTAAATTTTGCTGTTGGTTTGATCTTTTTTTTTCAGGTATGAGTGCTGCAGTTAGGAAATGATTGACAGGATTGTCAACAACAAAGGTTTTGAAGATAAGGAATTTGACCTTTCACAAATCCAGTGGATCTAATTATACACTTGGTGCCTACCTATGTTCCCATTCCCTTTTTACCGTAATTTGACCATTGGGGACAGGATGACTTGTCATTGTCATAGTCATCCTTCCTGATCCAGCATGTTTGGATGAAACAGTTTGTGTGACGAGGACTTCTCGTACAAAATTTTCACAGAGAGAGAGAGAGAGAGAGAGAGAGAGAGAGAGAGAGGGGAGAGAGAGAGAGAGAGAGAGAGAGAGAGAGAAGACAGACAGACAGACAGACAGACAGACAGACAGACAGACAGACAGACAGACACAGAGAAGAGACACAGACACAGAGACAGACAGAGACAAAAAGAGAGTTCTAAAGAGAAAGACGAACATGGAAAGCAAGAGGCAAGGACAAAGAAAGAGAGATAGGGGAGGGAGGTGAAAAGAGCAAAAGAGAGAAAGATGATGGAGAGAAAATAGGGGGGGGGGGGATTATTTAGATAGAAAAGCAGAGAGCGAAAGAGTGCGAGGGGAGGGGGAAAGCAAGGGAGGGGAAGGGGGGGAGACAGAGACACACAGAGAGAATACATGAGAGCAAGCCAGTCAGCAAGCACACAGGCACACACATACACCATGACATATGCACAGTCACACACACACACACACACGCACAGTCACACACACACACACACACGCACACACACGCACACACACACACACACACACACACATACACACACACACACACACACACACCACACACACACACACACAAGGAAGTGAGGAAAAAAGAATAAGGGGGGGGAGAATAAGTGAAGAAAAAAGAAAAGACAGTAAGGAAAACAAAACTGTATGAAAGATAAGAGGCACAACAAGGAGAACGAAAATGCAAACAGGACACGACATCCGCTTTTATCTCCAACAAAATTTACAATTCATATCTCGTTCTTTATCAGCATTTTTAGCATCATTTTTTTTTTTATATACCCATCATCCTTTTTTTCCTCTCCTTGTTCCTTGGTGAGAGCTCAAAGGTTCACCAATGGTTGGGGTTTTAAGAATAGGCAACCAGTTCTGCCAACCAACAAGGTAGCCACATTCGGACTGCGGGGAATATTTCTGATGATTCAGGGGAGAATGAGGATATCAGTAAAAGGTTAGATAGTGTGTGTGTGTGTGTGTGTGTGTGTGTGTGTGTGTGTGTGTGTGTGTGTGTGTGTGTGTGTGTGTGTGTGCGTGCGTGCGTGCGTGTGTGTGTAGGGGGTGTGTGTAGGGGGGGGTGTGTGTGTGTGTAGGGGTGTGTGTGTAGGGGTGTGTGTGTGTAGGGGTGTGTGTGTAGGGGTGTGTGTGTGTGTGTGTAGGGTGTGTGTGTGTAGGGTGTGTGTGTGTAGGGGGGTGTGTGTGTAGGGGTGTGTGTGTGAAGGTGTGTGTGTGTGTGAGTTGTGTGTTGTGTGTGTAGGGAGGTGTGTGTAGGGGTGTGTGTGTGTAGGTGTGTGTGTGTGTGTAGGTGTGTGTGTGTGTGTGTGGTCGCGTGCATGCGTTCATGCGTGTGTGAGGAGAGAGAGAGATAGAGAACATGTGTGTGTTATCATATAACAATGTGATTTCATTATTTAGATTCAGGTGTATCAACCATTCTTTACCGATTGAAACAGGATGGGTCAACGGCATTCTGTGCGAAAATCGTCTTTGTAAACAATGTAACATGAAAACGATAGGAGATGAGTTTCATTTCATGATGGAATGTCCAAAGTTTTCTGAGCTTCGGAAGAATGTCCTACCTCATGAATATTTGTATCCAAGATCCATGTTCACATTTTGTAATTTGTTCTCTTCTGATAAAAATGTTATTAAAACTTAGCAAATTCATACTTAAGAGTAAAGTTGCATGACATTAATGAAAAGGTTGACTATATTTTTATTTCTGTGAAAAATTCTGTGTATGAACGTATTCTATTAATGCAGATTATATATGTTACAGTTGATTTTGTTTGAAATCCTCCATGCCCCAAGAGGGGTCAAAGGTGAATTAAATCTTGAATCTTGAATCTTGTGTGTGTACGTGTGTGCATGCGTGCATGCATGCATGTGTGTGTGCATGTAGGTGTGCGTGTGTGTGTTTGATTTTTATTCTTTTATTCTTTTATATCGAGGATAATGGAATAAACACTCTTGTGCTTTTTTTTACATCCAGTCCCTGTGTGTCTGCAGTTTTGTAAATGTCATCTGTTCCCACTGGCACACAATGGCCTACTCTTATCTTGTGTGTGTGTGTGTGTGTGTGTGTGTGTGTGTGTGTGTGTGTGTGTGTGTGTGTGTGTGTGTGTGTGTGTGTCCCTACAGGTGCACATGCATGCATGCATGCATGCATGAGTGCATGTATGCGTGTCCATGCATGAGTACGCCCGCATCCATGCATACTTGTATAGTTAGCATGAAGACACACAAGTTTTCAAAAGACATAAAGCACACAACATCAAATCTAATTCCTACCCCCCCCCCCCAAAAAAAAAAAAAAAAAA
>CM060332.1:8187425-8194925 GCA_030674155.1 Stramonita haemastoma
TTTTTAAAATTGTCATTCCTACCTACACAAAATGGCCTACTCTTCTGAAAGGTGGAACAGCTTTTAAACGTATGCGCAAGATGTCCTGCATGCATTCGCACACAGGGCCTCGGTTTACAGGACTTTGATATTCGGTTTGATTTTCTTGTCAAACAAACTGGAAAGAAAAGGCAAGGCTGGGAATGGAACCCAGAAACTCACAGTTTACTTGTTAGGCAGGCAAACGCCTTGACCATCCTGCCACCTTCCTTCTGTACCTGTTTACTGATTATACTGAAACCATTTTCAGTACTGGCACACTTCTCTGCCTGGGTGATCCCAGAACTTGCCTGGGATATTTTTTTCTTTTTTTTTTTCCTTCTTTACATAGGCAGGGTCACTTAGTCCTTTTCTTGAATACAATCTTTAGCTACAGAGATCTACACATCTGTTTTCATCACAAAAATGAACCTTCTTTTTAAAATCATGAAAAAAACTTTATGGAATTCATCCACACCTGTAAATATACACACCTCTGGCTCTACACACCACACACACACACACACACCTACTCACACACCCACACCACACACACTCACACACACACACACACACACACACACACACACACACACACAGACACACAACACACACACACACACACACATACACACACACCCTCTTACGCTTAATGAATGTACACACCTCTGGCTCTACACACCACACAAACACACACACCTACTCACACACCCACACACACACCCCACCCAACCACCACACACACCCACACACGCCCACACCCTGCACTGCTTATTCAATGTACCATCTGGAAATAAAAGTTTGACTTGACTTGACTTGACGCTTTTCGTAAGAGTAGGCCATTGTGTGCCGGTGGGAACAGATGACAATATTTACAAAACTGCATGCACACGGGGACTGGATGTAAAAAAAAAAAGCACTTGAGTGCTTATTCCATTATCCTCGATATGAAAGAATAAAATAAAATAAAATAAAATAAAATAAAATAAAATAAAACTCACACACACACACTCACACAACAACACACACACACACACACACACACCCTCACTCACACACACCCACACACACACCCAACCACACCCACACCCACACAAACACACACCCACACAACACACACACCTCACTCACACACACACACACACACCCTCACTCACACACACACACACACACACCCACTCACACACCCCTACCCTAAATCAAGCCCTAACAAAGCAAGCAATCCAGAATCTCCCTCCCTCCCTCTCTCCCTCCTTTACCTGATGGGGTAGTCAACCTTGGTGTCAATTTTTCGGCTGAAGAGGTCAAAGGTGGTGAAGCGTTTGAGCTGGATGATGAAGATGTGGGGCAGCTTCCACAGGAAACATTGCTTCAGCGCCTCCTGCTTCCTGCGACACTTCTCACACGTCCTGCAACACACAATGCCATAGTGTAGTGTGTGTGGTGTAGTGTAGTGTGGTGTGGTGTTGTGGTGTGGTGTGGTGTGGTGTTGTGTGGTGTGGTGTGGAGTGGTGTGGTGTGGTGGTGTGGTGTGGTGTAGTGTGGTGTGGTGTGGTGTGATGTGGTGTGGTGTGGTGTGGTGTGGTGTGGTGTGGTGTGGTGTGGTGTGGTGTGTGTGTGAGGTGCGGTGGTGTGGTCTGTGTGGTGTGTTGTAGTGTCGTTGTGTACTGTAATGTAGTGTAATGTAGTGTGCTGTTTTGTAGTGTACTGTATGATGTATGTAGTGCTGCACTGTAGTGCTGTAGTGCATTGTACTGTACTACATTGCACTGTATTGTAGAGTGCTGTACTGCATTGTACTGTACTACATTGCACTGTATTGTAGAGTGCTGTACTGCATTGTACTGAACTGCATTGCACTGTAGTGTATTGTGCTGTACTGCATTGTACTGTACTGTATTGTGCTGTACTGTATGCACTGTACCGTATTGCTACTGTATGCATTGTACTGTAGTGCATTGTACTGTACTGCATTGTACTGTACTGCATTGCACTGTACTGCATTGTACTGTACTGTGCTGTACTGCATTGTACTGTAGTGTAATGTACTGCACTGTACTGTATACATTGTACTGTACTGCATTGTACTGCACTGTACTGTACTGCACTGATTACTGCATTGTACTGTTCTCATTATTTCCCTCTCTTTTTTTTTTCTATTCAAAAAAAAGGTAACTGTTTCTATGTGTATTTGTTTCTCTATCCGAGACGGAGTCTCATTTTTCCTTCAGAATTTAAGCTAGGGACAGTTCCTTTGTTGCTGAGGGTTCTTTCAATGCAATACATGTGTAAGGCACACAGGAATTCAGCTCATCATCTCATCCAAAAAAACTAGCATCCGGACTACTACCAAGGTCTAGCATATGGGGGGAACGTTCAGGCTGAAACTAGGATCAACCTGAAAGCCGAAAGGGGGCTACCTTAATGGTGGGCAAAAACCTGTTGCACACGCAAAAATCTCACCATTGGTAAACCATAAAGCTCTAGCAGAGGAACAAAAAAAAACACACAAAAAACAACAACAACAAAATGGAAACAAAAAAAACAAAAACAAAACCCAAACTGGGATCAAAGGGGTGAACACTCGATATGTACAAGGGTTCATAACCGCTAGACTACTGATCCACCAGTCTGCTGACTTGTTTTGTCACTGTGGACACAAAATCCCCACAACAAACAGTACGCTGACATTATCAATGCCGTCACCACCTGGTGTGCCAGGTATCTGAGAAAAGCGTGACAAACGGCACATGTATGCCGCTGAAGGCTTGGTGGAGAGCGATGACAGAGGGCCATCCCAAACCACACAATAACATGTATATAATATGCAAAGCAAAACAAGCAGCAACAGCATGAAAACGAATGTATTGCTTATTCAATGTACCATCTGGAAATAAAAAAAAAAGACTTTGACTCTCTCTCTCTCTCTCCTGTCTCTGTCACACACACACACACACACACACACACACCACACACACACACACACACACACACACACACACATACACAGACACACACACACACACACCACACACACACACACACACACACACACACACACACACACACACACACACACACACACACACACACACATGCACACACACAACACACACACACACACATCACACACACACACACAACACACACACACACACACACACACACACACACACAAACACATAGAGCACATCTGACAGCCAAGATAAAAAAAAAAAAAAAAAGGTTAAGTAGCATTTGACTTCCTTTTAAAAAAAAAAACACACTAAAAAATCCATATGTTAACAGTAAACATGAAGAATGCAATGCAACATTATAAAGCAAATAATTTCCAACAACAGATATTAGAAAAATTCTTAAACCACTCTCGGGTTTCATCTTTGTAATAAGAAAAACAATAACAATAATAATAACAACAAACTAAATTCCGCACAATTTTTTTTTCTGCTGTTCTGCCCCATTATTCTTTGGAGTGTTGATCTTACTTCTGTGTGTGTGTGTGTGTGTGTGTGTGTGTGTGTGTGTGTGTGTGTGTTGTGTGTGTGGGGGTGTGTGTGTGTGTGTTTGATGTGTGTGCTGTGTGTGTGTGTGTGTGTGTGAGTGAGGAGGCAGGAGGAGAGTGAGAGGAGACGGGAGATGAGGAGAGAAGAGAAGAGAGAGAGAGAGGGGATGGGTGGTGTGTGGTGGTGTGTGTGTGGGGTGGGTGGGTGTGGGGGGACGAGAGTGACGGTGAAACACAGACTCCAAGAACAGAACAATACTAGACGCCAGCCATATACAATTTTTATTGTTTGTTTTGGTTGATGTTATGTTGTGTGTGGTGTGTGTTGTGTGTGAGTGTGGTGTGTGTTTGGTGGGTGTTTGGGGTGGTGTGGTGGTGAGAGAGAGAGACAGGCAGATACAGAGAGAGGCAGACGGAAGAGAGACGACAAAGAAAGGTGGTTGTGTTGTTTGTGTGTTGTAGTGTTGTGTGTGGGTGTGGTGTGTGTGTGTGTTTGTGTGTGTGTATCTGTGTGTGGTTCTGTGTGTGAAATTCCACCACTCCATACTGTCACATTACTTCGACCCAGCCATTAACACACATATAATTATAATAACAGCTGTCACACGAAAGTCCACACATATACCACAGCCTATAAACCCCCCCCCCCCCCCCCCAAGGGCACAACAGTTTAGTACCACACCTTCACTACCACCAACTGTAAACACCACAGTCAGCAAATCATTTTTTACAGCAGTTTTCATACTGCTATGACTAACTGAGTCACAGACAGACAAACACACACACACACACACACACACACACACACACACACACACACACACACACACACACATACACAGACACAGACACACGAGTCACAAACACACATCACACACACACACACACACGTAACACACACAACACATACGACACACACAGGTTTCATCATCACACAAATAGTTTTCACACACAACAAAACAACACACAACAGCAAACACCACATAACACACCACACACACACACATACACAGAAGCTGCTGTAGCTATGTTGTAGTTAATATTACTGATAAAGTTGTTTTGTCCCAGATGGTTAGATGCTTGAAAAAAAAAAGCAAAGTATTCTCATTCATGACACACACACACACACACACACACACCACACACACACACACACACACACACACACACACACACACACACACACACACACACACACACGTACACACACACACACGTACACACACACACCACACACACACACACACACACACACACACACACACACACACACACACACACACACACACACACACACACACACACACACACACACACACACACACACACACACACACACACACACACACACACACACACACACACACACACACAAATTGGCTGACATCAGTCAAAATATTTAAGCCCTACTGTCAGTCATTTGGCAAGGGGATGTAAGGCCAGGCCAGGCCAGACAGATTTTATCCTAAATCCACAACAACAAAACACAGACATCTGGGCTACAACTGAATCTTTCTGCTTGATCGTCAAATTCCTGGAGATATGTAACAGTATTACAGAAGAAGACGAGATGTGTGTGGACAAAACAATAAAAAAAATATTTTAGAAGTACTGTACAGCTCTCAGCAACTTGCAATGTTTGTAGCCGTATATTCCTCACACGACTTAATCTGTTGTAATTACATAATATATTCTACAGCTGTGTATATCATCTAGCAGTGAATTAGACATTAAACAACACAGCCCAGTTTGACGAAAAATCGAAATCAATGTTTAAGTCACTCGGATGAGACTATAAACCAAGGCCTTGTGTGTGAAAGCATGCAGAACAGCTTGCGCACGCCCTAAATACCGGTTCCACCTTTCGGAAGAGCAGGCCACTGTGTGCCGGTAGGAGCGGATGACAACAAAAAAAAAACCCCAGCAAGCACATAAGTGTCATGTTTAGACACCATCCCTGAGGAAAAATCGGGGAGTTAGAGTCCCCAGGGTGCTTCAGGGCTGTATGTGGCAACGTTCTGGCGGTTCCTGCGATGGCACTGGAACCATGCATATAGGCAACTGCCTTTCCAATGGACCATTCCAGTGATGTGCATGGGTAACAGCTTGCCCTTCATACTTACTTACCCAGGCTTTGCGCTCTAGAACCAAGAGCACAACTCCATAGTCTTAAGATGGAACTTTAGCCAGGGAATGAAAAAAAGAACATGACCCCCCTCCCCCCCAAAAAACAAAAAAAAACCCATAAACACATGAATCTTGCCATCATACACACTTCACTTTGACATATCAGTATGGGTACCGACAAAATTTCAAATGTAAATATGGAGGAAGAAAATGTTATTGTCATGTTGACGACAGCTTTTCCTGTCAAGGAATACTTTTACATACACAGAAACATGACAGCAATGATTTTTATGGACCACTGAAAATATACAGGCAAACACACACACACACATATGTGACGCTCCACCACATAATGAGACGGAGTGCACATGAGGTCAATTTTTAGTTATTGACATATTATTAATGTGCAATAAAGTGGCTATCAAATACAAAAAACAGATTGAAAATCGGACAATTCTGTGCAACATTATTACAAATTGAAATGATAGACTGCAGGATGGAACAAAATGAGAAACGGGCAAGTTTATTTTAGTAACAGGTTGTCAGAATGAGTGCTTTGGTATTTTCAAAACACATTTAAAAGCAAAAGGAATAAAAATGATACCTTGATATTTCATTATAGGATAAATAAACAGATCTAGTTTAATAATCAATCAAAATCACAAAATTGACAACTTGACCCCCACCTGCCTTTAAAGGCTCCTAGCGCAAAATTAGGTAATGTGCTAAGCGACTCATTTCGTGGTGGAGCGCCACATATACACACACACACACACACACACACACACACACACATGCGCACACATACATGCGCATGTGCACACACGCATGTACCCACACATATATACATTGGACATCAAGGACAGAGAGAAGAGAGAGGAGAGAGAGAGAGAGAGAGAGAGAGAGAGAGAGAGAGAGAGAGAGAGAGAGAGAGAGAGAGAGAGAGAGAGAGAGAGAGAGAGAGAGAAGAAGACAGAAGACAGACAGACAGACAGACAGACAGACAGACAGACAGACAGACAGAAGACAGACAGACAGACAGACAGACAGACAGACAGACAGACAGACAGACAGACAGACAAGACAGACAGACAGACAGACAGACAGACAGACAGACAGACAGACAGAAGACAGACAGACAGACAGACAGACAGACAGACAGACAGACAGACAGACAGACAGACAGACAGACAGACAGACAGACAGACCAGGACAGACAGACAGACAGACAGACAGACAGACAGACACAGACAGACAGACAGACAGACAGACAGACAGACAGACAGACAGACAGACAGACAGACAGACAGACAGACAGACAGACAGACAGACAGACAGACAGACAGACAGACAGACAGACAGACAGACAGACAGACAGACAGACAGACAGACAGGACAGACAGACAGACAGACAGACAGACAGACAGACAGACAGACAGACAGACAGACAGACAGACAGACAGAACAGACAGACAGACAGACAGACAGACAGACAGACAGAGCAGACAGAAGACGAAGAGAGAGAGAGAGGAGAGAGAGAGAGAGAGAGAGAGGAGAGAGAAAGAGAGAGAGGAGAATGCATATGTGTGTGTGTACGTGCATGCATACTTGTCTTTTAATACGTTCCATCCCTCGATGTTCTTTCTTTATCCTTTTTTTTTTTTCATCTTTCTTATTTCTTTTCTTTTTAAAAGTACTGAAACAGCATGCTGTTTAACACACAGCACTAAAAAAAGCCGTTAAAAGGCCGCTGTCCCCAACAACTGGCTTGGCAGTCATCCAGGGATCATCATCTTTCACAGCGTTTGGACCTTGAATCGCGTTTCTATTTTCACACACACGGATATAGGAAT
>CM060332.1:8199925-8217425 GCA_030674155.1 Stramonita haemastoma
GGTGCGGTCAGAGGTCATGTTGGCTGCCACGCTCTGCACGTTGCTGCCAGTGCCACTTTTCTCTGTCACACAGAAAACAGCCGCATGTTTCGTTTCTTTTTTCCCCCAACACTCTGTTTGTCTGCTTTAAAATGAATCATTATTCCCTGGCTGGTGGGATGCCATGGGGCCTGTCAGTATAAAATAGCATCCCTGTCTTCCAAAAGTTCTATGCTAGAAATTTCCTTTGCTGCATCCCCCTCTTTATTTCTGTCTTGTTCCTTTCCTTCCTGTCACCTCTGTCTTGTCTATTTTGTGCCTTCTAGGTCCGTTCTCTTGCCTTTTTCTCAGACAGACTTAAAAGATAACAAGTCTCTCCCATTGCTGAAGTCGTATGCACTGGGCCTGACTTGTCAAATGCTTAATGGCAGTGCAATGCATCTTTGTTCACATGACAGACAACAACAGTTGCTGCCTGATTGTTTGACCAAGAAGAATACATATGCATCACTGAAGCATGGAGGGTTCACATCATATTGTTTTTGGTATATGTCTTAATAACCATACAAACAAACCAAAAT
Source organism: Stramonita haemastoma (assembly GCA_030674155.1). Classification (NCBI taxonomy): domain Eukaryota; kingdom Metazoa; phylum Mollusca; class Gastropoda; order Neogastropoda; family Muricidae; genus Stramonita; species Stramonita haemastoma. Next base: position 8,200,486 of record CM060332.1, read on the forward strand.
TTAATTAAAGAAAAGAAAAAAAGTGTCACACACAAAAAAATGCACGCACATTGAAGTTATGTTTAGACACCATCCCTGAAGGCAGAATTCTGCCACTTTAATGGTGGGCAAAAAAGTCGCATATGGAAAATTTCACCATAGGTGAGCAAACGTCAGTGTTCTAGCTGCAGAAAGAAGAAAAAGAAAAGGGAAAGTTGAATGAAAGATATTACCAGCACTGTGGCTGCCAGTCTCGCTGTCTGTCTCCCGTTTCCAGTCTCCCACAGCATTCCCGTACATGCCGGACTGTGATGTGCTGCCACTCTGCAAAAGCAGTGTCATGTGTCAGCATGGGTAGCCTAGTGGTCAGAACATTGCGCTCGCAATTTGAAGACCCAAGTTCGATTCCGGTCGAGGAGATTTTTCTCCTGGAGTTAACATCAGTGCTGACTCCACTCTCCCCAAAAGTCTTTCGGATGAGACTATAAACCAAGGCCCCGTGTGTGAATGCACACACGTCAAATCCTGTTCCGCTTTTCTTAAAAGTAGGCCATCATGTGCCAGTGGGAACAGATGACACGATTTACAAAAAATGCATACACACGGGGACTGGATGGAAAAAAGCACATGAGCGCTTATTCCATTATCCTCGATATAAAAGAATAAATCAATCAATCAATCACACATATCCTGTGTTCTTCAGTCATGAATTACCCATTAGAGCATAATGTCTTGCATTGCACCAGAGCTAGATGTCAATTTTCAGTTGCTAACATGCTATTAATTAATTTGCAATTTAAAAAAAAATGAAAATCAGACAATTCTATAAAAAGTGATAACAAATTGAAATACTAGACTCCAGAATTTGATGAAATGAGGAATTGACAAAGTATGCATAGTAATTGGTAATCAGGATGAGGGCTTGGGTGTTTTTAGACAGGTTTTTAAACCAAAAGGAAACAAAATTACACCTTGATATTTCAGTACAAGTTTGAAGACAGCTTATAGCTTCATAATCAATCGAAATCTCAAAGTCAGCAACCTGACCCCCAATGCCTCACATAGCTCCTAGCAGAAAAGTGAGTCAGGTGCAATGTGAATCCTTTTGTGGTGGGAGGGTCACATGTGTGTGACATACATTATTATGAGCATACGCATGGGCAAGCACAGATTGATTTCATGCTAACATATGCTCATAGTCTCTCTCGATCTTACAAAAGAATAAGAACTCTTTTACTGTTATTTCACACACAAAAATTACAAACAACTTTAAATATATATATAATTTTTTAAAAATTGAACTGTATCTATGTTTCAAATGATTATATAATCAATCTGTTTAAAATGTCTTACAGAAACAATAATAAACAACTCAGTAAGATTTTTTCTTACTGTACACACACACACACACACACACACACACACACACACACACACACACACACTTCATGATTTCTTACCCAAAAACTTTTTAAGCAAAAATGCTTCTGAAGGAAATGTATATGTAATTCTGTCAGATGAAAACATTCTTTTTGCTATTTCGGAGTCTTTTGTACATAGCCCAGTTTTCGAGTTTCTTTGATATTGTTTTCCCTATTTGCATTTTTAGGCGTTACATTGATGTTCTAATACCAAAATGATTCATAAATCTCTTTTCATATGCTTTCTATTATTTTTATTTGCTACATGTCTTTTTTATTTTTTTCTCTTGTCTAATATCACATAGTGAACAGACGTTAAATACAAGAACGAACACACACACACAAGATGCTGATCTCTTACCTGCAATGAAGAGACAGAACCCAGACCACTGTCGGTGTCCCCTGCCCCACGTTCCTCTCGCGATACATCTGCAACAGTCACCATGGAACATAACTGTCAATTCACGCACGCTGGCAAACCCCAGCAAAACTTTCAGCAACATTCACTCATTTTGCCTTTGCAGCTCACTGGAAAAAAAAAAACCCACCCAACCCTTCTTCCTAGTCATATAATTTTTGTGTGTGTGTATTTTCAAACCAAGACCCAAAAAAATATATTCTGCCTTTCAGAAGAGGTCATTGCATGCCTGTAGGAACTGATGACAAAATTTCACACACACATGTACACTGGTGTAGTGTTTAGACATCATCCCTGAAGTAGGACTGTGGTGGCTTTACGCACATATGCAAAATCTCACCACTGGTGAACTTTGGAGAGCCCTCTCTCTCTAGCTGAGGAATGGGAACAAATATCAATTCACTATACACATGAGTGCTGGCCTAGTTACTTTAGTGTTTTAGGGTGTGTGTTTTTTTTTATGAGACATGGTCTGTGTGTTAGGTTATTGATGAAACATTTAAGCCAAGGTTCCATGTGTAACACATATTCATCCACACACACATATGTAAGCGCACGACCACACACACACACAACCTGCACACATTCCTCCTGACCACCCAAAACCACCACCACGACAACCCCCCCCCACCCCCCACCCCACCCCCCCCCCACCCCCCCCCCCCCCCCACCACCACCACCACCACCACCACCACCACCACCACACACACACACACGTGTATACAACCTCCCCCTTCCCCCCCCCACTCACACATTCTTCCTAACCCCCCCCCAAAACCACCACCACCCTGACCCCCCCCCCCCCCCCCCCCCCCCAAACACACCACGCACACACATATAACCTACCCCCCCCCCCCCCCCACACACACACACATTCTTCCTAACCAACCCCCAAAACCACCACCAACACCACAACCCCCCTCTCACACACCCACACACACCCACACCACACACCTTTCCTCTCCGCCTGGTCCCCCCCTTCTTTCTCTTCCTCCTCCTCCTCCTCGGCGCTGTGGCCCACATCGAAGGTGGCGTGGGGGGTCTCCGCGGTGAGGGTGGCGGTGGAGGAGCAGGAGGAGATGGAGTCCAGGCTGCTCAGGCTCCCGCTGGACTGACTGCCGCTGCTGCTGCTCAGGTTCGACCCCGAGGGGTGAGAGGGCAGGTGAAGGTCGCCGCCACCGCTCCCAGGGGGCAGCATGGTGCCGCTAGGGGGTCCTACGTTGCTGCTGGAAGGCTTGGGAGTGGTGGTGGTTGTGGTGGTGGTGGTGGAGGAGGGGGAAGTCGCCGTGGTGGTGGTGGTGATGGTGGGGGGTGGTGGTGGGGGAGGGGGAGGGGTGAGGACGGGGTCTGGTTTGACTGGGGGCTGGAAGATGTCCACCGAATACCTGCAACATTTCACGATAGTTTATTCTCATTAACTCACTGAATACCTGCAACAATTCACGATAGTTTATTCTCATTAACTCACTGAATACCTGCAACAATTCACAATTCACAATAGTTTATTCTCATTGACTCTCTTGAGCTACAGAGAAACATTCGCCCGTTTCTGAATACTCGGGAGGTCACATATGCAAATAAAATTCTTACCGCAACGGTGAAATGTTGTATTGCGATTATTTACAGCCATAACACATATGCAAAAAATTCTCACCACAATGGTGAAATGTTGTATTGCGATTATCTACAGCCATAACAAACTCTTGGTGTAGTAACTAGCACTCTCTTTTAAAGGGGAAAAAAAAAGGTCCTTTGAGGTAGAAGTAGTGAATTGTACACCACTTTAAGTCACAGCAGATTTCTCTGCAGGGAGAGCGTATCACCACAAGAGCAGTGCCACCCTTTTTTATTTCTTTTCCTGTTTACATAAGCATTTGGTTTTTTATCAGAGTGGCTTTTTTATTTTTACAGAACTTTGCCAGGGACAACTCTCTTGTTGCCATGGGTTCTTTTACGAGCTCTAAATGAATATAATACACAGGACCTCAGTTTATCGTCTCATCAGAAAGACTAGCACCCAGACCACCACTCATGGTCTAGTGGAATAGGGATAAGTTTCAGGCACAAACGGGGATCGAAACACCTCACACCAAACCTGGACTTTTCACTTTCTAGGCAGGTGCATTACCTCTAGACCATCTACCCACATTACACTAATGAGATGAAGAAGAAGAAGAAGAAGAAGAAGAAGAAGAAGAAGAAGAAGAAGAAGAAGAAGAAGAAGAAGAAGAAGAAGAAGACAAAGATGAAGACAAAGACAAAGAAAAATAAGACAAAGAAAAAGAAAACAAAGAAGAACAAAACAAACAAAAACAAAAAAGACGAAGATCACGACAACAAAGATGACGAAAGAAAAGAAGAGAACAACACGCAGCCACAACTTGGGCCAGCTCAGCTGGAAGCGAACCCCTGACCTAGCAAAGGTCTCCATAAGGCGAGCAATGCGGCTGTGGGTGCAGTGGGAGCGGGGCAGGCTGAGGATGAAGGGGCAGCCCACGGGTTCGGGTCCCCTGCTGCAGTAGTGCTTGTGAGTCACCCAGTGGTTCCGCTGGCACACTCTGCACACAACACACAACATTAATCCCAGGTCCCAATCTGCTTTTCGTAAGAGTAGGCCATTGTGTGCCGGTGGGAACAGATGACAATATTTACACAACTTCATACACAAGGGGACTGGATAAAAAAAAGCACATGAGTGCTTATCCCATTATCCTCGATATAAAAGAATAAAATAAAAATAATAAAATAAATAAATAAATAAAAATAAATCCAGCGTCACTCAAGTCAAGGGTCCAGGGCCCACACAGCGTACACATCCAACATCACTCAGTTAAGAGTGCTATATTTAGCATGCCCTTTCCTTTTACCTGGTCCAAGTGTGGTCAATTCCTGCTATAATTAGCACCAGCTGGCCCCCATTTGGGCTGGGGTGGGATGGATTAATTAGCAGCTGAGAGGAGCTGAAAGTGGGGAAACTTACAGCTGTGGCCCAGTGCTAAAATCAGCACTCCCCCTCCCCTTTCTTTACACCAATCCAAGTGTGGTCAATTTCAACTATAGTTAGCACCACCTGGGATAAGATGGAATCGAAAGCAGCTGAAAAAAAAAACTTCACACTATCTTCCAGCTTCAACACAAACCTCCTACCTTCAGTATCATATTTGAGCAGAGCATCATGATATGGTGAGACATAACAAAAATCAGGTAGGTACATAAACACACAGACAAGACTTACTTACTGACTGCAGTGGCCCACTTTGAAACTAGGCATCAACAGACAGACAGACAGACACACAGACAGACAGTCAGACAAGAAAGACAGATAGACAGACAGACAGACAGAGAAACAGAACGACAGACGGAGAGAGACTCAATGGTTGCAGTATCCCACTTTAAAACAAGGGATAAGCAGACAGACAGACAGAGAAACAGAGAGAGACTTAATGGTTGCATTATTCCACTCTGAAACAAGGTATAAACAGACAGACAGACAGAGAAACAGACAGACAGACAGGCAGACAGACAGAGACTCAATGATTGCAGTATTTCACTCTGAAACATGGTATAAACAAACAGACAGAGAAACAGACAGACAGAGAGACTCACTGGTTGCAGTATTCCACTCTGAAACAGGGCATAAACAGACAGACAGACAGACAGACAGACAAACTGACAGACAGACAGAGAGAGAGACTCACTGGTTGCAGTGTTCCACTCTGAAACGGGCATAAACAGACCAACAGAGAAACAGACAGACAGACAGACAGACAGACAGAGAGACTCACTGGTTGCAGTATCACACTTTAAAACAAGGTATAAACAGACAAGACAGACAGAGAGACAGTGAAATAGACAGTGAAACAGACAGACAGACAGGCAGGCAGACAGAGAGACAGAAAGACTCACTGGTTGCAGTATCCCACTTTCAAACAGCTGGTGCAGCGTTTTAGCTTCCTGTCATTCTGACACTCCTGTTTGCAGGATGAACAGCTCACAGGGAAGGGGGGATGAAGCAGCCTCTGTGTTGTAAACAAAAAACACATCATCATCATCCATTAACCCTCTTATTTTTATATTTTTTATTTCTCTTATATTTCATCTAATATTACTTTAAGTGAAAAGACGTAAAAATCAAAGACACACACCCTCCTAGTCCAGACCCAAGATTTGCCGGGATTAAATAGTTGTTGCCCCCCCCCCCCCCCCCCCCCGAATCCTGACCCAGGATTTGCCGGGATTTACACACAGTGGTTTTTCATCACGCAGTGACCTGCACCGATCCCTACCACATGTTGAAACTCTACCAGGCCAGAGGCACAGACACAGAGCCTGCTGTGAGAGTCTGGAAGTAATTATAGCTGCTGGTATGTACATAGAAGGAGGAAAAGCCAGTGAGCATGTGTGCCTAACCTGATTTTGTGATGGAATGCGAAATCTAGGGCAATCTGTGTTCAGAGAATCCGAATGCTTGTGTATGTTTGTGATTCCGTAATCCACCGAATGTTGACATGAATTTCGTTATGCCTAGCATGGTCTTTTGCATGTGTATATACATGAAGGAAACTAAGGTACTGGCAGGTCTGCTCTTGAAGTTGACCTGGGAGATTGTAAAAAAAAAAAAAAAGAAGAAAAGAAATAATTCTAAAGTTGCATAGAATTATGCATATAAATTCCTTTTGGGGGGAGGGAGGGGGGGGGAGAGAGAGAGAGAGAGAGAGAGAGAGAGAGAGAGAGAGAGAGAGAGAGAGAGAGAGAGAGAGAGAGAGAGAGAGAGAGAGAGAAAGACAGACAGACAGACAGACAGACAGACAGACAGACAGACAGACAGACAGACAGACAGACAGACAGACAGACAGACAGACAGACAGACAGACAGTCCAATGCACTGACCTGGATGACTTCAATTTCAACAACTTCCTCTCCAGCATCATCTGCTGAAAGCACCTCACTCCTGTGATCACACACACACAGTCACACACAGTCACACACAAACACACACACACTAATCAGTGGGAACAGATGACAAAATTTACAAAACTGCATACAAATGGGGACTGAATGTAAAAAAGCAAATGAGTGCTTATAATATAATATTCCATTATCCTCAATATAAAATTTTCAAAAAATTAAAAATTAAAAATATAAAACACACACACAATGTTACATTCTTTTCATTTGACAAAAAACAAAACAAACAAAAAACTAACTTCATATGATATGTGCAAATACTGATACCAATTTGTATCAGTTAAGTGATTACAAGTTTTTCTTTCTCTCCCCCTTCCTCCTCCTCTGAAGTACACACTTTTAGCACACATACTGCTACACACACACACGTACACGTAACACACACACACACACACACACACACTCACACACACGCACACAAACACAAACACGCACACAAACTCTCTGTCTCTCTGTCTCTGTCTCTCTCTCACACACACACACACACACACACACACACACACACACACACACACACACACACACACACACACACACACACACTCACACAATGATGGTGTCTTTCATGTCCATGCGACTGAGGTCGTTGCTTGACTTGAATCGGCGACTGAAGAGGCTGTTTCGCACTTCAAACACACGCATCTGTAATAAGAACAACAACAAAAAAAACTTAAATATTTCCCATCTCTGACATCCAGTCACTTACATTTTGAGAGGATGCTCATATGACTCGACCAGTTGAATGTGTGTGTGTGTGTGTGTGTGTGTGTGTGTGTGTGTGTGTGTGTGTGTGTGTGTGTGTGTCTGTGTGTGTGTGTCTGTGTGTGTGTGTGTGTGTCTGTGTCTGTGTTTGTGTGTTATGTGTCAGTGTGCATGTGTGTATGTGTATGGGTGTGCATGCGTGTGTGTGTGTGTGTGTGTGTATGTGTGTGTGTGTGTGTGTGTGTGTGTGTGTGTGTGTGTGTGTGTGTGTGTGTGTGTGTGTGTGTGTGTGTGTGTGTCTGTGTCTGTGTCTGTGTGTCTGTGTCTGAGTATGTTGTGTGTCAGCGTGTATGTGTGTGTATATATGGGTGTGCATGCGTGTGTGCATGCAAATTTGCAAGTATATATGCATGCATTCAAGAGAGAAAGATCTACCACAAAATACTGGGTATGCTGCTAGACAGAAACACAGTTGCCCAAAAGCATGCTATTCTCCTTTCTTCGTTTCTGAACAGGTGGACAGAACCTTTTTCTAGGTTTGATTGGATCACTACTTCAAACATTCCAGGGGCATAGGACAGCTGAGTGGTTAGAGCATTGTACTCGTGACCTGACCACCCAGGGTTTGAGCCACCACCAAGGCACCTGTTCAAGGAAATTTTTCCCTTTGAAGTTAACCCTAGTAGCGCTGAAATAACGGCAGCGGTACTAGGTGCTGCTGGCTGAATTAACAGCAGCCATTGTTGATTTGCAGTAGGGTGGGGTCAAACAACTCTCGATATTGATATGTAAAACTAAACTAAGTGTGTAAAGTTGTAAATCACTGGAAAGCTTAGATAACAAGCTTTTAAAAGAGTGAAATTTTATAGCAGCATGTAGTGTTTATGATAATGTAAAAAATAAATAAAGTTTAAAAACTGCGCGTGCACTACCAATCACTGTTGCGATGTTGGTGACCCAGATTGATTTTAACACGATATGCAATGTTGTTGCGGTGCAAAAATGTCATGATTCGATAAATACTGTCTCTTGACATAAGTTTTGAAAAAATAAAGAGCTTTCGTGGCTTTATCGGTCGTCAAATACTCGGAAAAGTCCAGCGAAATGATCGACGCGATCACGATCGTCATGGCGGTGAACACTTATTTCGTGCGAACTGGCGGCGTTCTATGACGAAAATACGACAATCGTTTGATTTCGTGTGATGCAAAGTACTCGACAGCATATAGAAATGACTTAACAACAGTTACTTCGAAGCCGTGTTGCGTTAAAATAAAGTAAAACAATGTATGACATCGAAATCGCCCGGTAGCTATGAAGTGCTTTGGACAAAACTTGGCACCGCTCGATTCAGTCCGATCGCGATCAATTTTTCCGAAGTTTTTCAAAAATATTTCACAATCCTTACCTTATCGTCTCTATTATCGTTTAATTCAACCAAATCCAGCCTCTAAAACTCCTCATCCACGTCAATATCGTCAAAAAACTCGAAAAATACTTCGAGTAGTACGAGCGCAAACACTTTGCCGCCATTTTTTTTTCAGGCGATCGACGTTCGTCCAAAAAAAATATAAAATACACCTCTAAACCAATCAGAATCCTCGTTGCTTGCGACTGCGGACGACCTTCACCCATTTCTGCGGCCCTACAATGGCCTTCACGTTCATTGGATGACCTTTGAAAGCGAAAGAAAGCCTTCAATTACGATCACCGACGTCATTCCGGAATATTCCGGGAGCCGCCAGAAATGCTGTACTACGTCATTCCGGAGTAATCCGGGAACAGCGCTACTAGGGTTAACATCAGTACTGACTCCACTTCCCCCGAAAAATCCTTTGGATGAGACCGTAAATATGTGAACACACAGAAAACATTTTGTGCATACACTGAAAGCTGTTCCGCCTTGTGGAAGAGTAGATCACTTGTGCTGGTAAGGATGGGTTAAAAAAATATTTTAAATGCAACTCATAATGGCGTCATGTACAGTTATCATCCTTGATGTTGGAACGCAGCTACCTGAAAAGTGGGCAAAAATGTTCGCATACGAAAAATCTCACCATTGGTGAACCTTGAAGCTCTAGCAAAGGAGCAAACCCCCCCAAAAAAAATCAGTAGAAATGAGTTGGCAACACAAAATTTGTAAAATGACTATAAAAGGTAAAGGTGTCCCATAACCTCAGTGGTTGTAAGGGAGCGAGGCATCAGAGACATCAGCTTCTCTAGGGGCCAGCATATTGAGGGCGGCGCCCATCTCCTCTCCCTCAAAAATGACTATACATCACATGAATAAACACCAGCACGCATTCTATTCATGTCAGGATGAAAAGCTGACTGAGCACACACAACTCACATTTTTGGGATAGACGCCAGTCTTGTGGGAAAGCTGTTCCATCAAGTGTTCCACCGTGGGTTCCTTCACCAGCTGTATACGGTACTGAAACACAACACAACACAACCCTCACTTTAAGTACCAATAAAACACACACATACACACAGGTGTACACACACACACACACACACACACACACACACACACACACACACACACAGGCATTCAAACACACACACACGCACGCACGCACACACACAGAGAATCACACACACACACACAGAGAATCACACACACACACACACACACACACACACACACACACACACACACACACACACACACACACACACACACACACGTTAAATAATATTGATGAAATGATCTTTTTCCTAGATAGATCGCTTGATGAAAAAAAAAAAAAAAAATCAATGCTTATTCAATGTACCATCTGGAAATAAAAATTTGACTTTGACTTACACTGAACTTTGACACACGCACACACACACACACACACACACACACACACACACACACACACACACACACACACACACACACACACACAGGCACACACACACACAGACACACACACATTCTCTCTCTGTCTCTCTGTCTTGTTTATCAAAGTATTGTTTATTCAACATACCATCTGGCAATTCATTTTGATTCTGACTTTGTGTATGAGTGTGTTCAGTGTGAGTGAGTGAGTGTGTGTGTGTGTGTGTGTGTGTGTGTGTGTGTGTGTGTGTGTGTGTGTGTGTGTGTGTGTGTGTGTGTGTGTGTGTGTGTGAGTCTATGTGTGCACGTGCGTGTGTGTGCATGCATGTATGTGTGTGTGCGTGCATGCGTCTCTCTCTCTCTCTCCCTCTCATGATGTCGTTGTGTGTGTTCCCTGTAGGACAGCAGCTACCTTGATGGGTTTCCGCTGAGCATCCCTCCACATGAAGGTGACCATCAAGGTCTTCTTGTTCCTGGGCAGGGCCAGGGGGAGAATGGAGAAGGGCTCAAACGTGGTGGACACCTTCAACACACAACAAACTCTTTTGAAGATAAAAAGCCGAAATACCTGAGAATAAACTGGTTTATTTATTTATTTCATCTATTTCATTCTTTTATTTCGAGGATAACGAAAGAAATACAATGGTGGTGCTTTCTCCCCGGGGAAAGAAGCCCAAATTTCGCACACAAAAATCTGGCATGACTGAACTACCTGACAGCTAGCTTGGCAGCTTGTGTGGTTCCAGAAACAGGAAAACGCCTTTAAGTGTTACAGTGTGCAGTGCCCCACTAAGCTATGGCAAATAGATAGATGGAAAAATCTCTGTTGGCTGGCTAGATACCCACTTCAACCCAGGCATGAAGGTGTTACTTCTAAAAGTTTCTACTTTTAGTTTGGCCGACGGCGCAATGTACAGGACAAGATTGCAAATGTCCAATATGAAACAGTGTTGTACTAAAACTCATCAATGACTTTATGATAGTTTTCTTCATTGAATGCTCATACAATGTCTTGTCATGTGAGCGGAAATAAGTCATGCTGCCTTTAATCGCCTGACAAATCAGGCCCAGTGCATCTGACTTCAGCGTGACACACACACTCTCTCTCTCTCTCTCTCTCTCTCTCTCTCTCTCTCTCTCTCTCTCTCTCTCTCTCTCTCTCTCTCTCTCTCTCTCTCTCACACACACACACACACACACACACACACACACACACACACACACACACACACACACACACACACTCACACACACACACACACACACACACACACACACACACAGCGAAAGAGACCATTATGCGCCAAGTGGGAACAGATGAACAAAATTTACAAAACCGCATTCACACAGGGACTAGATGTAAAAAAAATAAAATAAAAAAAAAAGCACATCCATGCTTATTCCCATCACCCTCGCTATATAAGAATACAACAAAACAAAAGACGCAGAACATCTTGCACACATGTTAAATCCTGTTCCGCTTTTTGTAAGAGTAGGCCATCATGTGCCGGTGGGAACTGATGACAATTACAAAGCTGCATACACACGGGGACTGGATGTAAAAAAAGCATATGATTGCTTATTCCATTATCCTCAATATAAAAGAATAAATAAATAAATAAAATAAACAAACAGCACTGACCTCCTTACAGCGGGGGCAGGTGATTTTGTTCTTGTACTGCCCGTACAGCAGATCCACCAGGAAGGAGTCTTCCTGCTTCTTGTGGGCCGACCATCGCTCCTCCGCCATCACCTGCCACACACAAGACAGGGAGGAAACACTCTGATACATTAAAACTGAAACATCTATATGAAATACACAGAAGATAACTTGGTGATTCACAACAACAACAAAATAATAATAATAAATTTTTAAATAATTTTTTTTTTTTTTTTTAACTTTGTGATTCAGTATCTGCAGTATCAACAACGACCTTCAAACAACACAACAGGGATCGTCACTCACATGCACTGGTTTGTTGGCACCATCGCCACCAGCCTCGTTTTTCTGCTCGCCGTTCTTTTCCCCAGTGTTGTTGCCAGCAGTGTCCTCCCCCTCCGACTGCTTTTCAGCGTCACATTTCTCGTCATTCGAGGTCGGCTGGGGTCGCTTGGCACGATTCACGTCCTGAAACACATTGTGGCCACGCCCTGTAAAATTATGTCAGAGCTCCCACTGAGGAAAGGAGAAATGGATAAAGGTTTTAGGGGGTATATTGAGGGGGCAGGATAGCTAAGTGGTCAGAGCACTCGCTTTTCCCCAGTCAAGTTAAGCAGCATCAAGCGTGGTTACCAGTTGGATGGTTTCAGCACAGTCCCCCCAGTTCACCCAGCTGTAAACGGGTACCTGCCCTCTTTAGGGTCAGGGAAGGTAAAGCAGTGAGGGAGAGGAGATGGGCGCTGCCCTCACTATGCTGGCCCCTAGAGAAGCTGAGGTCTCTGATGCCTCGCTCCCCTACGACCGCCTAGGTTACGGGACACCTTTACCTTTTTTTACCTATAGGGGAATACTCCTCCCAACAGAAATCTGAAACTTGCACCACAACCTGAACACCTTATTGCTTTTTTTTTTTACAAACCTTCAATTCATCACATTAACAACCTTAAGCTTTTTATTCATTCCCACCCCCACCCCACCCCCAAAAAGCAACAAAACCACACACATTTAATACCCCCCAAAAAACAACAAAAACCCAAACCACACACACAGACATACAAAAACCACCACCAATACAAAAACCAGGCATGGCTTGCAGCTCTTTTGTCACTGTCCACAGATATGTCTACTCATTTATTCAAATTTTTCAGTCCCATAATTATCTTTTCCTTCATTAAAATTGTCCTGATGTAAGACGACTATGAACAACAACAAAAAAACAAGAAAGGGTTTCAGTGTTACAGATGCAACAGTTCAGATAAATAACAATCTTACCAAAATATCTCCAACATCAGTACCACCTTGTAAGTACCAAAATCCCCACGCCTTCTGATATGTCTGCCAATGGTTTTAGTCATACCTATGCCTACAAGAGGCTTGCTGTGAACTCTACAAATAGTACACTGATTTCTTCATTCATTCCTTCAGGGACAGGATAGCCGACTGGTCAGAACATTGCGCTGGCAATCTGACGACCAGAGTTTGATTCCCGTTCAAGGGGATTTTTCCCCTGGAGTTAACATCAGTGCTAACTCCACTCTCCCCAAAAGTCCTTCGGATGAGACTATAAACCGAGGCCCCGTGTGCAAACGCATGCAAAACATCTTGCTCACATGCTAAATCCTGTTCCGCTTTTCGTTGAGTAGGCCATTGTGTGCTGGTGGGAACAAATGACAAGATTTACAAAAGTACATACACATGGGGACTGGATGTAAAAAAGCTGACATGAGTGCTTATTCCATTATCCTCAATATAAAAGTTTTTTTTTAAATAAATAAATAGTTATATAAAAGAATAAATAAGTAAATAAATAAATAAATAAATAAAAGAATAAATAAATAAAAGAATAAATAAATAAGTTCACTGACCTCATGCAGACGGTTGAGGAGGTAAGAGAGGAACTCCTGGGCATCATGCTGGTAGTACCCTTGGAACGGACTCTCTCTCTGGCTCACCATCTCCTGTCAGACACACACATCGGGACAGGTTACAGAACTGACAGTACACTTGTGACGTGTGTGTGTGGGTGTGTGTGGTGAGTGTGTGGTGTGTGTGTGTGTGTGTGTGTGTGTGTGTGTGTGTGTGTGTGTGTGTGTGTATGTGTGTGTGGTGTGGTGTGGTGTGGTGTGGTGTGGTGTGGTGTGGTGTGTGTGTGGTGTGGTGTGGTGTGGTGTGGTGTGGTGTGGTGTGTGTGTGTGTGTGTGTGTGTGTTTCAACTCAACCTTAAAAGCATTAAAAAAAAAAAATTTTTAACCCAACCAGTATTTAACTCATTCAACCCAAAGTCCAAGCACTGCTCAGGTCTTGATGGACTAAGCAGCTCTCGGGATAGGTACCTGTTGCGGTGTTTTTGTTGCGATTACCTTTACATCCTGACAACAACAACAATAACAATACAACCACTACCTAGCCTGAGATCTGCTGTGGCTCAGGCTGAGATGGCCACTCAGTCTCACCTGAACAGTGCTCAAACTCCGGGTTGAATGAGTTAATAATCTTAGAAGCTTTCCTTCATTGTCATCACCCTTTGATCATATATCATCGTCATCATCATTCATCTTCTCGAGACGGAAGGTGTCAGGATGGTTAAGACCTTCACGTGCCTAACAAGTAAACCGTTAGGTTGTAGGTTCACTTCCCAGCCTTGCTCTTTTTTCCCAGTTTGAAAAGAGAATCAAACTGCATGTCAAAGTCCTTCAGATGAAGACTGTAAACTGAAGCCCCATGCGCTAAATGCATGCAGAGTATCTGGTGCACATGTTGAAAACCTTTTCTGCCTTTCGGAAGAGTATGCCATTTTGTGCTGGTAGGATTGGATGACAAATTTTGTTCTATAAAAATACATGCACACAAGTATCGTGTTTAGACAACATTCCCCAAGTCAGAATGCAGCTACCTCCTGTGTGTGTACCTTCGAATTTGCTCAAACTGTTAATTGTCATTGATTGCTTGTGTGTTGTATAGGTCGAATGCAAGCTCTTTGATTTGTTTTTGCAAGATATAGCGCTATATAAATTCCATGTATTATTATTATTATTAAATGGTTGGGGGATGGGGGAGGGGGGGAACCGCCGCATACACACACAAAAAATCTTATCATCGATGAACCTCAAAGGTCTAGCCATGGAATGTAAAAAAAAAGAAAAAGTAAAAAGAATTCTCACCTTGAGGCGGTACGGAGCGACGCATTTGTGAGCACCATTCCACAGGGTTTTCAAGAGAGTGGAAAAACAGCGAGCCAGGTCCCCTCCACTCTTGCTGTTGATGTGCTCTTTGTAGTGGCCCTCTGCCCATCCAAACAAAAAACAAAAAACAACTCATGCACACTGACTTCAGCAGGCAATCTTAGGACTCTGTGTGCTGTTCTGTGCTTTACTGTAATACTGTAGTGTGCTGTGTTGCATTGTTTTGTAGTAGTTGTTGTAGTGGTAGTAGTTTCATTTGATGTGTGGGGGTTTTTTTGTAGCTGTGATGTGAGTTTGTGTGTGTGTGGTGTGGGGTGTGTGTGTGTGTGGGAGGGGGGGGTAGTGTGTGGGTAGTGTATGTGTAGTGTGTGTGTGTGTGTGTGTGTGTGTGTTGTGTGTGTGTGTGTGTGTGTGTGTGTGTGTGTGTGTGTGTGTGTGGTTGTGGTGTGGTGTGGTGTGGTGTGGTGTGGTGTGGTGTGGTGTGGTTGGTGTGGTGTGGTGTGGGTGTGGTATGGTATGGTGTGGCGTGGTGTGTGTGTGTAGTGTACATGCGTACATGCGTAGGTGCATGCACGCACGAGTGCGCGCATGCATGTGCACGAGCATGTGCCTGAGCAAAATAGGATAGCAGCGAAAGGGTTAAAAAGGGCCACCAGCCCCTAAAAAAAAAAAACACACACACAAAAAAACCCCAACATACGTATGAAGTAGTCTCGCAGTTCGCAGGTGTTGGCCAACACCTGCACGACGCTGTTCATGTAGCAGGTGTTGCCCAGGTTGGTGAGCCCCGTGTAGCCCAGGCGACGTTCCTGCAGGGTCCTCACCCCCTGGGTGGTGTTCAGAGGGTGCACCTTGGCCATAGGCTTCTGCTACACACACAACACAACATGACATGACACAATGCAATACAGTACAGCAAGGCTTCAGTTTAGAGATCTGACAGTGTGGGTGGGTGAGTGTGTGTGTGTGGGGGGGGGGTAGGTGTAGGGTGTGTAGGGGTGGTGAGGGTGTGTGTGTGTGTGGTGTGTGTGTGTGTGTGTAGGGGGGTTGTGTGTGTGTGTGTGTGTGTGTGTGTAGGGTGTGGGTGTGTGTGTGTGTGTGTGTGTGTGTGTGTGTGTGTGTGTGTGTGTGTGTGTGTGTGTGTGTGTGTGTGTGAGTGTGTGTGTGAGTGTGTGTGTGTGTGTGTGTGTGTGTGTGTGTGTGTGTGTGTGTGTGTAGGGTGTGGGTGTGTGTGTGTGTGTGTGTGTGTTTATACAGAGGGAGAGGGAGGGAGGGAAGATAAGGAGGGAGAGAGGTGGGGATGGGGGGAGACAGAGAGAGAGAGGAGAGACAGACAGACAGACAGACTGACTGACTGACTGACAGAGGCACAAACTTACACATGTGCACACACACACACACAAAAAGAGAGAGAGAGAGAGAGAGAGAGAGAGAGAGAGAGAGAGAGAGGAGAGAGAGAGAGAGAGAGAGAGAGAGAGAGAGAGAGACACAGAGAGAGAGAGAGACAGATACAGAGAGAGACACAGAGACAGAGACAGAGACAGACAGACAGACAGACAGAGACAGACAGTGATGGTTTTAACCAGTGCACTAGATGTTCTGCATGCATTCACACAGGGGCCTCGTTTATAGTCTCATCTGGACTTTCAGAGGAGCGAGTCAGTGCTGATGTTAAACTCCTGGGGAAAATATCCCCTTGGACAGGTGTTTCAGAGGTGGCTCAAACCCAGGACTTAATCCCAAATTACAAACGCAGCACTATAACCACTAGACTACCCCC
>CM060332.1:8224925-8237425 GCA_030674155.1 Stramonita haemastoma
CCCCACCCCTTCCTCTTATTTCGAAGATGACGGATTAAGCACTCATGTGTTTTTTAACATTCGCTCTCCATGTGCATGTGGTTTCTTAAATTTTGTCATCTGTTCCCATCAGCACACAATGGCCTACTCTTGTGAAAGGCGGAACAGGTTTTAATGTGCGCAAGATGCTCTGCATGCGTTCACACCTGGGACTTCGGTTTAAAGTCTCATCCAAATGATTGATAGGAAAAAAAAGGAGAGAGGGGGTAATGATAGGACAAAGAAGACAACAAGCTAAAAAGTTGCAGTGTCAAGTGAAACTCTCACGACTCACTCACTCACCTTCTTCTTTAGTTCTCAGATCTTGGAGCGAGTCAGGCAGGTCAGTGTTTGGTGAAGGCATCTCTGGCAGGTCTTCTGATGCCTGAACATTCTCCTGCTGCTGCTGCTGCTGCTGCTGTTGTTTTTCTCCCGAAGATGATTCTGGAACCATCGCCTGAGAACACAAAAATCCCATCATCAATAACAGTCCAGCTATATCTCCCAACAAAACAATGTTCGCCTGTACCGCAAGTAACAGATGTTGAATAGGTATGGTGTGTTTGTGTTGTGTTGTGTTGTGTTGTGTTGTGTTTGTGTTGAGTTGTGTTGCACTGCATAGCGTAGCGTATAGTGAGGTGTAGTGTAGTGTAGAGTAATGAGGTGTAGTGTAGTGAGTGTAGTGTAGTGTAGTGTAGCGTAGCGTAGTGTAGTGTAAGCTAGTGTAGCGTAGTGTAGTGTAGTGTAGTGTATACCACTTTAATTGTATACCACTTTAAATCACAGCAGATTTCTCTGTGTGAAATTCAGGCTGCTCTCCATAGGGAGAGCGCGTCGCCACAAGAGCAGCACCACATATTACTTTTTTTTTTCTCTTCCTGTCCGCATGTGTGCTTTGTTTCCAATCAAAGTGGCTTTTTTTCTAGAGAACTTTGCCTGGGACAACTCTTATTGCAGTGGGTTCTTCTACATGCGCTAAATGCATGTTGCACACGAGACCCAAGTTTATCTTTTCGTTTGAGAAACTAGGATTCAGACCACAATGTACAGTGTAGCAGATGGGAAGAAAAGTTTTGGGCACAAGCGGAGATTGAACCACCACACACTTTGAACCTAGACTTTTCCCTTTCTGGGCAGATGCATTACCTCTAGACCACTGATCCGCCACTTCAAAGATTGTAAAAAAAGAACTATGTATTTAACTGAACTGTGGCTGACTATGTGGCAAGGTACTTGGAAAACAGCTACACACATGGAACTCAACTTCTCACCCAATGCATATTTACGATCTGGCGTTGAATGCGGGGGGGGGGGGGGGGGGGGAGTGAGACAGTGTATGTTTTCTTCTTTTTTCTTCTTTTTTAAAAAAAAATTCTGTTATATCCAGAATAATGGAATAAGCACTCACATGCTTTTTTCATCCAGTCCCTGAGTGTATGCAGTTTTCTAAATATTATCTGTTCCCACCGGCACACAATGGCCTACTCTTATGAAAAGCGGAACAGGATTTAACGTGTGTCTTATGTCTGGGTGACCCCCTGCATGACAAGCATGTAGTATGTTCTGGAAACACCCCCACCACTTCCAATACTTAAAGAATGAACAGTGGTGAATAGAAAGAGACATCTCACTACTGTGCTACAGTGGGAATTGAAAACATGTTCAATTTTATTTCCCTGTTTCTTTTCTCGTTACAGCTGTGTTCAGAGGTTACCCTTATCGTTCATTTGCTTGTTTATTTGTTATTCTTCTGCTAGAGCTCCGAGGTTCACCTATGATGAGAGTTTCGCATATAATACAACCATTTTTGCCCACCATTAAGGTAGCTGCATTCCAACTTTGGGGATGATGTCCACACACACCAGAGTACATGCTTTTTGTGTTGTTTTTTTTAAAATGTGGTCATCCAATCTTACAGGCACAAATGCCCTTTCTCCAAACGGCAGGGCTGGTTTTAACGTGTGCATATGATGTTCTGCATGTGTTCACACACAGGGCCTCAGTTCATAGTCTCATCCAAAGGACTTTCAGGGGAGTGGAGTCAGTGCTGATGTTAACTCCAAGGGGAAAATCTCCCCTTGAATGGGTGTCTTGGTGGTGGTGGCTTTAACCTGGGCTTGATCCCAGGCTGTGAAATCGCAAGCACAACGCTCTAATCTCTAGGCTATCCCCCACCCACCCCCAAATTTCTCTAATTTATTACTTATTATTATTTCTATATAATCATTTTTTTATTTCAAAATTTATTACTTATAATAAATTAGACCATGCAACTGCAAAACCTCACCACTGTTGAACAACGAAATAATGCTCTAGCCAGGGATCAACTCTCCACCCCCCTCCAAAAAAAACAACCCACTACCAATAAAAAGCAACAAAACGGTCAACTTTACCTCTGGGGCTTCCAGCGAAGGCCAGAGTCCAGGCTCCTTCTTCACCACAGTCATGTGGAATTTTCGCTTGGTGCGAGACACTCGGCTCTGTGTCTGGTCAATGGCACCATGGAAACACCAGCTCTGTCGCTGACCATCTGTGGGACAATCAACCTCTACAATCCACTTTGAAAAAGAAGCAGTCACAAACACCAAAAAAGATTGATCAATCAACAAGAACAACAAAACATTTACTTTCTATGCTGTGATTTGAATAAAAAAAAATTTTTTGAAGTAATCACAAATGTGCAAGTGCACAGAAACATACACACACACGCACGCACGCACGCACGCACGCGCACACACACACACACACACATACACACACACACACACACAACACACAAACACACACACACACACACACACACACACCAAACATAGAGACACACACACACACACACAGACACACAGACTCCAATTATCGGGTTCATTAATATTTCTGTCATCTATGCCACCAGCCACACAAATTACAAGAGCTACTCATCTAAGAAGGATGGACGGGATTATGCTGTGTGCTCAGTATGTTCTGTTCACATTTACACACAGAACCTTGCTTTATATAGTTTCAGCTGAAAGACTTTCAGTGAAACAAGAGTCAATAATACATTTTCTCTGTAGGAAAATCCTCTGGGCAGACACCCCAATGTGAAAGATTCTAACCCATGCCTTCAGATGTTCAGTTACTACCAGATCATTTTATAACATTCATTTATTTACTTACTTTTATAAATTTATATATTTTATAATTAAATAAATGAATGTTATAAAATGATCTGGTGGCAATGTTCAGTTACCACCAGATCATTTTATAACATTCAAACCACTAGGCTACCCTGCATCTTCAGTCTTACATAATTTACTCCAAAAGACCGTAAATAAGAGCTAACCTGGCAAGGTCATGGTCATCTGACGATCCGTGAAGATCACTTCCACTTTGTCGGGGTCTCCGTTGATGGCCTCCATCTTGGCGTGGATGTTGACCTCCCCTTCTGTCTGCTCCCACCCCACATCCAGCCTGGGTCTGGTTGCCATGCCTGTTGGCAGAACCCACACAGGATTATAAATTTATACATGGTGTAAGTCAGTCAGTCATCCTCTCTGCACTCCACAGTGATTCACCAGAAATGCATTTTTTGGGGGGTATGCCATTGGTTTGACTGTATTATAGCCTCAATCAAGTTATCCAATTCAAGGACCGTACCATCAACCAACCATCACCATTACATGGCGGTATGGTACCATTTTCCCACCCTTATAAAGACCAATTGATGTCTCTCTTCAAAGAGGGTAAGTTCTAAGCATGCTACCAGTATAGATCATGTTATTGTCACCCACAGAGCTCTACCTGCAAACTGTAACAAATGGAGTAGGATTTATTATGGGTGCAAGAATGTTCACCTGAGCAAAATTGCCTCTCAGTGTCACCCTGTGCATTGATCTCATAAAAAAACTGGGAGGAAAAGTCCACAGACCTGAACTGAAAGCAATGGCACAAGCATGATCTGGAAAGTGGCCTGGTTGGATTTTGTTGTGGAATAAAAATCACCTCCACAAGGCTTAGATTTTTCTACAGTATTACTAACAACAGGTATCTTCATACAGCAGAGTGAAAATCAGACTTAATAATAGGTAACTGAGTCCTGAGAAACCCATCATTGATAAAGAAGGTTCAGGGGGGGGGGGGGGGAGGAGGGAGGGGGGGTAAGAATGTTCAACCTGAGGTCATGATCCAAATCCCTCTGACCTCTTTGAGTGTAACATTTAGAAACTTGTATCCAAAGACTTGCCACAAGAGTGTAGTTGAATACATTGATCGCTTAGAGATTCATAAAGTTGCTGTCAAAGAAAGACAACTAAAGGCATTATTTTTCAGGTTAAGATTAAATGCCTTCTGGACAAAATTCAGCAAGGATGTTAAATGTTTATGTGGTGAATATATTTGCAATACCCATTTGATCTATCATACTTGAATGTGAGAATTTAAAACCTCATCTCCCTGCCTTTTCTGAGAATTCCATTGATGAAGTTTTGAACAATGTAAATCTAACGCTTGACATTGCTAAAGGTTTGTTGTTAAGTCCTATAGGGCATTTATGGTAGTTCTTATAGTTTGTTTGGTTTTTTTATTTGTTTTTTATTTTAACTTTTTAATTTTTGTTTTTTAAACTGTTAATGTTAAGAATACTATTTTCTTTGTTATTACTATTCATTACACACACACACAACACACACACACACACACACACACACACACACACACACACACACACACACACGCACACACACCATACACACACATGCAATATGCATATGTGCCACACGCACGCACGCACGCACACACGCGCGCGCACACACACACACACACACACACACACACACACACAACACACACACACACACACACACACATATCCTGTTTTAGGGTTGTCTGGTATCACTTAAAGTGAAAAGACGATAAAATTGAATACTTTTACTTGCCACAAGGGGGCTTCTTCTCTAAAGACAAACACTGAAACAGTTGCAGTATTGCTCTATCCAAAGTACTTCTTCCTTCTCTCAGATTATTATACAATTTGTAACTAGGAGTCGGACAAAACTAAAGACAAAGATTAACAGTGTTAGAGGGGCATAACGATCGCTGAATACAGAATAGTTTGACTCTTCAACTTCTAGCATTCTTATACTGGAGTTAACATCAGTGCTGACTCTACTCCCCCAAAAGTCCTTCTGATAAGACTATAAATTATATTATAAATAAACAGAAGCCCCATGTGCAAATGCACGCTGATCATCTTGCGCACACGTTAAATCTTGTTCCGCTTTTCGTAAGACTAAGAGTACGCCATCGTGTACCGTGGGAACAGATGACATGATTTACAAAATCTGCATACACAGGGGGACTGGATGTAAAAAAAAAAAAAAAGCACATGAGTGCTTATTCCAATATCTTCAATATATATAAAAGAATAAATTTATAAATAAATTCATAATATAATTAAATATACTTTGTGGAGTACTACACTTTGTCATTTCACACTGTGCTACTGCTAGACTTAATCCCACTGTTCCCACAATCATCATATAGTCAGATCCACAGTCCCCATGATCTATTCACTTAGCAAGTCGTTATAATACACTCAGTAAACTTGGTACCACTGGCACTCATCCTGATCTTTCAGTTTCACTGGTGCAAGGCACACTGCATTTAAAAACAATGTTCTAACCACAAAATGCCTCAAACTTGCACTCAAAGTTTAACCCCACCAATCATGTCCAAACACATCCAATAATGCATGTTTTCAATTACCTTCTGCTTTGTCCATGTCTTTTTTTCTTTTTCGGGGGTCTAAAAGAACGAACGAAGCATTCGAGTTATCGTAGTTTTTGTGCTTACTCGTTCCCGTTTGTTCCATGGAATCAAACCCTTCTCCTACCTCTTCTTCGCACACGTCCAGCGTGTGCCGCCGCTTTCTTTGCGTTTGTGGATTTATTTTGCAATGAAAATGTTGCTAAATAGTGTGCTAATTCAGGTCCAAGAACATTTCTTCTCGCAACGGGCAGGTTGTCGGAACACTCTTGCTTGCAAAATGTATCGGCCGGAAGTAGCTACTGGTCCAAGACATCAACAAATACTGTCTTTTTAGTATTAATGTCTACAATCTACAGTTTGACGAAAAAGTCTAACTGATTGAGATGAGACTAGCCTAGGCTATAAACAGAGGCCCCGTGTGCGAACGCACGCAAAACATCTTGAGCACACGTTAAAATCCCGATTTGATAGTGAAATGTAGTTTACACAACCTCTGTATAAAGATCACATCCCAAATTGTATAATAGTGCCGTGTTTCTGAAGTGCAAACATAGATTGGACATCAAATACGTCAACTCAGATATACATATATAAAGATCAGCTCTAAGTCTACTTGATTGCAAGTGGTCAACAATACAAGGTACTGCAGTACTATACAACGTAAAGCAAACATTACAGTATAATACAATACAAAACAATGGAAATGCATTCAGTGCAATACAATACCATGCGATACAAAGTAATGCATTTCAAATGATCCTGACCCAAATTTCCATGAAGTTCTCTAGATGATGTGACAAATGGCTATTTTTCAGTCCCTTCATACCCCAACTTTTGTGCGGTAACAGACCCTACAGCACCATGAGAGTGATCTACTGTAGGCACACAGACTTAACTAGCATCTTTGATATGAGTGGTGCTGCTTTTTGTGGCGATACTACAGCCCTAAAGAGAACTGCCTGGCGAATACAGCATGTCCGTCGGAACAAATGCTGGTCCAGTTTGCGCTATAACACATAATATTAATCATAATCTACAATATGATGCATCACAACACAGTGCAGGGCGTTGCCACACACAAAAAAAGGCTAACACAAATGTGACGCTCCACCACGAAATGAGTCGCCTAGCACATAACCCACTTTTCTACTAGGGGACATTTTGGGCAGGTGGGGGTGAGGTTGTGGATTTTGAGATATTTTTTTTTTATTGATTATAAAACTCTAGCACTTAATTTACATTGAAGTGAAATATCAAGTCATAATTTTGTTTCCTTTTCTCTTTAAACGTGTTTTGAAAATAGCCAAGTCCTCATTCTGGTCACCTACTAACTGGTCAATTTCTCATTTTGCCCTTTCCTGCAGTTGTAATAACTTGATAGAACTGTCCGATTTTCAATTTGTTTTTTGGTATTGTATAGCCATTTCATTAACATGCCAATAACTAAAAACTGACCTCTGATGCAATGCGACTCCTTATGTGGTGCAGTGTCACAAATACAGGCGTGCCTGCCCATACACACCCTCAAAAATAAGGGGCAGATAAATAAGATGTGACAAAAGGCCGGTTGGAGTCCCATCCTACCCCGACTTTTGTGCAGTAACAGAGCCCACGGCACCAAGAGTTTTCTACTGTAGGCATACACACTTTACTAACATCTTTAATATGGGTGGTGCTGTTCTTGTGGTGATACCACAGCCACAAAGAGAACAGCCTGGCTTGAATCTAGCAAGTCTGTCGGAACGAAAGCTGGTAAAGTGTAGGCAACAATACATAGCATTACACATAATATCAATGAAAATATACAATTGATGCACCAAGCACAGCTCAGCGCAGGGCAGTTGCCACACGAACACACAAAAAATAGAATAGCACTGCGGTCCAAAAGTTCAAAGCAACATGATAATGATGAGGATCATTTATGGGCGCACTTTCAGACGTATGACCAGTAGCCTGTAGGTATTCTGGGCAAAGTGCTCTTAAACATGATACGAGGTGTAGATACAAACGAATGCACTGGCCTAAGATGCAGTCATTTCTATAATACACCTAAGATCTGGTTTCTTTGTTTGAGTGGTTTTGTTTTCTAAGAGATCTGCTTCAGCATCATTAATTTTTTTAATTCATTTTTCCTCTTCATCACATAAATTGTCATGTTGTACTGATGCGTATTGTCCTAACAACACATGTACGCACGCGCACACACATATACGTGGGCGCAAACACACGCACGCTCGCACGCCCCCCCCCCCCCCCTCCCCACTGAATACATGCATAATATGGTCTGATATGTATGAGACAGAGACAGACAAACAGTCAACAGGAACATTGCTGAAAGTAGCCTACACATCCACCACCCAAAATAAGCCTTTGTTTAAAGAAAAACCAAAACGGTAAAACATTCGTGAGTAGCTGAACAATACCTTGAACTGAACATTGTTGTGCATGTGTTGTGTCGTAAAGTGGTTTATATCCTAAAATGAATATGCTCAAGAGAGGTAAGAACTTCTCCCCGGGTTTTGAAACAACCTCCTCCTTCCTTTACCAGATGGGCTGTCAATGCACAGACTGCAAATTACAAAACAAACGAATCTAAGTCTGAAATTCTTCTTGTGAACGTGCATATCAATAGAACAACAGATTGTCCTGGGTAAGTCAAGGAGTCTTGTACACATTTTGAGTTTGCAGTCTCGACATAGCTTTTATCTTATATAAAGTATCTTTTTATGGCCATCATTTTGGGTGGGTTTTTCAAGTGTATTGATAGAAAACGAAGTGCTCGGCAGTTTAGAAATAATTTCCAGTTACATTGTTAAGACCAGGTTTTTGCAATTGAAGGTCTTACTCCAGCTAGGGACAGAAAACACATTTAGCGACACAACACACACGTGCAAATCATGTCTCTGTTGTGAGTTCAGGCCAGGTGATTTGTTTCTTTCTTTTCTTTTTTTTTCTCTTGCCATTTCAAAGGGCCTGACATCTGCATGCAGTGTGGACCACTTGAACAGTTAGGAAAGCAAAATGTGGGATTTTTAACATCATCGTTTTTGCCTTTGTCTTTTTTATAGAAAGACTATGATGAAGAGCAGCACTGGTGAGTAATTTTTATTTAGAAGTAGCTACTTAGTAAGTAGGCCATTAGGTATCGATAGTGGTAAGAAACTTGCGTATAGCATGGCAGCAGAGAGTCCTCAGAGGAGAAGCCCCCTTCAAACAAGTGTTTCGGGCCTTTAATCTTCCTTTTTATTTTAAAACTTAGGGGAAATCCCTGCTTTGTGAATTTCATGACAACTGCTGCCAAGAAATGTTAATCTTGAGTGCAGTGAGTGATTTGGCGCATTCACAAGGACCAGGGCTGAGAGTCTGATCTAGTGTAGTTGTGTCATAAACCAACCAGGCCTATTCCGTGGTTTTGAAAACTGATTGAAACAGCTGTGTCGTGAACCAAAATGGTTTGGTACTGTCACGAATACACATCCTTCAAACACACACACACACACACACACACACACACACACACACACACACACACACACACACACACACACACACACACACACACACAACACATCCCGACTTTCAAGGCAAGATTGTTTTTGATTAGGATGTTAAAGCAAGATGTTAAGGGAAGGTTTTTAGTGTGAGCTTAAGATCTTAACCCCTCCCCAACCCCCCTCCCCCCCTAAAAAAAAAGCGTAAACCCTTACTCATAATTATGTTAATGCTTGAAATGGGAAAGATGTCGAGATGCTCCCCTTCTTCCTACAGCTGATTTTTTTCTTTTTCAATATTGTCAAATAGTGCTGTAGAATTGAGAAATAGACAAAGATAGATATTTTGGATAAACGATCCTAATTTTAAATGGTAGGCAGGCAAGCATCTTTACATCAACAGGTGCAAATGGACATCTTGTGTTTTAAGACATGTTTATGCATTTTCTTGCTGAAAGTTTTAGCAGAGCAGTTTTGATGTGATCACAAGAGAATTGACAATAATGTTAAATGGAACGATGTGGTTTTTGCCTGTGGTAATTGTTAATTTTATCATCTTTACAATTTTTTTTCGTTCCGAGGTTCACGCTCCGAGGTTGACTGAAGATGAAATTTTGCATATGCGACCATTTTGGCTCACCGTTAAGGTTGTCGCTTTCCGACTTCAAGAATGATGTCTAAACACACCTGTGTGCATGCGGGTTTTTTTTGTGTGTGTGTGTTTTTTTTAATATTTATCATCCGTTCCTACCGCCACAGAACGGCCTACTCTTCCGGAAGACGGAACAAGTTTTAACGTGTTGTTGTTATTGTAGTTAATTTTTGCACTTGCTGATATTAAACATTTTTGTCAGCGCAGTTAAGTTTGCTTGACTCTACATTTATGAGTTGGGTTTGGCTTTATCTTGACAGAAAAATGTGGACAATAAGTAAATACGTAAATAATTTGATATCTGAATATAAATACGTTGCATGTCATTATTCGTGTGTTAAAGAGACTGGAGGATATGAATCTTTTACTACAGCTCCTATCAATGATGTCATTAATGTTGTCCATTACTGGTAATTGGGAGGATCGATGGTCTAGAGATTGATCCCCGTTTATTGCCCGAAACTTTATCCCGTCCATTAGACTATGAGTGGTGGCCTGCATACAAGTCTTTCGGAACGGATGGTGAACAAGGTCCTGCATGCAGCACACATTCAGCGCACGTAAAAGAACCCGCGACACCAAGAAAGAGATCTCCAGCAAAATTCTGTAGAATAAAGCCCTTCTCATAGGGAAACTAATACACTTTTAAAAAGACATTTTTTGGAGTGGTACTGCTCTTGTGGCAACGCACTCACCCCTGAGAGAAGCCCAAATTGCCGGCAGATAAATATGCTGTGACTGGAAGTGGTATTCAATTCAATTTTCAATTTATTTGAATTCAGTTCAGTTGTGAAGTTATTTTACACTGCTTTAGAATAGAAACGAGTAAAACTGTCATTGTCATAACATGGGTGTACATTTTCATACTTTGAGATTTAAAAAATATATATCGCTGTATAATTTTTCACCTACCTTGTGAACTTACGTGGTTTTTTGTTCAGGTAAAACTGGGTGGCCAGGCGACCTGACAAACCTCAACATCAAGGACCACACAAACCTCAACATAGACCACACAAACTTCAACATCAAGGACCACACAAACTTCAACATAGACCACACAAACCTCAACATCAAGGACCACATAAAACCTCAACATCAAGGACCACACAAACCTCAACATAGACCACACAAACCTCAACATCAAGGACCACACAAATGTCAACACGGAACAGACAAACCTCAACATCAAGGGCCACACAAACCTCAACATCAAGGACCAGACAAACCTCAACATGAAATGCCTGCAGCAGCATCCCCTGAGGGAGGAAGATCAGCATTCTGCTCTTCAGTCTCCCTTCCCTACCATCATCATGGCCACAGATTCCAGAGAAAAGGTATGTAAAACAACGTGGTGTAGCTTACGGGAAAAAAATGGCTTCCCAATTCTGTAAAAAATGAAAAAAAGGAAAAAATATCCACCATATTTTTTCATATGGTTACTTGTAGTTTTATTTCAGTTACTGGATGTGTTTCTGAAACGGCATTTTTAAAAAGGTACACGTATTTCTTCAGCAGACAGTGCCGAAGAAAATTTACAAAAACTGCATACACACGGCGACTGGATGTAAAAAAAAAGTACGAGTGCTTATTTCATTATCCTTGACATAAAAAGAAAAAATGAGTAAAGAGTAGCTGAGAATTATTTTAAAATGGTAAAGAAACAATCTGTGCAATCTCATAAATGTAAACCCATTTTTCATTTTGTTTTGGTTGTGATACAGTACTGCATGACCTAACTTTTACAACAGAGGAGTGCTGTTATTTACTACCACAAGTATAATTATTGGTTAGATTTCCCACAGTTGTAAAGTTGTCTTTGAAAATCGTGTTAAGACACTATGTCCTAACAATGAATGCCTGAAACCAGTACCCTACTTGTTCGTTACAAAAAAAAATGTCTGAAAGCTAACGTAAGAATCCTTCTGTCGAAAATGAGTACTGGGAAATGTAGAGATCAAAAACGTTTTTTTGAAGAAAAAAAAATGTTTCAACTGAGGGAGGGATATCTATAATGCATGCTAATGTATTTTTTAAATTTTATTTATTCTTTTATATCGAGGATAATGGATTAAGCACAGCACTCGTGTGCTTTTTACATCCAGTCCCCGCGTGTATGCAGTTTTGTAAATCTTGTCATCTGTTACCACCGGCACACGAGGGCCTACTCTTGCGAAAAGCGGAACAGGATTTAACGTGTGCGCAAGATATCTGCGTGCGTTCCCACACGGGCCTCGGTGTATAGTCTCATCGAAGGACTTTTGGGGAGGGTGGAGTTAGCACTGATGTTAACTCCAGGGGGAAAATCCCTCGACCAGGAATCGAACCCGGGTTGCGAGCGCAATATTTCTCTTTGTAGAATTTAATTTTTAACACTAAAACCACAGTCCTAGATAGAAGGCAATGAGGTGCTCATGGCTGTAGTCTATGATCTGTACCATATTGGTTTTCTATTTCATTTTATTCTATTTTCATTTTATTTATCTTGCACACATGCCAGAAGACCTTTTTTACAGAACATCTTACACATATGTCAGATGATTAAAAAAAACAAAACTGGATTATCTTCCGAACACACATGTCAAAAGACCTTTTGG
>CM060332.1:8242425-8267425 GCA_030674155.1 Stramonita haemastoma
CTATGGAGTTGCACTCTAGTCTTTAGAGACTAATGATAATAATAATGATAATAATAATGATAATAATAATAATAATAATAATAATAATAATAATAATAATAATAATAATAAATGATGATATTGATGATGATGATGATGATGATGATGATGATGATGATAACGAAAATACTACTAAAGATGATAATGATAATAATCCTAAAAACAGTGATAATATTCTTTGTACAAAATTCGGAGTAAGTGTACTCTATCGTGACCCGGAGTCAAAGTTTATTTTCAGGCCCCAAAAATCTCAAGTGTATAAACACTGCACAATATTGTGTGCAACAACAGGGTGTTTGTTTTAGGGCTAGGGAACTAAAAAAAATTATCAAGGATGCGCTCTCCAGGGAAAACATTTCCGATTTCTGTGGTATTTCATTTCACTGAGACAGGCTCCAGTTCCCAGTGTACCTCTCAAAGTTCTGCATTGTCCACTGTGATCAGCTCTCCAGTGCTGTGGAGGGGACTTCTCTCTTAACTCCTCCAGGAGTCGGTGGGGCACTGGAGTTTGTTTTTCATACAGTGTTTCCGGGGATAATGTGTACCTGGCAGAGCCTGTCTGTTTTCCAGGTAGCAGGGTGCAGGCTGGTTAGGTTTGATCGGGTATACTGCTGACCTGGTTGGCTGTAGCAGGCCTGCATTCTAGCACAAAGGGATAGTTGGTAATGCGAGGGCAAGATGTTCACTTTAGCAGGGGACCCCACAAATAGACATTTCAGTGGTGCCAAGAGAATGGTTGGAATGTTGTCCACAGCATGATGATCTTGTAAATTAAAATCGTTTTATATGTGTTCTTACACACTGCTCTTCCTTTTCAGGCCTGCTAATCTACATGGAAAACTACACCGCAGTGGACTACACCATACAACGCTGCACCACGGAACACTTCACCACGGAACACTTCACCACGGAACACTTCACCACGGAACACTTCACCGCGGAACACTTCACCGCGGAACACTTCACCGTGGAACACTGCACTGCCCAGTGACTCGCTGTGGGATTTCTGCCACGTTCTTGCATGTCAGGAATGGAACTACACAACTCCAATAAGTAGGCCTATTATTTTTTCCGTCTTACCGTTGTGGTGTGTCGTGTTGTGCCGTGCCTTGCCGCGCCGTGTTGGGTTGGGTCGCGTCGTGTCGCGTCGCGTCGTGTAGGGTCGGGTCGGGTCAGGTCGCTTGCCATGTCTGGTCGCGTCGCGTCGCGTCGTGTCGTGTCGGGTCGGGTCGAAACAGTCCGGGTCGGGTGCATGCGTGCCGTGCTGTTCCGCATCGCATCACATCACATGCATGGTGTAGTTTATAGTAAATTTCTCTGTGCGAAATTCAAGGTGACCTCCAAAGGGAGAGCACATCGCCACCAGAGCATTACCTCCCATTACTTAAAAACAATTACTTTCTGCATGTGCATTTGTTTCCCTATAAATGTGACTCTCTCTCTCTCTCTCTCTCTCTCTCTCTCTCTCTCTCTCTCTCTCTCTCTCTCTCTCTCTCTCTCTCTCTCTCTCTCTCCTCTCTCCTCTCTCCACCCTCTCACCAAAAGTCCTTCTGATGAGACTTTAAACCGAGGCCCGTGTGCGAACGCATGCAGAACATCTTGCACACACGTTAAATCCTGTTCCGCTTTTCGTTAGAGTAGGCCATGGTGTGCCAGCAGGAACAGATGACAAGATTTACAAAACTGCATACACACGGGACTGGATGAAAAACAGCACATGAATGCTTATTCCATTATCCTCGATATAAAAAAACTTTAACTTGACTCTCTCTCTCTCTCTCTCTCTCTCTCTCTCTCTCTCTCTCCTCTCTCTCTCTCTCTCTCTCTCTCTCTCTCTCTCTCTCTGTCTGTCTCTGTCTCTGTCTCTGTCTCTCTCTCTCTCTCTCTCTCTCTCTCTCTCTCTCTCTCTCTCTCTCTCTCTCTCTCTGTGTGTGTGTGTGTGTGTGTGTGTGTGTGTGTGTGTGTGTGTGTGTGTGTGTGTGTGTGTGTGCAGCATTTAATCTTGAATGTCAGTTTTTTCTGTGCAGAATCCTTCCGGCATCAAGGCTGTTCCCGTCCTAGATACTTCAACGCCTGAGGACGCGGCACGGGCAAGTGGAAACACCTAATAAGGTAATGCCAGTGTGTCATCTGTTGTTGGGTATTCCACAGGTAAACATTCTGAGAGTGCTGTGTAAAATGCACTCTGTCTCGCACATCATACTTACGAATATCACTGAAAAAAAGGAAATTATGGCCGTTTTGTTTTTCATCTCCCTTTCTATATAGGCAGCTGTAGTCTGGATTCCGAAGATTTTTTTTTACTTTCATGGAGAGCACAGCTCATCCTTAAAGGTTGTCATGGATGGAGACAATCTCAACATAGTGTAAAGCAGAACATTTCAATCTCAACATAGTGTAAAGCAGAACATTTCAATCTCAACATAGTGTAAAGCAGAACATTTCAATCTCAACATAGTTTAAAGCAGAACATTTCAATCTCAACATAGTTTAAAGCAGAACATTTCAATCTCAACATAGTGTAAAGCAGAACATTTCAATATCAACATAAAGCATAACATTTCAATACCAACATAGTTTAAAGCATAACATTTCAACATCAACATAGTTTAAAGCATATAACATTTCAATCTCAACATAGTTGAGAGAAAAACAGAAATCAACAAACAGCTCTTCCATAAACAAATAAACAAAGTCAAAACCTTAATCCACTCAGCGAAGACAAACTATTACTCTGCTCAAGTTCTTAATGCCACGTCCATGAAATCTCTTTTTTCCCTCACCTCAACTCTCCTCGGATCTGCAAAGGCTAGCCCTCTGCCTACTGTCCACAGCCACTCTGAACTTCCTGCTATATTCTCCTCATTCTTCACCGACAAAGTCCGCAACATCCGCTCCAAACTGGATCAGACTTCTTTCCAACCTGCGCCTCCTGATCCCCAATTCACTGGCACTCCTCTCCTTGTCTTTCACCCAACAAGCGAGATAGAAATCAAGAACATTCTGAAAGAAATGACAATAAAATCATGCGATCTCGATCCTGTACCTGCTTCTCTTTTCATTCAGTGCATTCCACAGCTTATACCTACTATCACAAAAATAGTAATCTCATCTCTTCTTTCTGGAAATTTTCCATCAGCTCTCAAAACTGCGATAGTCACACCTCTACTCAAAAAGCACGACCTCGATCCTAACATCCTGAAGAACTATAGACCTGTCTCTAATCTGCCTTTTATCTCTAAAGTCCTTGAAAAAGTTGTTCTGAAACAACTCAACAGCCATCTTCTTTCCAATAATCTCTTCCCCCCTTTTCAGTCTGCCTATCGCGTCAACCACAGCACTGAAACCACCCTGGTTCATACTCTAAACATGCTTCTCAATGCTTCTGACTCGGGGAAAATCTCCCTTCTCACTCTTCTCGACTTATCTGCTGCCTTTGACACTATAGACCATTCAATTCTTCTCTCCCGTCTCCAAAACATGTTTGGCATTAAAGGCACAGCCCTCACCTGGTTCACTTCATACCTTAAAGACCGAGTCCACACAGTTGCAGTAAACAAGATTCAATCAGCACCTGCCAGACTGGAATGTGGTGTCCCTCAGGGATCAGTTCTGGGCCCTCTTCTCTTTACCCTCTATACTGCTCCACTGTCACATATAATAGACCGTCATCATATCAATTATCACTTTTATGCTGACGACTCGCAGATTCAAAGCAGTGACACACCTGAAAATCTTCCTTCTCTCTTGACAAATATGACCAGCTGCCTTCAAGACATCCAACACTGGATGATACAAAACAAATTACAACTAAATGCAGATAAAACCGAAGCCATGCTTGTAGGCACCAAACACAAACTCTCTTTCATTCCAACAACTTCAATAGAATTCGGCAATACGTCAGTTCCGCTATCCACTTCTGTGAAGTATCTAGGAGTCGTTGTCGACAACTCTCTCCATGCAAAAATTCATTACCCAAACCTGTCAGTCATGCTACTATCAACTACGGCGTATTAGCGCAATTCGAAAGTACCTGTCCACTGATGCAACATCCAAACTCGTCACTTCTCTTATTCTCTCACGTCTGGATTATTGCAATTCTCTTTTGGCTGGTCTGCCAGCATCATCCATCCACTCCCTTCAGCGTATACAAAACTCTGCAGCTCGTCTTGTCCTCAGAAAGAAAAAATCTGAGCACATTACCCCTCTCTTGAAATCTCTCCATTGGCTGCCTGTACCACAGAGAGTAAACAAGATCAATACCCTCTGTTACAAATGTCTCCACAATACTGCACCCTCCTACCTCTGTGAATGTCTTCACTTGTACACACCTTCTCGCTCCCTCCGCTCGTCGGCAGATACTTTGTCCTTAAGAATACCCAGATTCAACCTATCTACCGTTGGCCGCCGCTCTTTCTCTGTTTCTGGTCCATCCGTCTGGAGCGACCTTCCTCTCTCCCTCCGGCAAAAGCCTACTTATGACACTTTCAAATCCAACCTCAAGACACATTTATTCCAAACTTAAGTTTTTGTCCTTCCGCTTCCATCTCTTACCTGTCCCGCCTTCAACATCCACCTGCCAAAGTGCATAATGTTTGTAGGTCTGTGTGCGCGCGCGCGTGCTGCGTGCGTGCGTGCGTGCGTGTGTGTGTACATTCGAATTTGTTAAAACTGTAAATTGCTGTTGAGTGTGTGTTGTCTTGGTCGAATGCACGCGCTTTGATTTGTTTTTACAAGATATAGCGCTATACAAATTCCATGTATTATTATTATTATTATTATTATTATTAGTTCAAAGCAGAACATTACAATATCGGTATTAAATTTAGCACTTTGCTGACATCAATAATCCCCACAACTATTGGCCTGGGCCATGACTGTTATTGCTAGAATGTTTCTTTGACAAAAATGACGATGTTTATACTTTCATAGGATCAATCTGTGTTGAGTTAAAACTAGAAGTGGGTGTTGAGCTCAAGAGTTTTTCTCTTCTTTTTTTTTTAAGTGAAGGGGTGACAATCCAATGTGGCCTACATGGACAGAGTTACACACCTTTGGTCATGATACAAATGCGGGAATGGTGCTTAGTGTCTTGCCATAGTGTATCAAGGGATTTCTTTTCAGACAAAGGGTATTCTAAGTAACATTTACCCAGGTGCCTGTTTTCTTTGAGATAAAAAGTTATACACACACATATTCTCTCTCTCTCTCTCTCTCTCTCTCTCTCATCTCTCTCTCTCTCTCTCTCTCTCTCTCTCTCTCTCTCTCTCTCTCTCTCTCTCTCTCAACGTGGGTGGGTGGCTGTGTAGGCACGCCTGCTCAGGCGTTTAATTTGAAAACTTTTCATTTTTCTGTGCAGAATCCTTCCGTCATCAAGACTGTTCCCGTCCTAGGTACTTCAATGCCTGAGGACGCGGCACTAGCAAATGGAAGCACCCTATAAGGTAATACCAGTGTGTCATCGTTGTTAGGCATTCCACAGCTGAACATTCTGAGAGTATTCAAGAATATGCACTATGTCTCGCACATCATACTTAAATATCACTGACTGCACGGTGCGCGCACTTCTGAGACTACGACTACGCTACACCACGGAAGACTACGCTACACCATGGAAGACTACGCTACACAGGGGGTGGGGGGGGGGGGGTGAGTGTGCTCGCATCCACGCGCAATTTTGTTTCTTCTTTTATTTTGAGGATAATGGAATGACACTCGTGTGCTTTTTTTACATCCAGTCCCTGTGTGTGTGTGTGTAGTTTTGTCAATTTTCCATCCATTCCCACAGGCACACAATAGCCTGCTCTTCTGAAAAGCGAAACGGGTTTTAACGTGTGTGCAAGATGTTCTGCGTGCGTTCGCACACTGTAATTGGGTTTATAATCTCATCCGAAGAACTGGGGGGGGGGGGGTGGAGTCGGCTCTGATGTTAACTCCAGAGGAAAACATCCCCTTGAACGGCAGTGGAACCCGGGTCAGCATATCATGAGTGCAATGCACAACGCTCTAACCAATCAGGCTGTCCCGTCCCCCTCCCTACCTACACTGAAATGGTTTTGGTTTGTTTTAAACTGTGAGGAGAAACAAAGCCCTCAAATCACTCAGCTCAGGCAGTTTTCTTCCCTACATTTTATCACACGCTAGTTAGTTGCAAGGACAAGTAAAAGAAAAAAAATCAAGTTCGTGACATTTTAGAAATGTGTTAGTTTTGAAGCATACTATTAATCAAAATGTATTTTCCCTTCCATATCAAAATTCGCCGATATTTTGTAGTCTTTCTGTTTCTGTTGTAATTACTTAATGTCAGACCTCATAGCTGGTGTCCGCATATTAAGGGTTTTTTTCTTCATATTGAGCTAGTAGTAAACAAAGGATGAAGTCTCGTTCCTTTCCTTCATGTTGGGTCAGTTGGAATCAAAGTATAAAGTGTTTTTATGGTATTTAGCTCGCTGGAATCAAGGTAAAAAAAATGCCCCAAATACATAATCTAGTATCAATGTTATTTCCTTCATACTGAGTTTGTATTAAAACTATACCCTCTTCCCTTCATATTGAACCAGGGGGTATGAAAGTATGGAAATCTTTCCTTCATTTTTGGTTAGGTGGCTTCAAGGCATAAAAAATCTCTCCTTCATATCGAGTGAGTTGGCATCAGTGTAAAGTTTTCTTCCTCCAATCGGGCTAGATTGTATGTAAGTATAAACTTCTTTCCTATATGGTGAGTGAGTTTTTATTCAAGGAAGAGGCCATTTCTTCAGTTAACTGGTATCAAAGTACAAGTTTTTTTCCCCTTAATATTAAAGTTAATTTTTTATCAGTTTTGTTAGAATTAAAGCAAAAGCTGTTTCCTCCATGTCAAATAAGCATATTACGAAGTAAACAGTTATTTCACATTGTTTTATTACTGTCAGAGTGTAGAGTTCCTTTCTCCTTGTCTAGTTAGTTGATATCAAGGTGTAAAGCTCTTTCCCCAATATCCAGTTAGCTGCTTACCATATGCATGAAGGTCTTTTATTTTGTTCCATCATTTTTCATAAAACTTTTATTTAGCTTACATTTAAGTAGTTGGTATCAAAGTATAAACATCTGTCTTTCACATTTATTTTGTATCCAAGTTTTCTTTTCATTGAATATCTTTCTACATGTTGAGTTATTTGGTATGGGAGTATAAAATTCCTTCATTTGTATTAAGTTGACATCAAAGTCCAAAGCCTTTTCTTTTATATTGAGGTAGTTTTAAATTTTGTGTTTTTCCCCTTCCTATTCAGTTTGTGTAAAGGTATGATAAGTCTCCCCTTCATAGTGATTGTTAGCATCAAATCATAAAGTAATGTTTTTTTTTAGGAGTTATTTGGTGTCCAAGCATAAAGTTTTTTCGTTCATAATAAGTTAGCTGGTATCAATTTATAACATTCTTTCTCGTATATTGAATTAGTTCGTGTCAAAATTAGGGAAAAAACCTTTTGTATTGAGTTATTGATTCAAAGTATAAAGTTTTTTCTTTACCTTTTAGTTGGTACCAAAGGTGTCGAAGTATAAAGATCTTCCTCCATGTTGAAATAGTTCCTAAGTATTTTCTTTCTTGAATATTTTGCTACTACATGTATTATAATATTTTTCTTTCTATTTAATTTTTCGGTTCCAAAGTAAAAGGTCATTTTCTTCATATCCCAGCTTGTGGTAATATGAGGACGTTTTTCTTATACTGAGATAGGGCGAGGATTAGATCCCAAACACAATAGGCACTCACACACACACACACACACACACACACACACACACACACACCACACACACACACACACACACACACACACACACACACACACACACACAGGCGCGCGCTCAATTTTCTATTTTGATTGCTTTTGAAAGAACATTGTAAAGCTTTTACTGGCTTACAACGTCGTTTTGTTTTGGCGCCAAAAATGCTCAAAATTCTAAATATGATTTCGGATCAGAAGTACTTGTACAAAACAGAGACGAAATGAAAACTCCTGGAAATGTACACTCGGCTTCAGACGTTTGTTATGATGCAAATCTTTGCCATAGTCATTACTGGTATAGCATCGCCTATTTCACAGAAACAAATCATTTTACCTCGACTTTGCGGGATCAGCTTAAGAGAGATAACTATGCACAAGCTGAGTGCAGGATGTTTGAAGAAAGAGCAGTACTTTTCCCGATACTCCTTTTTCCCTGTAGTGCTGTTCCCTGGAGCTGTCAACACTCCACTCTAACCCTAGTTCTTGCCCCATGCCGCAAACCCTAACACTTCACCAGTTTGATCCTAACTATTAACTCTTTGACACGGATTCCTTAACTCTGACTCAGTTCTGCGGTATGGGGAAACAGCTGTATAAGGGAACAGCAGCACAGGGAAAGAGGGGTTTGGGGGTACTGACCGCTTGGAAATATTTTATTTCCAGAGAATACCGTGATAGAGACATGATTTGCAAAAGAGATGATATGCAGAAAAATAATGATTATAGCATCCTTATGCTTGCATAGCACTGATGCTTCAAGAATTGTTCTATTTTTAGTTTTCTGCAGGACCAAAGTAGGATGGCTTGCGACCACAGTCCAAAAATCGGATATCTTCGCTGGAGCTATATAACAACAGAAAAAAAACAGTGTTCTGATAACCTTTGAAAATAACGGCAATACTGAAAAAGTACTTAATGTATGAGAGTTACACGGTTTTACCTCAATAGCTTGACACGTAGTTTTGACTTCAAATTCTACTGGTTATCAAGTATAAGGTGTTGTTTTTTTTCTTTTACATCAAGTCACTTGGTTGGTTAGTGTAGATCTCTTTCCTTCCTCTTGAGTTGTCACTAAGTTTGGGTTGTTGTTGTTTTTCATTCCATGAAATAAGTTGGTGTCATAGAATAGAATTATCCCCTTGCTATTGAACAAGTTGGCTCAAAGAATAAAGTTCCAAGCTTGGTATCAAGATAGTTATCAAACTGTAAACTTTTTTCTTCAGATTCAGTTATTACAAAAGTATAGAGCTCCCCCTTTCATATTTCTTTGTTTTTTTTGTATCAGAGTATAAAGTTTTCCCCTCCATGTTCATTTAGTTGGTGTTAGCAGACTCTTCCCTTTATATTGAGTTAGTTCTATCGGAGCAAAAAGTTCTTTCCTTCAGGTTGAGTTCGTTGTGTACGTGTAAAAGGTTATTTTCTTAATATGGGTTGGTGTCAAAAAAAGTAAAATTGTTCCTTGGAATGAGTTGGTTGATATCAAAGAAGTTATTTCCTTTATTCTAGTTGTTATTAGGTAGTTGTTATTGAGCCAGGTGTTATTAGGTATAAAACTCTTCCCTTCATATTGAGTTGTTGCCAACCTAGTTACCTTCACATTGATTGCATTGCTTGGAACAACAGTTGCATGAGAGAACAACACTAAAGGGAATGAGGGGTTTGACTTACTGTCTAGCGGAAAATACTTCATTCCTCAGAAAACGGTATTAGCGCAATATAAATCCCATAATTATATCATCATCATTATTAGTGTTTCTATTTGTGCAAGAGAAAAGACATGCAGACGAATGTTTTTTGTTGTTGGGTTTTTTTTTCATTAATATTATTTTTGTTACTATTTTTTTTTAGACAAATGTTAGTTTAAAGCTAAAGCTAACTCTTGACAGTTGTAGTACTGGGGAAAAGGGCCTGCTGTAGTGGATGGAGTCCATGCCCTGCTTCATCTGTGTCACTTTCCACGTGTAGATTTTGATTCAGATTAATCTAGTTCTTTTCAAGGTTTACAGTTCTTCCCTGTGTAGTAAGTTGGTGTTGTATGAAGCTTTTCCCTTCCTATTGAACTAGTTGGTATGAAGTATTAACTTTCATTCCTATTGAGTTGGTGTCATGAAATAAGGTTCATCCCTTTATACTGAAGAGTTGATCACCATGTAATGTTCCAAAATTTTCTATTGACTTTGTTTATACATAGGTTTCTTTCAAGATTTTTTTCTTATAAAGGTGTTGAAAAAAATATTAAAGATACTCTTATAATAATTATTGATATAAAAAAAATACAATTCCAAAAGTTTTCATAATCCTATAAATGATCATTGCTAAAAAAAATAATAATAATAAAAATAAAGTTTTCCTTTTTTCTATTTCATCAATCCGTTGAAAAGTGCTTGGGTGCCCTGATAATTTTGTTAGGTTTATTTGTTATAAATTACTAGTTTCCTCTCGTTTTATTCTGGTGGTATGATTATAAAGCTGTATATTTTTTTAAATCCTTAGATGGTTTGATATAAGCTGGGCTAGAGATTATTTGAGGGCTTATTTCCCCAATTTTCTGATTGGATAATGGCTTTGAAATGATTTTTTTTAGTGTTTGCAAAACTCCAGAGGGTTTTTTTGGCGCTATTTTTGTGAATTCAAATGAAGTATTTGTCCATATGCATTTAATTCATAGTCCCATTGTGAACCTTGTTATATACAGTACTGATATCAGGTCATCTCTAGCTATATTTTCCCTGAATGCATTCAGATGATCTGTTTAAAAATGAAGTCTGGTATAGTCCTGTCACAACTGATGTTAGGTCAGGAAATAGTCATCTTTATTTGTAGTGACCACGCTGCAATACCCGCTGAAAGAATTTCGAGAGCAGAGGGTTGTGAAATGAATACAAGTGTGAGTGCCGCCCCCCCCCCCCCCCCCCCCCCCCCCCCCCCCCCCCCCCCGAAAAAAACCCAACTAGGTCCAGGAAAAACAAAGGCACAAAACTGTCAGGAAGCATGCAGCAAAAGCCAGAAAAAAAGAATTAAAGGATAAAACACAAACACACTAGAGCAAACATAAACCCAGACAAATGTATATCACTCGTTTACACGTGTAGAAACGCATGCAGCAGCAGCACACACTAGAGCAACAATAAACCCAGCCGACTGTTCACTGCCGCTGAACATGAATAGACACAGGCAGCAATTCACACTGGGGCAGTTAGTGCTCTGGACATATGTAGGTAAGAGAAGTGCTGACTCAGGTTCATGGATGACAGGGAAAAGGGAAGGGAAAGGGGCACATTTTTCCTTTTTTGTTGTTGCTTTTTTGAGTGGTTTTTTTTTTTCTTTTGCAACTGAAGAGAGACGTGTGAAGCGCCCACCAAAAAGATATGAAAAAGATGGTGCTCCATGATCTGCATGCAACTGAGGCCTTAAAAATAAAAATAAAAATAAATAATAATTTAAAAAAATATATATGTGTGTGTGTGTGTGGATTTTTGGAGAGAGTGGAGTCAGCACTGATAACTCCAGGGATAAAATCCCCTCGAACGGGATTCGAACCCGGGTTGAAAGATTGCGAGCGCAATGTTCTAACATTTAGGCTATCTGTGTGTGTGTGTGTGTGTGTGTGTGTGTGTGTGTGTGTGTGTGTGTGTGTGTGTGTGTGTGTGTGTGTAAGACTGAAAATTATTTAGTTATTAGTTTTTGTTTGTTGGGTTGTTGTTGTTGTTTTTTGGCCAATGAAGAAAGACGTGTAGAGCACCCACACAAAAAGAGAGAAAAAAAGACATAAAACATAATTAACAAAAAGATTGTGCTTCATGATCTGCATGCAACTGAGACCTTTAAAATATATATATATATATATTAATATACATATAAATATATTAATATACATATAAATATATATATAATATGTATATATAGAGATATATATATATATATATATATATATATATATTGTGTGTGTGTGTGTGTGCGTGTGTGTGTGTGTGTGTGTGTGTGTGTGTGTGTGTGTGTGTGTGTGTGTGTGTGTGTGAGTGATAAGCATTTAGCTCTGTCTGGGATGTTGGTTAGCCAGACTGTTAATGTGTGTGAGTAATGATGGCAGTTGTTTCTTTATTTGTTTAAAGGACAAAGCGCATTTGAGTAAACAAAAGCACTGCATTTGAAAAAGAAATCTGTTTTGTGATCGCTTTTTTTCTGTTTCTATACATTTCGACTGTATGTGTGTGTCAAATCAAATCAAATCGATTTTTTTATTTCCAGATGGTACATTGAATAAGCTTTGATTTGCTTTTTTTCATCAAGCCATCTATCTAAAGAAAGATAAAAGCGACAAAAACCCCTAACAAACCAAAGAAAAAAGAAAGAAAAGAGAACCCCCCCAAAACAATTCACCAACATTAACTAACATGATTTCAATAGCCTTAAAAATAAAATATGCCTATAGATGATACAAGCAACAACAATAACAAAAACGACCATTTAAAAAAACACTCAAAAGACACGCACACAAGCACACACACACACACACGCGCGCGTTCGCTCGCTCGTCCACACAGTACGTATGCACGTACGCCCATGCACACATTTAAAGTTGTTTTTTTAAATCATATAGTGTGAAATAAACAGCTTATATCTGTTACAATGTCACCAATACCATTATTTAAGACATTAAAAAAAATCTATGAAATAATGTGTGTATGTTCTTGTGTGTGTTCTTGCGTGCGTGCGCGCGCGCGCGTGTGTGTGTGTGTGTGTGCATAATTATAGAAAGGAAGTGTTCCACTTGGCTGGACAGTGTAAGTTGCTTAGGTCAGAGGTTTTAAAGAGGGATTACTGTTTTCTTGTTAGTTTCTCTCCATCAGAGAGTTCATTCAACTGCTAATTTGACACAGCCTTTTAACACATGACCTGGGTATACCTAGGTCCCATTCTAACCCATCACTTAGAGATGAGGCAGCTGGCATTTTCTCCTGTCAATGTTGAGAGGCCAGTGGAGGTGATGTCAAAGGAAGTGGCAAGCCCAGAGTTAAGCCCTGCTGTTACCTGTGCTGGGGCGTGGCAAGCCTAGCCTAAACACGTCAAGTAGCTAAAGATGGCATAAGTGTCCACAGTATCCTAGGAGATAATCCCCCCACCCCTCTGTTCATCTCAACCTGCCTCTCCTATGGGGTAAATAATAAGGGGGGGGGGGGTTGTTGTGTAATTAGCTAATAAATGGTATTAAGTTACACTGTGTGGGTACCTGCCTGCATGTGTGCACGTGCGTGTGTGCGTGCATGCGTGTGTGTGTGTGTGTGTGTGTGTGTGTGTGTATGTGTGTATGAGTGTGTGGTGTGTGTGTGTTTGTGTTGTGTGTGTGTGCGTGTGTGTGTTTGTGAGTGTGCGTGTGTGTGTGTGTGTGTGTGTGTGTGTGTGTGTGTGTGTGTGCATGTGTGTATGTTTGTGTATGGTTTGTGTTTGTATGTGCGTGTGTGTGTGTGTGCGCGCGCGCGCACGTGTGTGTGTGTGTGAGTGTGTCTGTGTGTGAGCGAGTGTGTGTATGTGTTTGTGTTTGTGAGTATGGAGTAAGAGATATCACTGATGGAAACAATAGAATAATTACATCTTCGATTTAAATCGGAATAAACGAAATCAAGGCAATAGAAAAACTGATATAACAGCAAACATACAAGACAGAAAACATGACATCAAACAAAATTATGAACTTACAAATATTTGCATGACAGATTTGACAAACAAACATTACATAATATTGGGAGAGATGGGGAGAGAGAGAGAGAGAGAGAGAGAGAGAGAGAGAGAGAGAGAGAGAGAGAGAGAGAGAGAGAGAGAGAGAGAATGTCAACCTTCTTTCTCAGAATTTAAAAAATCGGAAATATAAAGTGATAGACTTATGTATGCGTTTTGGGGTTCATAGATACTGCTTCTTGATCTCCTGTGTTATCTGAGAGCAAATTTAAAAAATAAAATTTTCTGAAATAGCTGCTTCTCGCGGTCCCTAATTTATACAGTCAGTGATGTAAAACGACGGTAACAAAGATTTAAACCACATTTCATGGTCCCAGAGCTGTCCAGCCCTCCCTACGGTAATTGCCCGACGCCAAGTCGCCGCTTCCGGCGGTACAGCAGCTGGCAGGCTGGAGGCTTGTCAAACACACTTCAAGTAGATGGCCCCTCAGGCATCCTTAGTTAATTTTACTTTCCCGCCACAGCGCAATGCCTGTGCCGCCCTTT
The DNA here is from genome assembly GCA_030674155.1 of Stramonita haemastoma. Lineage (NCBI taxonomy): Eukaryota > Metazoa > Mollusca > Gastropoda > Neogastropoda > Muricidae > Stramonita > Stramonita haemastoma. The sequence continues at coordinate 8,256,453 of CM060332.1, forward strand.
GCAGGTTCGGCAATCAGGGTGGGCTAATTTCGTTTCACTTATCATCTTTCAACTTGGCTAGCTCCTACTGTGGTTGAACAAGAAGGTGTTATTCAATAAAAACAATACTTGTTGCCATCGACACTTCAGATATGAAAGGCGAATATATGTGACAAAATAAGTCTCACAGGCTAAAGGATACAGCATAAAAGGCACAAAGCCCACAGCGATGTGAAACTTTCAAACGCCATTTTCTCGAAACTACGTCGAACCGCGATAGCCGCTTCAGGCAGGTAACCCTCGATATGCAAAATCTCACCATTGGGGAGCCTCGGAGCTCTAGCCGAGGAACAGAAGAAACAAAACACAAAAAACCATGTACACCTTGAGTACCTGTAGGGATGCACACGGTCTTTTGTCCTACTGATACCTGCTTCACGCTGCTTTTGGTATTCTCTCTCTCTCTCTCTCCTCTCTCCCTCTCTCTCCCCCTTCGAACCATCCTCATCTCTCCTCTCTCCTGTTCCTTTCTTCCTCTTCCGTCTCATACATACACTGCATACACACACCGATGACACAACACACGATGCACGCACGACACACAGCATACTCTCCCCGCCCCGCACACACGCTTCCACGCTCACAACACACACAACACACACACACACACACACACACACACACCATACACACACACACACACACACACACACACACACACACACACACACACACACACACACACATTTCAGTATAATCCTCATTTTCTTCATTTGTCCTCTGTAAAATTATAAATCACCCAATTAAAAAATCAGACGAAAGACTTCGTGTAAAAAAAAAAGAGTAAACTAATGTATAAAACATGAATATAACAAGCATTCATGATAAGACTCTGATTATAATTATGTGTTTTCTTGGTGTGTTTATAAAAAAAGTTTCTCCTCTCTTCTTTTTTCTCTTCTCTCCTCTTTTCTTCTCGTCTCTTCTCTTCCCTTCCCTTCTCTTCCCTTCCCTTCTCTTCTCTTCTCTTCCCTTCTCTTCCTTCTCTTTTCCTCTTCTCTTCCCTTCCCTTCCCTTCTCCTTCTCTTCCCCTTCTCTCTTCCCTTCCCTTCCCTCCCCTCTTCCTCTCCTCTCTTCTCTTCTCTCTCTCCTCCCTCTCCCTTCCCTTCCCTTCCCTTCTCTTCTCCTTCCCTTCCCCTTCCCTTCTCTTCTCTTCTCTTTTCTCCCTTCCTCCTTCCCTTCCCTTCCCTTCTCTTCCCTTCCCTTCCCTTCTCTTCTCTTCTCTTCTCTCTTCCCTTCCCTTCCCTTCCCTTCTCTTCTCTCTCTCTCCTCTTCCCTTCCCTTCCCTCCCCTTTCCCTTCTCTTCTCTTCTCTTCCTCTCTTCTCTTCTCTCTCTCTTCTCCCTTCCCTTCCCTTCCCCTTTCTCTTCTCCTTCTCTTCTCTTCCCTTCTCTTCTCTCTCCCTTCTCTTCCCTTCTCTTCTCTTTCTCTTCTCTTCCCTTCCCTTCCCTTCTCTTCTCTTCCCTTCCTTTTTCCCTTCTCTCTCTCTTCCTCTTCTCTTCTCTTCTCTTCTCTTCCCTCTCTCCTTCCCTTCCCTTCCCTTCTCTTCTCTTCTCTTCCTTCTTTCTTCTCTTCTCTTCCCTTCTCTTCTCTTCCCTTCTCTTCCCTTCTCTCTCTCTCTTCTCTTCTCCTTCCCTTCCCTTTTCTTCTTGTCCTCTTCTCTATTTCCCTCTCCTCTTCCCTTCTCTTCCCTTCTCTTCTTTCTTCCTTCTCTTATCCTTTCTCATCTCCCTTTCCATTTTTCTCTTTCTTCTCTCTCTCTCTTTCTCTCCTTGCTCCTCCTCTCCCCCCCCTCCCCCTTTCTCTCCTCTCTTTCCTTTCTTTTCTCCCCTTGTCCTTCTCCTCTCCTCTCCCCTCTTCTCCTCTCCTTCCCCTCCCTTCCCTTTGAAAATACGGGGTTTTTTCCCCCTACAGAATGCTGCCAAGATAACTCATTTCGTGCCCTGAGAACGAATTTCTTTATGTGTGCTAATCTCTTCAGCACTTCGGTTTTTCGTCATATCGAAAGACAAGCACCCAGACCATTGTGCATAGTGTTAGTGGATGGGGGAAAAAATTGGCTTCAGACAGAATTTAGACACCGAGATCACACGCTTTGGCTAGATCACCTATCCGTTATGATGTGTTGTGTTGCTTTGTATTTTATAATCCTGTATTGTATTGTATTGTATTGTATTGTATTGTATTGTATTGTATTGTATTGTATTGTATTGTATTGTATTGTATTGTATTGCATAGAATTCCATCGCAACATTTTGCATTGTATTGTGCTATGATTATCATATTATGTTGTTTTGTATTGTATTGTAATACATTTTGTATCGAGTGCATTGAGTTGTAATGTATTGCATTGCATTGTATTATACTGCAGTGCGCGCATGTGTGTGTGTGTGTGTGTGTGTGTGTGTGTGTGTGTGTGTATGTGTGTGTGTGTGTGTGTGTGTGTGTGTGTGTGTGTGTGTGTGTGTGTGTGTGTGTGTAATCTGAATTGATAATCCTTTTTTCTTAATATGGGAGGAACTGTGCTTAAGTTTAAACAAAAAAACTAGCATATCAGTTTTCAATGTATAAATCTTGAAGTTTTCACAACTATCTTGCCTTCATTCAGCGTAATACCAATACTGCTAATTATTTCTTTCATGGTCGGCGAATAGAAATGATGCAAAAAAGTATCAATAAACAAGCCTGCCCTGAAACAAGTTTTTTCATGAAAGCAACAGTAAATCTATAGGCCTGTGTCTTGCTGAGATCAACACATCCATAAAACACCAAAAGCGTTAACAGACGAGGTATTTCCAAACGACGCCATTGTTGTCAAAAGAGTATTTGGGGACGACTGTGGTAGACAACAGGCGCCATACTCCTTCCGTTTCCATTGACGTCATTTCCTCGTCAAGGAGGTCCCTGTACTCTGTCTCTTCATTTGCGTATTTCTCACGTGCCGCTATCACCACGTAACCGCCTGCCACATATGAATGAGTGAATGAATGAGTGAATGAGTGAACGAACGAACGAACGAACGAACGAAACGAACGAACGAACGAATGGATAGCTAATAAACACATCGACACACAGTGTTTTCAAGGAAGAAGTCAATATGTCAGTCAGAGGACATAGATTACATATAAGGTTCTGAAATATTTCCCCACTTAACCGCCCGTCACACATGAATGAATGAATGAATGAATGAATGAATGAATGAATATGAATGAATGATGAATAGATAATAAACACATCGACACACAGTGGTTTTAAGGAAGAAGTCATTATGTCAGTCAGAGGACAGAGATTACATATAAGGTTCTGAAATATTTTCCCACTTAACCGCCCGTCACATTATGAATGAATGAATGAATGAATGAATGAATGAATGAATGAATGAATGAATGACCGACTGACTGACTGACTGACTGATCTGACTGACTGACTGACTGAAGAAAATGAATGATGATGATGAATGAATGAATGACTGACTGACTGACTGAATGAATGAATGATGAATCTCCACATAGTGGTTTTAAGAAAAAGTCAGTCAGGGGACATGAATTACATCTAAGGTTCTGAAATTTCTGGAGATTTCGTTGTTGTTGTTGTTGTTGTTTTTAAGTTTAAATCAAAGTGCAGTCCTGTTCAATTTGATGCTGTTGTCGGACGTTCCTCAGCTGGACACCCTAGGGGTCACCTATATATGCATTCATGTCTCCATCTTCATACCTGGGATTCCTGGAAGACCTTAGGTACACACTGGATGAAAAAATCGCCTGTATTACTGTGGGTTGTTTTTTTAATACCTTGCCATATTCTGACTTCAGAAGATTTTTCTCCTTTCCGGTCCATCGATGTGGAACGACCTTCCTCTCTCCCTCCGACAAAAGCCTACTTATGACACTTTTAAATCCAACCTCAAGACACACTTATTTCAAACCTAAGTTTTTCTCCTTCCGCTTCCATCTCTTACCTGTCCCTGCCTTCACCATCCACCTGCCAAAGTGCATAACGTTTGTAGGTGTGTGTGCGTGCGCGCGCGGCGCGCGCGTGCGTGCGTGCGTGCGTGCGTGCGTGCGTGCGTGCGTGCGTGCGTGCGTGCGTGCGTGCTGTGTGTGTGTGTACATTCGAATTTGTCAAAACTGTAAATAGTTGCTGATTGTGCGTCGTGTAGGTTGAATGCAAGCGCTTTGATTTGTTTTTGCAAGATATAGCGCTATACAAATTCCATGTATTATTATTATTATTAATAGAAAGTACAGGCTGTTATTGCAAGGAGCTTGTCATGGTTGAGGACAAAACTGATCAAGGTAAAATTTCAAAGATAGCAGCATTCTTATGTAGGCCTTGATAGTGAACTTACATGTGCGCCTGATCACACATTTGGCCTGCACCACAGTTCAATTCAAATATTAGGCTTGTTGTTGTTGTTGCTACTGCTGCTGTTCTGCTGCTGCTGCTGCTGCTGCTGCTGCTTGCTGCTGCTGCTGCTGCAGTTGATGAAGATAACGACAATGACGACAATTATGCAGTCGATGATGATGATGATGGTGGTTGTGGTGGTGATGATGATGAGAGGAGGAGGAGGAGGAGGAGGAAGAGGAGGAGGAGGATCATCATCATCATGATCTTACGATCATATCTCTGTCTGTCTGTCTGTCCTGTCTGTCTGTCTGTCTGTCTGTCTGTCTGTCTGTCTGTCTGTCTCTCTCTCTCTCTCTCTCTCTCTCTCTCTCTCTCTCTCTCCTCCTCCTCTCTCTCTCTCTCTCTCCCTCTCTCTCCCTCTCTCTCTCTCCCTCCTCTCCCTCTCTCTCTCTCCCTCTCTCTCTCTCTCTCTCTCTCTCTCTCTCTCTCTCTCTCTCCCTCTCTCCAGAGATGCTCCCCTCACCAGGTTTAACCACTCGCACCAGCTGCCTCATGCCCTCCACGGGGATCATGGTGGGCCCTATGCCCCCGCTGATGATGGCGCCATCGTAGAGTCCTGCAGCAACAGTCAGCACTGAATCACAGGGACACAGTCAGCACTGAATCATAGGGACACTGTCAACACTGAATCATAGGGTCACAGTCAGCACTGAATCTTAGGGTCACAGTCGGGACTGAATCACAGTCAGCACTGAATCACAGTCAGGACTGAATCACAGGGCCGCAGTCAGCACTGAATCACAGGGCCACAGTCAGCACTGAATCATAGGGACACAGTCAGGTCTGAATCACAGTCAGGACTGAATCTCAGGGTCACAGTCAGCACTGAATCACAGGGCCACAGTCAGCACTGAATCACAGTTAGGTCTGAATCTCAGGGTCACAGTCAGCACTGAGTCACAGGGCCACAGTCAGGACTGAATCACAGTTAGGTCTGAATCACAGGGACACAGTCAGGTCTGAATCACAGTCAACACTGAATCATAGGGACACTGTCAACACTGAATCACAGGGACACTGTCAGCACTGAATCATAGGGACACTGTCAGGTCTGAATCTCAGGGGCACAGTCAGCACTGAATCACAGGGCCACAGTCAGCACTGAATCACAGGGCCACTGTCAACACTGAATCATAGGGACACTGTCAACACTGAATCATAGGGACACTGTCAACACTGAATCACAGGGCCACAGTCAGACTGAATCACAGTTAGGTCTGAATCACAGGGACACAGTCGGGTCTGAATCACAGTCAGGACTGAATCACAGTTAGGTCTGAATCACAGAGACACAGTCAGCACTGAATCACAGGGCCACAGTCAGGACTGAATCATAGGGACACTGTCAGCACTGAACCACAGGGACACAGTCAGCACTGAATCACAGGGCCATAGTCAGCACCGAATCACAGGGACACAGCCAGCACTGAATCACAGGGCCATAGTCAGCACTGAATCACAGGGACACAGTCAGCACTGAATCACAGTTAGGTCTGAATCACAGGGACACAGTCAGCACTGAATCACAGTCAGGACTGAATCATAGGGACACTGTCAGCACTGAATCATAGGGACACAGTCAGCACTGAATCATAGGGACACAGTCAGGTTTGAACCACAGGGACACAGTCAGCATTGAACCACAGGAACACAGTCAGCACTGAATCACAAGGCCTCAGTCAGCACTGTATCACAGTCAGCACTGTATCACAGTCAGGACTGAATCACAGTCAGGACTGAATCACAGTCAGGACCGAATCACAGGGCCTCAGTCAGCACTGAATCACAGTCAGGACTGAATCACAGTCAGGACTGAATCATAGGACCACAGTCAGCACTGAATCACAGGGCCACAGTCAGCACAGACAAAAAGACAGACACACAAAAAGACAGACAGACAAACAGACAGATAAATAGACAGGTGTATCCTACTGACCATCCTCCATGGGCAGCGGACTGGCATCCAGGTAGCCCAGGTACAGTTGCAGGAAGAGGTCTTTGTGTCGCGCTATCTCCAGCATCTCAGCACTGGGGTCCATGCCGTGGAACCTCCGGAACCCTAACTGCTGCAGCTACACGCATACAGACAGACAGACAGACAGACATAGATATACACACAGACATACACGCACACAGACACAGACATTTTTTTCAAACCACTTTTATTCAGTTTTATCATGTTGTACGTTGTTGTATATCATGAAATGACACACACAGACATAGTTACACACACACACACACACACACACACACACACACACACACACACACACACACACACACACACACACACAATAGATACACACACACAGATACACAGACATACACACACAGAGACACACAAACATACACACACACATATATATATATATAAACATTTACACATATATACATATACATATACACACATACACACACAGAGTCACACACACACACACATAACACACACACATATACACACACACACGACGCACGCACGCACACACACACACATACACACACATACATACACACATACATACACATACTCTGATAGGGAAACAAATACAGTTGCAGACAGGAAAAAGAAAAAAATAATGGGTAGGCGCTGCACTTGTGGCGAGGCAACGCAACAAACCACAACACAAGATAATACAATGCAATACAATACTATGCAACACAATACAGTGCAACACCGCACAACACAACGGGAATCCAATACACCACAATTCGTTCCGATCTAACACAATACATGGTAATCACAATACAACACAACACGATATAACACAATACAATACAACACAATACAATACAACACAGCACAAAACAACACAATACATTGCAACAAAGCACAACGCAACGGAATCCAAATCCAATCCTAATCCAAATCCAACACAAGCAGTACAATACAAGCATACATCAACAAGATAAATCACAAGTAAAGGTGTCCCATAACATAGTCGGTCGTAGGGAAGCGAGGCATCAGAGACCTCAGCTTCTCTAGGGGCCAGCATGTTGAGGGCGGCGCCCATCTCCTCTCCCTCGCTGCTTTACCTTCCCTGACCCTAAGAGGGCAGGTACCCATTTACAGCTGGGTGAACTGGGGGAACTGTTCTGAAGCCAAGGCGCGCAAACGGTCACCCATCCAACTGGTAACTACGCTCGACGCTGCTTAACTTGACTGGGGAAAAGCGAGCGCTCTGACCATTGAACTATCCTGCCCCACAACACCACAACACCACGCAATCCAACCCGATCTAATCCAATACAACACAACACAAAAAACACAATACAGCACAACACAACACAACGTAATCCAACCCTGATAGCTCAGTATCCCATTATCCTCGATATAAAAGAGTTAATAATAATAATAATAATAATAATAATAATAATAATAATAATAATAATAATAATAATAATAATAATAATAATAATAATAATAATAATAATAATAATAAACCCGGGCTAAATCCAACACAATCCATTCCAACACAACACACAACACACAACATACCACAACACATAACAACAACAAAAACAAAACAATACAGCAAATGAACAACAACAACCACCAAAAAACAGAAAGAAAGAAATGTAAGGGGACAGAGAGGCACACCTTTTCCGACACCATGCCAGTTCCACAAGCTACGTCTAGAATCAGCGCTTGACTCCTTTCCCCAGGGAACAACTCCGCCATCGCTCGGGACGCGAACTCAGGACCTTTGTACCTCTCTCCGTTCAGATCCTGAGGGCAGAGTCACGTTTATTTTTATCTTTATCTTATTTTATACCACTTTATGTCACAGCAGATTTCTCTGCGTGAAATTCGGGCTGCTCTCCCCGGGGAGAGCGCGTCGCCACAAGTGCAGCGCCTACCCATTTTTTTTTTCCCCTCAAGGATGGTGTCTAAACACGACACCTGTGTGCATGCTGGGGTTGTTGTTTTTTTTCAGTATAATTTTGTCATCCGCTCGACGTTGAAAATTAATGAGGTATCAACTGTTCTTGTGGATTTTTTTTATCTCTGTCTGCCGGGGAGGGGAGGGAGGGGGAGGGGTGTGTGTGTGTGTGTGTGTGTGTGTGTGTGTGTGTGTGTGTGTGTGTGTGTGTGTGTTGTGGCAGGGGGGGGGAGGAAGCGGGTGTGTGTGTGTGGGGGTGGGTGGTTGTGTGTGTGGGGGGGGGGGGGGTGGTGTGTGTGTGTGTGTGTGTGTGTGTGTGTGTGTTGAGGGGGGGGTGTGTGTGTGTGTGTTGGGGGGGGGGGGTGGTGTGTGTGTGTGTGTGTGTGGGGGTGGTGTGGTGTGTGTGTGGTGTGTGTGTGTGTGTGTGTGTGTGTGTGGCGCGCGCGCGCGCGCGCGCGCGTGTGTGCGTGTGTTTTATTCATTTCTTCATTAAAAAAAAAATCTTTTATATTTATTTCTTTTGCATCGAAGATAATGGAATAAGCACATATGTGCTTTTTTAAACCCAATCCCCGTGTGTATACAGTGTTGTAAATCTTGTCATCTGTTACCACCGGCACATAATAGCCTACTCTTACGAAAAGCAATCGTGCGTGCATGCGTGCGTGTGTGTGCGTGTGTGTGTGTAAGTGCGTGTGTGTGTGCTTGCGTGCGTGCGTGCGTGTGTGTGTGTGTGTGCGTGCGTGTATGTGTACGTGTGTGCGTGCGTGTGTGTGTTTTGTTTTTGTTCATTTATTCATGTATTTTGAAGATGATGGAATAAGCACTCATGTGCTCTCTTACATCCAGTCCCCGTGTGTATGCAATTTTGTAAAATCTTATCTGTTCCCACGGGTACACAATTGCCTACTCTCTTCTAATCTTTTCCTCCTGACCCCGCAACAAACCTCCTCATACATCCCGGACAGGGCCCAGGCGTTGTACATGGCGGTGGATTCCTCACGAGACATGCTGGGCTGGTGAGGCCTGAAGGCGGAGGCACACGCCTCGGCATCCCGGCCCGGGTGACTGGCGATGTAGCGCTTCACTGCCTCCTCCACCATTGTCCTGAGGGTAATCGGAAAAAAAAAGTCACAGGAAAAAGTCACAGAAAAAAAATTCACAGAAAAAAAAGTCACAGGAAAAAAAGTCACACAAAAAAAGTCACAGAAAAAAAAGTCACAGAAAAAAGCCACACACAAAAAGTCACAGAAAACAAAACAAAAAAACAATCACTCGATATAAATAACAGGAATTAAGAGAGATTAAAACCAACATTCTGCTTGATCTACTTAACAGGTTGATAGAAATATTATACAAAAAAAAAGCATCAAACAAATGATGACACTTACACAACATGATCCAGCATATAACATCAAAAGCTAAAAACAATACGTTTGACACCCCCCACCCCCACCCCACCCCCTAAAATAATTGGCTAGGTCGGATTGTACTTTGGTCTCTTTTGTTTAGCGCAATCTGATCATAAAAGAGATGTGACTAAGGCCTGGAATACATCGAGACGAATCAGGGTTTTTTTTTTAATTAAAATTTTGGATATGACCAAAAAATAAGTTAAGAAAACTAGAAATCAGATAATAGCCCTAGTGATGCCTGTGTGGGTGGGAGGGACATAAACAACCTGACATGAAGAAGGCAGGAAAAGAAGTGAGGGGAGGGGAGGGAGGGAGGGAGGGAGGGATTTTTTTAAAATTTATTTTGATTTATTCTTTTATATCGAGGATAATGGAATAAGCACTCTTGTGCTTTTTTTTTTTTTACATCTAGTCCCCGTGTGTATGCAGTTTTTGTAAATGTCATCTGTTCCCACCGGCACACGATGGCCTACTCTTACGAAAAGCGGAACAGGATTTAACGTGTGCGCAAGATGTTCTGCGTGCGTTCACACACGGGGCCTCGGTTTAAAGTCTCATCCGAAGGGAGAGAGAGGGAGGGAGGAGGGAGGGAGGTAGGGGGGAGAGGGGGGAGGAGAGGGGGGGGAGAGAGGAGGGAAGGAAGGATGGAGGGAGGAAAGAAGACAGAAAGGGAGGAAAGGAGGACGAGGGGAAGGAAGGAAGGAGGGAAGGACGGAAGAAAGGAAGGAAGGAGGGAAGGAAGGAGGGAAGGAAGGAAGGAGGGAAGGAAGGAAGGAGGGAAGGACGGAAGAAAGGAAGGAAGGAGGGAAGGAAGGAGGGAAGGAAGGAAGGAGGGAAGGAAGGAGGGAAGGACGGAAGAAAGGAAGGAAGGAGGGAAGGAAGGAGGGAGAGAGGGAGGAAGAAAGGAAGGTAGGAAGGACGGAAGAAAGGAAGGAAGGAGGGAAGGAAGGAGGGAGAGAGGGAGGAAGAAAGGAAGGTAGGAAGGACGGAAGGAAGGAAGGAAGGAGGGAAGGAAGGAGGGAGAGAGGGAGGAAGAAAGGAAGGTAGGAAGGACGGAAGGAAGGAAAGAGGGAAAAAGACATAAAGACAGGAAATGAGGGAGAGAGGAGGAAGGAAGGAAGGAGGAAGGGAAAGAAGAAGGAAGAAAGGGAGGGAATGAGGGAATGGAGAGAGGAAGGAAGAAAGGAATGGATGGATGGATGATGGATGGAATGGATGGATATGGATGG
>CM060332.1:8272425-8282425 GCA_030674155.1 Stramonita haemastoma
TAGATAACACGAATTAATAGATAAAGAAATGATAGCAGACACACACACACAAAAAAAAAATCCTTCTAGATACTCACACAAATCAAAAAACCGTCAAGGGTTCTGAGATGTGTGGTGATGAGGAGAATTGAAGTATCTGATACAGCAGTCCTCTGTCCCTAAACAGAGCCTGGATGTTTTTTCAGGCTTGCATCAAGTGCTCAGCTCCCCTACTGCTGGCCTAATATATATAACCCTTTAATCCCCACCTCCACCTCCACCTCCAAGCCTACTCTCTCCCCCCCCCCCCCAACCCCCGACACCTAACCCTCCTTCCCCACACCCCTTAAACTCCCATATCTCTTCTAGTGTTGCCGCTTACCGACCACACCTTGCAATTTTAGTTAGAAATAATTCCTCGGGCACAGTGATACCATGGACCGTAAGGATTTTTTTTTTTAGAAAAGGAAACACGATCACATGACCTTGTATTAGGCGCAGTGATCCATAATCGATTTCAATCATTGCTATTTTGACTCCATCAGTATACCATAGCCGCAGACTGTTAAAAGTAGCCCCTTTCACTTGATGTTTTATGCATATTCTCTGTCTCTCTCTCTGTCTCTGTCTCTCTCTTGTCTCTCTCTGTGTCTCTCTGTCTCTCTCTCTGTCTCTCTCTCTGTCTCCTCTCTCTCTGTCTCTCTCTCTCTCTCTCTCTCTCTCTCCTCTCTCTCTCTCTCTCTCTCTCCTCTCTCTCTCTCTCTCTCTCTCTCTCTCTCCCCATTTTTTCTCCTTTTTTGTGAGAGCATGGTTTAAAGAAGCCTTTTGCTTATCCATTTACTCTCAATAAACAGTTCGAATTGGAGTCTCTCTCTCTCTCCCCTCTCTCTCTCTCTCTCTCTCTCTCTCTCTCTCTCTCTCTCTCTCTCTCTCTCTCTCTCTCTCTCTCTCATATTTTACAAGTGCAAATGTTCTATGACATAAAACTTTCATTTCAAATGCTCATTAAATTCAAACTGATCTATCTACAGATCAGGAATATATCCTTTGAAACATTTTCAAGGGGGTGTAAAAAAAATAATAATAAAAAAGAAAGAAAGAAAAAAAAAAGAAAGCACCACTGTCCAATAGTGGGAGGTTGCTCCAACCAAGGCCGCCGCTGTAGTCTAGTGGTTAGGGCGTTGGACTCGTAATCTAAAGGTTGCGGGTTCGATCCCAGCTTTCGGCTATGGCGTTGTGCCCTTGGAAAAGGCACTTTACGGTTATTTTCTCACCCCACCAGGTGTAAAAGGGGTACCAACCTTGTGTTGGGGGTTAACCCTGGGATAGACTGGCGTGCTATCCAGGGGGAGTCTATGACTCTCAGTCGCTTAACGCCACAGAAACCGGGATAAGCACCTGCCTGATGAGCCTTAGGCTCGGGACAGACTAACTAACTTAAGCTCCAACCAAGCAGCAGCAATTATAGTGGACTGGGGACGCCTCACACACGCTGTGCACAATACATACATTGTTATCAGATTGCTTTACCTTCCCTGACCCTAAAGAGGGCAGGCAGGTACCCATTTACAGCTGGGTGAACAGCTGGCGAAGTCCCCCCAGACTTTAATTAAAGCCACGGCGGCAAATGGTCACCCATCCAACTGGTAACAACCACTCTCAACACTGCTTAACTTGACTGGGGGAATAGAAAGCGAGGAGCACGATCTGGTCAGCTTGGTAAATCACCTCGAGGAGTCCAGGCCTCGTCTGTGTGTGACATGGAGGTCAACACAAAGAAGACCCAGCTGATGGCAAATAGTGCCCAGTACATCAGCACTGACACTACCATAGACAACAAGGAAATGAGACCGTTTACAGCTTCAAATATCTGGGAGCTGTACTAAGGGGAGGGAGACGAAGAGGCAGTCAGAGGAAACGATGGGAAGACAACATCAGAGAGTGGACAGGCCTTGGGTGGAACGACCTGCTACAGAGGGCAGAGGGCGGAGGACCATGGGGAGTGGAGGAAGGTGGTTGCAAAATCTTCAGTTGTGCCCCCACGGTCCACGGGACTACGGGACAGGTGAAGGTGAAGGTGATAGTATCAGATGAAGGATCAAAACCTAAAATTCTCTCCAGGGTAGCTCAGACCACAGCTGCAACAACCAAACTGAAAAGTCCCCTGGAAAAACAAAAACATCGCCATCAGCTTCAAGATCATATTTTTATACGCATATGAAACATGGACCATAACAGCAGACTTTGACAAACGGATACAGGCAATGGAGATTAGATGCTTCCCTAAACTTCTTGGTATCTCGAACAGAGATCATATAACAACAAGGAAGTGAAAACAAAAACTGAAAATGTCGCAGGGCCCTATGAAGACCTCCTGACTTTCATGACAAAATGCAAACCGAAGTGGTACCTGTAGTGTAGTGTAGTGTAGTGTAGTGTAGTGTAGTGTAGTAGTTCTTCAGTTTAACGTCCTTCCACTAAATAGTGATATCAGACAGGAAGGTGTATGTATGTGTGGATGTGTGTGTGGGGGGGGGGGGGTGCACATAGCTAAACATCGGCAATAAACTAACATAAGTCTGATTAAGCATAAACAAGAAACTTTGAAAAGGAGGAAATAACAGTTCAAACACTAACTTTGCAATTTGTACAACTAATAAACTTCAAAGTACTACAAGTATCTGATAATAGGACTATGAGTTAAAGACAAAACAATATCTTTCATCAAAGAGGCATCTTTAAGAATTTGTAGTGTAGTGTCCGTGCGTGCGTGTGTGTGCGCGCGGGCAAGTTGTTGTTCTTCAGTTTAACGTCCTTCCACTAAATAGTGATATCAGACAGACAAGTGTGTGAGTGTGTGTGTGTGTGTGGTGCGTGTATGTATTCGTGTGTGTGTGTGTGTGTGTGTGTGTGTGTGTGTTGTGTGTGTGTGTGTGTGTGTGTGTGTGTGTGTACACGCACGCGCGCGCGCGCGCGTGCGTGTGCGTGTGTCTGTGTGTGTGCGTGCGTGAATGCGTGCGTGAGTGTGAGTGTATGTGTGTGAGTGTGTGCGCGCGCGTTGTGTGTGTGTGATTAACACTTTGACAGTCTATACTACAAAGTATTAAAGAGAACCGAAGGATAAAAAAAAAACTAGCTTCAATTAGGCCTATGGTTTTGGACTATAAGGGAACAAAAACAACAACAACAACAAAAACCCACTAACCCTTCAAGTTAAAAATAAAAGTAAACAGGAACTTAAACTATTAACTGACAATAGGAACTATAACATGCAGACAAATTTTGGATTTTGGGTAAATTTACACACACTGATGTATATAATGTGTGCAAAGTTGGGGTGAGGGGGGGGGGAGACTAGAATAAAGAATTTCCATTAAAAAATAAAAAGAAAGAAAGATCAATCACAGGAAGATACCAACTGAGCTGTGTAGCAGACATTCAGAAATTCTGCAAAGAACTACATCATTGTTGAGGATGCTTTTAAGCGTTTCAGATGATTCTAAAAAGAACGGATCATTCAATGTAGTAGAAATAAATGCTTTAATTCGAGGACAACAAGTAAGCAGATGTTTAACACTAATTTGTTTTCCACACATACATAGTATGTTCTTACAATATTTTGCGCGGGCAAGTGTGTGTGTGTGTGTGTGTGTGTGTGTGTGTGTGTCAACGAGTCAACGGCATTCCGCGCGAAAATCGTCTTTGTAAACAATGTAACATGAAAACGATAGGAAATGAGTTTCACTTCATAATGGAATGTCCAAAGTTTTCTGAGCTTAGGAAGAATGTCCTACCTCATGAATATTTGTATCCAAGATCCGTGTTCACATTTTGTAATTTGTTCTCTTCTGATAAAAATATGTTATTAAAACTTAGCAAATTCATACTTAAGAGTAAAGTTGCATGACATTAATGAAAGGGTTGACTATATTTTTTTATTTCTGAGAAATTCTGTGTATGAACGTATTCTATCAATGCAAATTATATATGTTACAGTTGATTTCGTTTGAAATCCTCCATGCCCCAAGAGGGGTCAAAGGCGAATTAAATCTTGAATCTTAAATCTTGTGTGTGTGTGTGTGTGTGTGTGTGTGTGTGTGTGTGTGTGTGTGTGTGTGTGTGTGTGTGTGTGTGTGTGTGTGCCCGCGCTCGCTTTTGTGTAAGAGAGAGAAATTGAGTGAGATAGAAGAGGAGTTGTGTAAGAGAGAGAAATTGAGTGAGATAGAAGAGGAGTGCGCGCGCGCGCGCGCGCGTGTGTGTGTGTGTGTGCTTCTTTCTTTCATTACCTGACGTCCCCCCTTCTTCCATATCCGGAAAGGAGCAAAAGGGGTAGATAAATATTGTTCACGTTGCTTGGCAAAAAAAAAACACCTGCAATCTAGGATCGGCTCATGGGGTTGAGGATTCTTTCTGCAAATGTCATGCATGAGGTGTTTTGAGCTGAAAAATAATTATATGCATGTCCTAACACGAGGACAAGAAGTTAAGATATTCAAGGTCGGTCTTGAAAACATCACACTACAGGCAGTAACCCCATTATGCTGTTATGAGTTAAAATGTTCGCCTGTGAATATTCCAGCTGTGATGTTTATCATTTCGATCATTAAATCTAATGGCAGCAAGAAAAAGCGCCATGTTTACAGATTATTTTTGAAATGGTGTATAACACACACACACACAAGAGAGGGGAGAGAGAGAGAGAGAGAGAGAGAGAGAGAGAGAGAGAGAGAGAGGTGTGTGTTCACGGTATCATCACCACTTTACAGCGCAACGTTGAGTATTGAAAGTCTTTAGCTGTTTAACCTATAAAGCCAATAAAAAAAAAATTAATAGGCTTGTTTTCTTATGGTGGTGGTGACGGCGGTGTGGGTTGTTTATGTAAGTGGGTGGGTTGATCTTTGAGGGGGGTGTTGTTGTTGTCGTTGTTTTGTGGAAGTGGGGTATCTTTCGCTTAGTTTTTTTTTTTTCTTTTCGTTAGTTGCTTTTGGTTGTTGGTGTGCGTTCTTGTTTGTTTTGTTGTTTTAGTTTGTTTTTTTTTGGTTTGTTTGTTATTGGCTTTGTTGAGTGTGTTTGTCTTCTGTTGTTTTTTTGTTGTTGTTTTTTGTTTTTTGTTTTTGTTATGTCTTGCTGTTTTTTGGTGGTGGTGGTGGTGGGGTTTGTTTTTTTTTTGGGGGGTTGTTGTGTTTTGGGTTGGGTTTTTTTTGTTTGTATGTTTGGGGGGGGGGGGGGGTTGGGGGGGAGAGGTCGTACTACCTCATCTTCTGTGATGTTCCTGTGCTGCTGTTCCCACGCTGCTCATCTCGATCTCCCCGCCATAGCCTGGCCCAAGTTTTCGAAGTGTTGTTCTAACAATGGTGTTGACTAGTTCTATTCCTGAGCTTTGATTTATTGTATGTTTGGACTTGATCAACATATTTCTGTATTACTTACTGTACCCCGCTCCCCGGTTTGGTTGTATTGGGACCTGGGGCTGAAGCATCATTAAACCATTAATTCAGAGTTCAGAGCTAGCTCTCTCTCTCTCTCTCTCTCTCTCTCTCTCTCTCTCTCTCTCTCTCTCTCTCTCTCTCCATGTGTGAAATTTATTCGTATTTTCATTTTGCATTACACACACACCCCCGACCTCCCCCCACCTGGTGTATTGTGGTCCAAGGCCAAAGTACCATTAAACCATTTCAGTGTTCAGTGTTCAGTGTTTCTCTCTCTCTCTCTCTCTCCTCTCTCTCTCTCTCTCTCTCTCTCTCTCTCTCTCTCTCTCTCTCTCTCTCTCTCCCTCTCTCTCTCTCTCTCTCTCTCTCTCTCTCTCTCTCTCTCTCTCTCTCTCTCTCTCTCCATCTAGTTTACTTAACCACAAGCAATATATATCCATTTTAACATTTATGTTTGAGTCAGTGATGGATCATGTCTTTTGTTGAGTATCCCTTTTCCTTATATCAGAGGTAGAACTTTTTGAGTTTCTTTCTCTTTTTTTTTCTCTCTCTTTTTTGTGTTTGTTTATTTGTTTTGAAAGTCCCTAACCAAGGAAAAGGCTGTATGAAAAAATTTAGTAGGCCTATGTGAATGTTTATCTGTAACCCTTGAAAAATAAAGATAATTCTCTCTGTCTCTGTCTCTGTCTCTCTCTCTCTCTCTCTCTCTCTCTCTCTCTCTCTCTCTCTCTCTCTCTCTCTCTCTCTCTCTCTCTCTCTCTCTCTCTCTCTCACACACACACACACACACACACACACACACTCACGCTCGCACGCACGCACGCACGCGCGCGCGCGCGCACACACACACACACACACACACACACACACACACACACACACACACACACTCACAACATGAGAACCAAAGGCACAGATATAACTTTTTGTTGGGTACCTTCCCATTGTGGTCTATGGGGTAATGAGTTAGCCGACAAATCGGCCAAGCATGGAGCTCAGAATGTAAACAACTCCAAAACAGTAAACATGCGTCCTTCAGTAAAAGAGGTTTGTCATTTGTTAGAGTCAACATCATGGGCACAACTCCTTAGATATGATAACATCCATTTAGTATCTGGGGGGAAAAAAAGATCTGTTGTAGGACTTACAAGGCAGCTGATGTCAAATCATTCTAGCTTCTATTCGAGGGTAGTTTCTAGTATGATCTGCCGAATTCGACTTGATGCTATCAAAACGAAATATTGTAAAAAACGTAAATTGCATTTGTGGGCAAAAGTTTAGCCTGGGTCATATATTTTACAGATGTAGCAAAGTACTCCAGTTTCTTCCGAAAAGTTTTAAAGACCAGAATTTTTCTGAAGAAACTTGTCAGAATCTAATGTCGGATCACATTCTTTTGATTGAAATTGTTCAGTCCCTTGTAAATAGTCCAGTCTATAGGTTTATATAATGTGCACTTAGAAGTTGTTTTTTGTTTGTTGGTTGGGGTTTTGGGGGGTGGTTTTTTTTGTTTTGTTTTTGTTGTTTTGGTTTGTTTTGTTGTTGTTGTTTTTTTTTGGGGGGGTATTTATTTATTGAGTTTAACTGTTGACATACTTTTCTTTCTTTTTCTATTTGTTTTTGCTAATTATCTTGGCCATTTGATGTACCTAAATTGATATCTTTATGCACACACACACACACACACACACACACACACACACACACACACACCACACACACACACACACACACACACACACACACACACACACAAACACACACACACTCACACACTCACGCGCGCGCGCACACGCGCACACATACACACTCACTCACTCACTCACTCACTCACTCACTCACTCACTCACTCACTCACTCACACACACCACGTACGCACGCATGTACACACCCACGTACGCACATACATGCGCTCGCTCGCGCGCGCGCACACACACACATACACACACGCGCGCGCGGGCATATTCACACGCATTATAAGTGACAAAACACAAACCTTTAGTCACACACAAGCATCTGCTTTTCTTCTTTTCTCCATGTCTCCCTTCGTCTAATATCACTAACAGTGAAAAAACGTAAAATCTAAAGAACGAACAAACAACATGGACAACAAATTGAAGAAGTAGTCTCACACAAAGTACTAGATGCAGTAATGGACAACAATTTGTCTTGGTCAGATCACATAGCCACATTAAGAAAACGAATCTCAGTAAGATTATATCAACTTTTTAAAAAATATAAAAAATTCTATATCTACAGTCACGAAAACTATTCTTTCACGCACATATTCTATCTCTTATAAATTATGTTTCTACCTTATGGGACAGTGCCAGTGAAACAAACCTAAAGCATATAAACCGCCTACATAAAAGAGCTGTTAAACTAATCCGATTGAATCCTAATACACTGACCACCACCAACTACAAAGAACTAGATATTCTTCCACTCAAAGACAGACTGCAGTTCAACAAGTATCTATGTATGTTCAATATATTAAACGGAAAAGCCCCAAAGAAAATTGTGGGAAACTTTGCTCTCAATAAAATTAGGCCTACCCATAGACTGTTTGAGCAGTGTTTCTGCCCAGGCCCCATAATAATCTCTATAAACCAAGCCTTGCATATTCAGGAAGAACATTGTGGAATAACCTGTCTCCTTTTCTAAAACCAGTTACTTCAAAACGAATGTCTAAGAAACTTTTGAAAAAACATCTGATGGACAAACTATAAGTCCGCGTTTATGTTCGATACTACCTCACATTTGGCTGCTTGTTGTTATTCATGCCCATGCTATTTTGTATTTTTATCATTTGTATGTATGATGTGAGCTTATGTTGTACTGTCTTGGCTTTGTTTTGAATGTTTTAGAAGTCAATTTTCATGATTTTTTTTTGTGAGGGCAGGATGAAAAAAAGTTGTGTAAACTTAATCTTTTACCCTCAATAAAGATCATTTTGACTTGACTTGACTTGACTTGACTTCACACACACACACACACACACACACACACACACACACACACACACACACACACACACACACACACACACACACACACACACACACCGTGCGCACATGTAGTATTTAGGTTTGCATCTAAAAGGCTTGCTCCGTTTGGGAATAAATACAATCGAGCTTCCGGTCTGAAATGTAAATGGCGTGAACGTTGCATGAACATGTGCTTCCTGATATTATGTCTGCAGCCTATTGCTAACCTCTGATGTTATCCGATACATTACAACACACACACACACACACACACACACACACACACACACACACACACACACACACACACACACACACACACACACAACAACAACAACAACAACAACAAATCAAATCAAATCAAATCAAATCAAATCAAATTCTTTTATTTCGAGGATAATGAATAAGCACTTATTATCAGGGATATGTTATGAAAATAAACAATCACAAAAAAAAAAAACACTCAACAACCAAACAATCAAATACTACAATAACAACCAATTAGAAAGATAAACAACAGCCACAGCCAACACTAACAACAACAAACAAACCATACCCCCCAAAAAATGAAAGAAAAATGAAAAAAATAAAGAAATAACTTCCAAAACACACACACACATACGCACGCGCGCACTCGCGCGCACGCACGCACGCACACACACGCACACACACACACACAGAAGAATACCAACACACAAACACATAGAAAAACGAATGGTGTTAACAATTTCTGTTTTAATGTAAACATCCACAAAACAAGCAAAAAAACAACCAGAGAGAGAGAGAGAGAGAGAGAGAGAGAGAGAGAGAGAGAGAGAGAGAGAGAGAGAGAGAGAGAGAGAGAGAGAGAGAGAGAGAAGCAAGGCAAGGCAAGGCAAGGCAAGGCAAGGCAAGGCAAATTCTTTTATTTCGAGGATAATGAAGAAGCACTCGTGTGCTTTTTTACATCCAGTCCCCTCCCTTATCAGGAATAAGATCAAGATAAAAAAAATATGTAAAAAAAAACTCTAACTAAACAACAACAATAATAATGATCTAAATGCCAAGAATAAGAAACCATACCAAGTAGCAAACACCACCCTCCCCAAAAGTCTTTCAGATGAGACTGTAAACCGAGGCCCCGTGTGTGACAGCATGCAGAACATCTTGCGCACACGTTAAATCCTGTTCAGCTTTTCGTAAGAGTAGGCCATTGTGTGCCGGTGGGAACAGATGACAAGATTTACAAAACTGCATACACACGGGGACTGGATGAAAAAAGCACACGAATGCTTATTCCATTATCCTCGATATACAAGAATTTAACAAATTTAACAATAACAACAGACAAGAAATAAGACAGAAGTACAATAATAAGGTAATTTTTTTTAATGCATTCATTCAGAAACGAAAATAAGAAATAAGATTCAAATGATGATTTTGATTAAAATAAAAAAAGGTTCTGATAATCAAAGAGCGTACAAGAGACTAAAATGAAGTAAATAACTGAAAACATTAATCCACCACCATCTATCAACACAGAGAGAGGAGAGAGAGGAGAGGAAGGAGAGAGAGAGAGAGAGAGAGAGAGAGAGAGAGAGAGAGAGAGAGAGAGAGAGAGAGAGA
>CM060332.1:8289925-8317425 GCA_030674155.1 Stramonita haemastoma
GTACCACCTTCAGTAAGAACCATGTCTGTATTCGAAACCCAACATCACTTGATGTAACCAAAAATGAATGAATAATAATAATGATGATTGCAATAAAATCATACAAATGACTTGAGTACAAAGAGCTTTTATTTTGAGTTGTGTGCAGATTTAGACTTGTTAAAACTAGTTGTGACTGGTCGTGTGTGAATGATAAACACAAGTTTAATGTAGGCCTAAGCTCTTGGATTTGTTTGGTTTGTTAACAAGATGCAGATGATGGTAAAGGTGTCCCTGTCACCTTTGCGGTCGTTGGGAGTCAGCAGATTGAGGGCGGCGCCCATCTCCTCTCCCTCGCTGCTTTACCTTCCCGGACCCTAAAGAGGGCAGATAACCCATTTACAGTTGGGTGAACTGGGGTACTGTCCCGAAGCCAAGGCGTGCAAACGGTTACCCATCCAGTTGGTAACCACGCTTGATGCTGCTTAACCTTAGCTTGGGGAGAAAGGGACTGCTCTGACCACTGAGCTATCCCATCCCCTAACGCACACACACAAGATATAGGGATATGTAAGCTTTATTCTTAGTCTTTATTTTTTACCTACACTTCTCTGTTAATAAAAACATCGTGGTATTTGGGATTTATTATGATAAACTGTACCATGTCGTAGTCTATTTATGAGAGGACATTTTAAAGAAAATAAGTAAGAGGCTGAAGATTTGGTCATTTTGGGAAAATAACCAGTATCCTAGCCATCCTTAAGGTCAATGAATATAATGGTAAGGATGATGAAGAAAGTAATACATTTTTTTTAAATTGATAAATCTGAAGAAGTCTTACACAATGAGAAAGCCTGGCCTTAAAATTCGTCTTTTGTTCAGTTGAAACCAGTTTCCTGTTGTTGCTTTTTTTATCTGTATGTTTTTGTTTGATTTAGATAAACTTAAACAGAACATATTTTTTAAAAGAACATTAAAGAAAAAGAACATAAAACAAACAAACAAAAATTTCACTTGATTTGAATAAACGGGCTTATCACCGCAATCAAGAGAGGTAATACACAAAAGTTAAGTCTGGGAACAGTAGAGGGAGTTATGTACCCTGCCTTATAAATACGAGATAAATTAATTCCCTAAGGCCCTAAATCAGATCAGCCCCAGGATACTTCAGTGTTTACCACGTACTCTGTGTGTGTGGGGGGAGGGGGGGGGGGCGCGCGCGCCTGCACGAGTACGTACGTTTGCGCATGTGTGTATGTATGTGTGCGTGTGCGTGCGTGCGCGCGCGCGCACGTGTGTGTGTGAGAGACAAGGCAAGGCAAGGCAAAGTCTTTTATTCGAGGATAATAGATAAGCACTCGTGTGCTTTTTTACATCCAGTCCCCGCCCTTTTCAGGGATACATCAAGTTGAAAGTATACTAAACAATAAGACTTTACGCAGTACCAAACAACACACAAGAATAAAGGACACTATATATGATAAGGTATTAAAATGCACTCTTTCAGAAGACAAAAATCAGAAGTCACAATAAAAAAAATTTTGATTATGGAAAAAAAAGAAAAGCATTAGTAGATAAGGAGCAAACAAGAGAACAAAATGAATTAGACAACCGAAAACATCAATCCACCACTATCTATCAAAAATTGTACATGTAATATAAATCATACATTTGGATAGAAGGGGATTTTTTTTTTTTTAAACTGAGAGAGAGAGAGAGAGAGAGAGAGAGAGAGAGAGAGAGAGAGAGAGAGAGGAGAGAGAGAGAGAGAGAGAGAGAGTATCACTTATGGAAGCAATAGTAATGGTTAGGCTTAGATCTTCAAAATAAAATCGACATCCACAAAATCAAGCCGTTAGGAAAACTGATAATTATAAGCCCCCAAACAAGTGAAATACCATGTAGGCCTATGTTATGGTTGTTTGATGGTACAGTATCTAAATGGGAGGGCTCAGCTGGGACTATAATACAATCAAACCAACCGAAAGTGAAAGTAATAGCAAGTCCTGTCTGAGCAGTAGCAGAGATTGAGTCCTGGATTAGTCTCTCAGAGAGTTGTTTTGTGGTGATGATGGTTGGTTGATGCAGTCCCGAAATAGGATAACTCTGCTGGATCTCTGTTGTAATTAAAGCAAGAAAGAAAGAAAGAAGAAAAGAGCAATGAAATAGCTGCAAAGTGAAATATTTCAGTCTAGCAAATCTATCGTGTAGTGTATATGGAATGGCCTACTCCACACACACCATATATTATGTTTGTCCGTCGTGTTCGAGGATGACCTCCAAAACAGCTGAGGCGGCAGCTGCTGTTTCGGAACTGGGCAAATATTTCGTTATAGTGGAGACGCCTTGTCCACAGAACATCCCCACTCTCTTGGCCAAGTGGGCATAAGAACAGTCAGCGTTGGGCATGTTCTCCACAGCTCAACTAGCCTCGGGCATTGGAGATGTTCTCCAGAGGCCATCTAGCCCCAACTGCTGCAGCTCATAAGGACTGTGCAAGTCAAGCCTCCTAGTCAGAGAGTCATAGTCGATCACTAAAGACTAAGCTGTAGAGTGGAATTCCATGAGTGGGAAAGCCACTGACAATACAGCTTCTCACTTTGCTGTTGCCCGCAGAGTCAAGAACTGTGATATAGCCCAGCCGCTGAAGGCATGCGTTTTCGAACGCGACTCTGCTTGGACTTGACTCTAAACTCTCATGGGTCTGAGTTTTGAGATTGGATTGAATTCTTGCTGGCAGTGTGTCATGATCTAGTTGAACCCGACTGATCCCATCCCTCTACAGGGCGCATGCTGAGTGTTTTTTATTATTCATCTAATCAGCTGGATCAGGCCTATTCTATGCTGCCGGTTCGTGGCACACATGACCTCTATTTGATTTCATGGCCTATAGTTTCATCCAACGACTAGGGGCGGGGGGCAATTCTATGTTTAACTCATGGGGGAAATCTCCAAGAGCGGACACCTAAGCAAGGATTGGAACCGTGCCCGCGTAACAATTTCATCTTGTTCGGCCCTACTATTTCATTCAGCTTCCTATACTTTTTACTCAAGTTTTTTTCGGGACGGAATTGCAATCAAAGGACAAAAACAGCAAATGATCATAATACTGGCCAAGTTCATCGTGTTCATCATGTACATAAACAACAAAACCTTTTTCATTAGGCCTAGGCATAGCCTAGCCTAGACCTAGGCCTTCGGTACGTTTTTTCTCCGATCAGGACTTTAGGCCTACAAGAACTATAACGCATTCTGGGTAATTTGCGTAAGTTGTCCTTCCTTTCAGTCTCGGTCACCACAGAAGCAGAAGCATGGAAGAATATTCACGAGATCCGTGGTACGTTATTGCAGAAATTGATAGTTTGTTATAACTGCTTTGAAATAGAACATTCATCATTGAGTTTCATGTTTCATGTCATTGTGAGTTAGACTTATATCATCATCATCAGGTTGAGCTGACTTATTATACACGAGTGCGAACGTGATGATGAAAGTCACGTAGTTGATTACGGTCAAACCTTTTTTCAGTTGATCTTGCTCTAAACACCGTTTTGTCTCAAACTAAATTTCGGATTTGATTCCCGACTGTCAGCATTCGTCAGATTCTGTTATTGTTTACATTAGTTCAATGCCATCAGAACTTAGAATCATGTCTAAACTAGAACAGTTGGGCTACCGTTGACCAATGGTCTGCAGTGAGACTCGGAGTCAGACTGCTTGAAATCAATTGGGCCTAACCGGTAAGCCCAAACCAGGGACATTACCTGTAGCCTACCTTATGAAATGAGCCAAACTTATACAATAAACAGTAGTTGAAGTCAAGATAGTTGCGAAAGAGTATAGTTCAATAATAAGTTTTAAAAAATCTTGATTCTTAAAAAAAAAAGGGTTTTAAAAAGTAACTATAGTTTTAATTAAACCAATCCTCTATGTATTTGTTTATTTTTTATTCATTTTTTTTCTTGTCGAGGATAACAGAGTAAGCACTCATAACATTTTTACATCTAGTCCCTGTGTGTATGCAGCTTTGTCAATTTTGTCATCGGTTCCCACTGGCACACAATGGCCTACTCTTACGAAAAGCGGAACCAGTTTTAATTATTAATAATATGTACGCAAGATGTTCTGCATGTGTTTGCACATGGGACTTCGGTTTATTGTTTCATCCAAAAGACTTTTGGGTCATGTTCTGGCTACTATAGCCAGCAATAGTCAATTTTGAGGTGGGTTTTTTTCCTACATATTCATTGCCAGAGGCGATTGTGTGGTGGTGTACAGTGTAATCAAATATATTTTTGTGTGTGTGTGTTAATTAGTTTGGCTTATGGGAGCTCATTTTATTCATTTTAGTGTACTAAAGACTACCATTCAAATTTTTCTGACAGTTCTTTCATATCTGAAAAAAATAATAAATATAAATAGATTAAAAAGGTGACAGGGTTGAAGAAGATGTTACCAAACCATTGTTGGGAGATAATATCTCTCAATATAAACAAACAGAAGTAGTTTGAACATATCTTCAACTAAGTATTATACTTAGTTGAAGATATGTTCAAACTACTTCTGTTTGTTCATTTCCAAATATTCTTGAGATTTCAAAGACACACATAGGTGTATGTAGTACTGTCACTTATCTCAAGTTTAGGCTCTTCTTCTGTGTCTCAGTGTGTATGCTATGACACTGAGAGCTTTGGGGACAGGATAGCCTGGTTGTTTAGAGCATTGCGCTCTTGATCTTGCTGACCCAGGTTCAAATCCCGTTCAAGGGGATATTTTCCCCTGGAGTTAACACCAGTGCCGACCTCACTCCCTTTAAAGTCCTTTGGATAAGATTATAAATCGAGGTCCTGTGTGCGAATGCATGCAGAACATCTTGTGCACATGTTAAAGCCTGTTCCACTTTTCATGATAGTAGGCCTTTGTCACAGTTTGTGTGCCAATAGGAACAGATGACAAAACTGACAAAATTTGCATACACACAAGGACTGCTTGAAATTGTAAAAAAAAAAAAAAAAAAAAAAATGTAAGCACATAAATGCTTTATTCCAATATACTCAAAATAAAAGAATTATAAACATCCTGGACAAAGCTTTCTTATGACTACATTGTTTTAAATGTTTATGTCGCTCATTTTGTTGACACATTTTGATTTGATGTAAAGCTGAGGAACAAAAAACAGTTATAACTGATTTTAATTTTCTTCTTTGGATGTTGTTTGAAACCTGAGTAGACCATTTCAGTTGTCCAAACAAAAAAATGTTAGAACGTGTAGTATTTCGAAATAACTTGTTACTGTTTGGGGTTTTTTTTTGTCCTGGGGGGGGTATTTTTAAAATTATTGTTCCATGATTTTTTTTTTTTTTTTTAATTATAGCCCATGGCGCATAGTTGATGATTGCGGTGGTGCCTTTTCCATGGGAGCTATTGGTGGGGCCTTCTTTCATTCCATCAAAGGTTACAGAAATGCTCCCAGTGTAAGTATCCTTTCTCCTTCACTCAGCTACTGAGCTAGCAAGTAATGTGTGAACTTCACTTGGTTACAAGTACTGTAGATGAGAAGGTCTAGTTAGATATTACATGTAATGATCATGATGTATAGTATATATATTGGTATGCACATACCATGCAAGCATGCATACATTTATTTTATTTTTTTTTTTTAATTAAAAAAATAAAAAAAAAAATTTTTTTTTTAATTTTAAAAATAATTTTAAAAGATATATAAAAAATAATAAAATAAAATAAATAAAATATGGATGGGCACCGTGCATATGCTAGCATGCATGCGCACACACACGCATGCACACACACACATGCATGCACGCACGCACACACATGCACACACTTACAGAGACAACCACACCACACCACACGCACACATGCTTCCATAAAATTGTGCATACATGTGCCATGCATCCATGTGTCCATACAGATGCACACTACACAATCAGAGACCTCTCCCTGTATGTGGAATTCAGAAATAGTTGAGAAAATTAAAATGATAGCATCATTGACAGTATTTTTTAAATTAAAAATGCATTTTATAACAGGTTGATTCGGGGGGGAAATGGATAAGAAGTTGTAGAACAAAAAACAACAACACAGTACTGCTTTGCTTCCTAAGAAAATACTTTGTGAATAGTGAAGTAATACACTGATATTAGGATACTTGTAGGCAAAACACACACAACAAAACAAAACTAAGTGAGCAAACATGATAAATAAGAAAATAATAAGAAAGAGAAAGAACAATGTTTGAAAGATCTCTATATTCTGATTTTGAGTTTTGTTTTGGATCTTTCAGCTGGCAGTTTTTCCCTGTTTCTTCTGCTATGTGGTATTATCTGTGTGCCCGTTACTTTTGAGAAATCATTACCTTTTATGTCAGCTGAGTTCTACCCTTTTTAACGTTTATTTTTTAATGAAAAAGAAATGTGTTTTGCAGGGTCAGTACAGACGGTTGATTGGCAGCATGATTGCAGTGAAAGAGCGAGCGCCCATTGTTGGAGGTAACTATACCCAAAGCTAGTGGTTCATGCAAGGCATGTGACATGCTGACACTGACCTCTTCATTTAAGTCCTTCAGGAGTTAGTAGTATTAATAATAACAGGGTTCGCGATAACCGGTAATTGTCGGTATTTTACCGATTGTAAACAGGGAATACCGAAAATTTTCGAAGCAGCCGGTACCGCGTACCGATTCTGTTTGCCTGTGACCGATTAGATTTCCGTCTCAAAAAAAAAAGTCTGATGTGACATTTTCTGACAGTCTGTCATGCGCCTGTACTGTGCTTACGCACCTACCCCTTCCTACCACCACCCCCTTCCGACGAACATCTTTGGCGCCAGCCTCATTTAATTAGCCTAGCACGCAGAACAGCAAGCTTTACTGTGAAAGAATAGAGCTTCGCGCTCTTCTCGGCATGACAGTAACTTCCATTCACAATGAGTAAATGGGGCCTAGATTGATTTATTCTTTATTCTTTTAATCTTTTATATCGAGGATAATGGAATAAGCACTCCTGTGCTTTTTTACATCCAGTCCCCATGTGTATGCAGTTTTGTAAATGTCATCTGTTCCCACCGGCACACGATGGCTTGCTCTTATGAAAAGCGGAGGGTCTTTGACTATAAATTTGCGCGTTGCTTTGAGAGAGAAGAGTTGAAAACTAAATCTAAATGGAAGAAAGATCTAGATGAGCGCTAAGCATAGAAACAAGAAAGAAGAATATAAGTCTCACGAATGATGCCATGCAAAACAACAGACTGACAGGACAGTGGCACAGGCGCTAGAAAAAAAAACCTATTTCCTGCGTGGCTTTGTGCCCAAGAAGCGAGTGCACGGCAGTCAAAGTCTGAGAGATTCGCTTCAATTTAGATTTAGTTTTGCTGCTGAGCAATCCTCCCCTCCCCACCCCCTCACTGAATAGTTTCGTTTTGTTCACAGTATGTACCGGATTTTATTTTCTTGGGACTGATTTTGGGGGAGTTGGTCAAGATATCCCTGAAATGGCAACTCGCAGTACCGGTTTTAAAAAATCCTAGCGCGAACCCTGTAATAATAATAATAATATATGGAATTTATCTTGTAAAGCAAACAAACTGAAGCGCTTATTTCTGTTTTCCCATCATTTAAACCTTTCGTCTGGGGGTTGGGATAGCCTAGTGATTATAGCGTTGCCCTCGTGACCTGACAACCTGGGTTCAAGACACCACTGAGATGTCCATTTTAGAGGATTTTTACCAATTCCACTCCTATGAACATCCTTCTGATGAGACTGTTAACCACGTTCCAGAGTGCAAAACATGCAGAACATCCTGTGCATATGTGAAAAATTAGTTTTGTCTTCCAGCAAAGTAGGCCAATGCATGCCAGTAGGAAGAAATGCTAGAATGTAAAAAATGCATGCACACTGATGTCATGTTTAGATAGCATCCCAAAAGTAGACTGCCTTAGTGTTAGGTAAATGGTCACATATATTGCAAATTTTTTACTATGGTTGAACCTTAGAGTTCCAGTGAAGGAACAAAAAGAAAATTGTCCCCACACCCTCCCCCATCCTTTCTCCTCTCCCACTAGTTCCATTTCTCTATGCTAGGAAAGTGCTTTTCTTTTTTCTTTTTTTTTCCTCATGTTTTTCATGTAACAACCCCCTTTATTTTTTTTTCTCTTTTCCATTTTTTTTTTAGGTCTTCTTGATTCCCTGTTTATCAGTGTTACTTGCAAAAAACAAAAAAAATGTTCATTGAAAAAAAACAGAGTTCTGTTTCATGTCTGGGTCATGAAAAACTACACAAAAAGATAAGATGTGCAAAAAGTCTTGAGTTATTTTGAGTCAAAGTTGTGAGAACCCCGATATTTCTGGTACACTGTTGCTCAGAATGCAGAGATGTT
Organism: Stramonita haemastoma; assembly: GCA_030674155.1. Taxonomy (NCBI): domain Eukaryota; kingdom Metazoa; phylum Mollusca; class Gastropoda; order Neogastropoda; family Muricidae; genus Stramonita; species Stramonita haemastoma. Next base: position 8,298,300 of record CM060332.1, read on the forward strand.
GAGTTTTCCTCATCACATCTGTGACAAGCGGCTGTGTTGTGTTTCAGGTAACTTTGCAGTGTGGGGCGGCCTCTTCTCTGCCATTGACTGCTCTATGGTGTACATCCGGAAGAAGGAAGATCCATGGAACTCCATCACCAGCGGTGCTCTCACCGGGGCCATCCTCTCTGTCAGAAGTCAGTGCTCTTCAGCCAGTGTTTTCTTCTATTTTTCTTTTTTGTTGTTTTGTGTGTGTGTGTGTGTGTTTTGAGGACTATGGAATAAGCACTCTCGTGATTTTTTTACATCCAGTCCCTGTTAGTGTGCAGTTTTGTAAGTGTTAACATCCATTCCCACCAGTACACAGTGGCCTTCTCTTTTGAAAAGCGGAACAGGTTTTAACATGTGCACAAGATGCTCTGCGTGTGTTTGCACACAAGATCTCAGTTTATTGTATTATCCGAAGGACTTTTGTGGGGAGTGGAGTCGGCAGTTTGTGTTCAGAGAATCCGAATGCAAGAGGGTTAAAGGTGGCTTAAAGGCTCATCTTTCAAGGCCAGTTTCCACCAGCTGAATTATTTCCTTTTGTCTTTGCCTTCATCTTTCCCAGATGTTCTTTCTTTGCTGTGCGAACGTGTTTTCCTGTTAGCTTTAAAGTTATCCCCATAGTATGGTTTTTGATGTTAGCCTTAAAGTTATAGCTGATCAGACTTCCTGATTTTGATTTTTTTTTTTTAATGCTTTGCAGATGGAACGGGTGCCATGGTTGGATCTGCCATCATTGGTAAGTTTTAAAATGGAGATTGTGTATGGCACCATTATTTAGTTCTTTTTAAATTATTGAGTTTTACATTTTCAAGTTAGATTTGCTGGGTGACCGGGATAAAGTGATTGTTGTCTGTGATCTATCAATATTGTGTAACTGTAACTCAGATAGATCTACTCTGCACAGATCTATGAATATTGTGTGATATTGTGTGACTGTAACTCAGATAGATCTACTCTGCACAGATCTATGAATATTGTGTGATATTGTATGACTGTAACTCAGATAGATCTACTCTACACAGATTTATGAATATTGTGTGACTGTAACTCAGATAGATCTACTCTGCACAGATCTATAAATATTCTGTGACTGTAACTCAGATAGATCTACTCTGCACAGATTTATGAATATTGTGTGACTGTAACTCTGATAGATCTACTCAGCACAGATCTATGAATATTGTGTGACTGTAACTCTGATAGATCTACTCAGCACAGATCTATGAACATTGTGTGACTGTAATTCAGATAGATCTACTCTACACTGATATGTGGGTAGAAGGTTTACCTTTGTGATTCAAATCCCCATATTCATTTTTTTTTTTAGAGTCATTGACAAGTTTCTGGAGGTTTTTTTTGTTGTTGTGTTTTTTTTCATTGACAAGTTTCCAACGTGTTCCCAGTTTTGTGTAATGGATGAATACAAGTAATCAGCCATTGCAGGAATTATATCCCTTTGTTTATGTAGACAGAAAAATCCTCTCTTGGTTTAATGTTTCCCTTTATTTTATTTTTTTGTTGTTTTATTTCTTTTTTTGTGTGTGTGTCTTATTTTTTCTGTATTTTTAAAGGCCAGAAAGCTTGATTGAAGATGGAAGAGAAATTATGCAATCAATAAAAAAAAATGTTGTGCACATTAATTGTCAAACGTGACAAGTGTTCGTCTTCCTGATTGCTGTCTACTATGGGTATGAAGACTGCCTGCTGACAAACTGCAGTTTTAATTTTAAAAGAACTTGCATTTGAAAAAGAGATGAAAACCATTTGGTACCTCTCTCTTCTCTCTCTCTCTCTCTCTCTCTCTCTCTCTCTCTCTCTCTCTCTCTCTCTCTCTCTCTCTCTCTCTCTCTCTCTCTCTCTCTCTCTTATCAAACTTTTGTTTTATTTCAGGTGGTGTGCTGCTTGCCTTGATTGAAGGGATGGGCATTATGTTCACACGATTCACAGCAGAACAGTTCAACCCAGGTAAATTCAAACATAAAAATGATAACTGATTGTGAAACATTAGTATGGAAAAAAGTAAATGAAACAAGCCTGCTTACTTTTTTTTATCTCCCTTTCCAAATTTTTTGTTTCTTCCCTCCGTCCATTTTTCTAGGATGCATGTGTGTGTGAATGTTTGTTTTCATCTTACATATCAGTTGATTTGGTAAGCCAGAATTTCTCTGTGTGTTTTCTAATTGTGGTGCATTCTTTGAGAAACGTGTTTGATTACCACCTTTAAGTCTTGGCAGATTTTTCTGTGTGAAATTCGGGCTGCTGTCCCTGGGGAGAGTGTGTCGCCACATGAGCACCCATTATTATTTTTGTCTTTTCCTGTCTGCATATGTATATGTTTTCCTATCATCTTATGATCTTGCCAGTACTGTATGCTTTGGATGCCATCTCCTGCCACCCCCCACCCCCAACCCTTCTGTGATTTGTCTCTGTGTTTACCTTAACCCTTTGCTGGGCACAGCAAAATCATTTGTCACCTTCCTGCTGGGCAGAGAAAATGGAGGTGGATGGCTTGTGAGTGGGTGTATGTATTTAACATGCAATAACTCTACAATGGTCAGGTGGATTTCGATGAAATAAAAACAGCAAGATGCAGAAATGAATAAAGAAATTGTGCTAATACCCAATTTTTGTCATTATTTTTATTTTCTTTTAGAATTATAATGCATAAACACACAAAGTCATTGATTGGTTTGCGTGTGTTACAGTTAGCGTTGCAATAACTTTAGAATGCGTGCATGGATTTTGATTAAATAAAAACTAAAACATTAAGAAACAATTATAGAAAAGATATTTTCAACCTACTGTTGGTTTTATAGTTTTTTTGATAAATGGTGCACGAACACATCGAACATTCCGACGACCGCCATTTTTGTTTACCGATGATCGCGATCAGCTTAACGTTTAAGTTTGAGCCGCTGCCGTATCAAAATCCCGAATAGCAACCAAATAACAAAATATATCAAGTTCTGAACCATTGCCGAACTTGAAATCCGCGATAATTTCCCCAAATCTAAGAGTAGAATTCAAAACGCGTATCGGCCGTGTTAGATTTGACGATCGATTTTCGTCTCGAACTTCGCCGTAGTCAAAGTCGTCTCTCTCACTTCAGTCAACAAACTCAGAAGTGCACACACTACTAGGATCGATTACATCGATATTTGAGCCTAGATACACATCTCACAGCATCATATTTTCGGCATGGAAGCTGTAAAAACGATCGTACATGTCGGGTTCGAAGATAGCATCCATCTTGGAAAAATTTGCGATTTTTTTCCTCCAAAACTTGCAACAAACTCACTCCAATCGCCGCCATTTGTAATAAACATGCGGAAGTCTCGCGGGCAGTCTCGTGGCTTCTATATTCACGAGATTTGAAGCGAGATTGGCGGCAATTACGAATGTATGATCGCTCTAAAGTGACGGTCATGTCGCCGGGCGCTTTGGGGCGTTTTGCCCAAGGACAGGGTCGGGCGCTTTGGGGCGTTGTGCCCAGCAAAGGGTTAACCTAAGGGCTTGTAATTTTTTTATTTTTGACAAATTTTTGTAAGCTCTGTATCCTTTTTTGCATAATCTCTTATATGCTCAGGGGAAGAGAAAGGAAGGGGGGACGGATAGCCTAGTGGTCAGAACATTGTGCTGGCAATTTGACGACCCGGGTTTGAGTCAGGTCGAGGAGATTTTTCTCCTGGAGTTAACATCAGTGCTGACTCCACTCTCCCCAAAAGTCCTTCGGATGAGACTTTAAACCAAGGCCCGTGTGCGAACACACGCAGAACATCTTGCGCACACGTTAAATCATGTTCTGCTTTTCGTAAGAGTAGGCCATCGTGTGCCGGTGGGAACGGATAATATTTACAAAGCTGCATACACACGGGGACCGGATGAAAAAAAGCACATTATTGCTTATTCTGTTATCCTCGATATAAAAGAATAAAATAAAATTAATTAGATAAATAAATAGAAAGGGGAAAAGATTTTTTTATAATTTAGTTACAAAAAGTGTGGGGGGGGTGAGAATGACAATGCAGTGTTGTTGTAGTGGGAGGGGAAATCTAGTATCACAGCCTTCTAGGTAAAGTGCAGAATTTCTTGTTGTTGTTGTTTTTTAATCCTATCAATCTGTTTGTGCCTTTCCTTTCCTCTCTGTCATCTCTTTCGGTGTTGTTTTCTGATTGCACTATTTGATCTTTTTTTTTTCTTTTTTTAAAGAAATTTTATTTTTCAGAAAGACATGGTTATTATGCACGTAAACATTGTGAGGAACAACAACCAACAGCTTTAAAGAAAATGATATTTTTTGTTGTGTAATTTTCAGATGGGGGTTTGGGGGGTGTTTAGTCTTTATCTTGTGTATTCCAGGAACAGATTATCGGTAACAGCATTGGTTTTGTTTGTCTGTTGTCCAGCCAACCGAATGGCAGAAGACCCCACTCAGGGCCCTCCCTCTCAAACCAGCAGCTCACCGTTCTTCGCCAACCAGTCGCCACAGTACCAATGATACGGTGATTTTAGGGGACATCTGCCGGATGTTAGTGTATCTCTCTCTCTCTCTGTAAACATCGGTTTGTTTGTTTTTTTTTACCAACACCATCATACCAGTCTGTACATCAGAGTGATCAGGAAACATCATGTCAAAGAGTTTTTTATCGCACAGAAATTTGGATTTGAGGATCATAGAGGTATATCAAGTGTTTTGTAGTTCACGATTTTTTTTTAATGCATTTTGGATTCTACAGCACTGTAGGTAAGGTGAGTTAATGAGTCAAGTCTGCAGCATCTACCTCAGTGTCTTTCTTTTCCACCAAAGTGTATTTTGGGATTTGGCTTTGTAAGACGTTTTCAGAGTTTTGGGTTAGTGACCTGTCGTACAAAGTTGTCCTCCCAGTTGCATTCTGTGTACTGTACTTTTCTAGAAACGTTCCATTTAGGTCTGGGAGGTGATAGTGTCCTGCTATCTTGAAAGAAATACTAGGTATGCAAAAAATTGCACATGCTTGTAAACCCAGAGACGTGTTCATCAGTCTGATTCATCGTCTTCTTCCAAGATCTTTTCTCTTCTTTTTTTTTTGTCTCACTCAGTAATTTCGATAACATGGATTGTAATCCTTCAACCGTAGTTGGTCTTTCAGAATGACCATCTTTTTTCTGTTAAACCAAGGAATGCTTGTTGATTAACAACACTGTCTTAACAAAACAGCTACAGACAAGCCCATCAGATGAACGAGATAAAAGTGATGTGGGGGTGAGAAGAAAAAGGTGGATAAAAAAAACAAGACTGTGTGAGTGTGCATGTGGTGAAAGAGTGTAGCGGTGTGTGAGGGAAGCTGTTTCAGTGTGAGCGTGTGCGTTTGTATGTGTGCATGTACACAAGCTGGTGGCTGTTTGGGCTTTCGAATCTGGTGTTACTGACTGGGTGTGCAAGAGATGTTGTTTGAGCAAAAGTGAATGACTGAAACTTGATGTTGTGATTCTGATGGTGATGGGAAAGGTGTGAGTGAATCATCCAAGATCTGTAGCTTGTTATGGGTTTCCTGTGTTCTGAGATATATGTACACCTGCCACAATAAAGCTGCAGTTGAAAAAACCCAACCAGTGTGTGTTTTTGTGTGTGTGTGTGTGTGTGTGTTTTGCTGTGGTTGAGAGACTGGTGTTGTGTATGTTGTTGTTGATCAGTTGTGGTTTAGAGACTGTGGTGTTATTGTGTGCATGTTGCTGTAGTTTTTTATCCGTTGTGGTCAAGAGACTGTGGTGTTGTTGTGTGCATGTTGTTGTTGTTAATCAGTTGTGGTTGCGAGACTATGTTGTACTTGTTTTTGTGGGAATGTTTTGTACATATTGTTTTTGAGCATCTGTTGTTGAGAGACTGTTGTTGAGCGCATGTCATGGTTGTTGTTGTGCAGCTGTGGTTGAAAGAATGTATGGTGTTGTGGGCATGTTGTTATTATTGTTGATCATTCCCAGCTCATACCCAGTAGGTCACCGCCCCAGATTCTGCATTCTGGCTCACACATCCCACCTGAGAACACAGATTTTAAGTACATACTGTATGAAAACTTAGCATATATCACTCTTTTCACACACCTCTAATTCCAAATACCTTATCTCAAAACAGATAAATTCAGATAGGCCAGCCACCATGGCACATTGGTTAGCGCCTTGGATTTCAGATGGGAATGCCATGGGTTTGCATCCCATAAGAGTCATAGGGATTTTTTGGACTCTGGCTGGCTCCTACTTACAGTGTGCGTGCTGTGGGCTCAATGGGAAGACTTGAACCACACAGTTGAGCTTCATCCACTTTATGGATGCAAGTTTGAGAGTTGCTCTTTTTTCTTTTCTTTTTTTTTTGAGTGTTGCTCTAATTACCTGACCAACACTGCAGGTGTCTATATCTCTCAGGCCTGGTTGATGCTGGGATATATTATGATAGTAAGCATAGAGTACAACCCTGTCGAGGAGTCTCAAAGCAGACGCACTTCCACAGCAGCAGCATTACATCATCCTCATTCTCATCAATCATCATGCAATAAAAAATCTTGCCTCTCATTCGGTGGCCCGGCTGTTGTGGTCTCACCTTGACTCAGATCCAGTTTCTCCATAAACTACAGTGTCTGTGGTGAGTTTGTGTCAAAGCCTTTGGGATTGGTGGTTCTCTGGGGGACGGTCATTGGGAGGGACATTGTGGTGGTCGCCACCTCAGGTGGGTGACTCACTCACTCTGGCTCTGCGACTGAGCTAATACTGTTGTTAGTAGGGGGCTTAATTGGTGGTGTCCTGCGTATGTTAGCTCAAAATAGGCACCACAGAACACCACCAAAGTGACCCAGCAGAGGTGCAGGGCCTCTGGCTGGTGACCCTATTGATATTGATGGGCACCCTGTGGACTTCGGATCCTAAGGAAGAGACACAATGAATCTGGGTATGGCTGTGGTGGGGAGATTGAGATGAGCGACGTGGAACAGCAGGAAGGGGATGTCACAGAAGATGAGGGCAGCAAAAAGGAAATTCAATTAGGCTACAAGCAAAGGATTACACATCAAAAGGAGAAAAAAAATAATCCTGTATGTCATCAGAGAGCTTACAGCACCATACAAAGTCAACACGTTATGCTCTCTGTGCAAACAACACATATCTGACATACTCCCACACATGTATCTGCAATATAGTTGTGCAGGTGCTCCATAGGACAGCCCCTCGCCCCCTACCGATATACAAAGACACATTCAGGTGCAGGTGCGCGTGCGCGCACACACACACACACACACTCACACACACACTAATAATAATAATAACATTCGGAAAAGTTGGTTGTGAGTACAAATGACAAGAAAAGCGACTGAAAGGCAGCCATATTCTGACTTCAGGTGATATTTTGCTTCTTAAATAGGAAATAAAAGGAGAGTGCAGGTTGTTACGTTAAGAGCTAGTCATGGCTGAAGGCAATCTCAACTCCAACATTTAAAATGATAACATTTCCTCTCTCTGTGATTCCTTACTGGAAGGGTTGCATAATGCCTGATCTTCTCCTGTGTGGGTCATTTTGCAGGAGGACTGCCCGCTGGCCTCAGTCAACGCGTTTTGACTTCAGAGCAGCTCATTTCATTGCACAGGTTGCATGCTGGGTACATTGGTGTTTTCTTAATCCACCAAATGTTGACATAGATCTTGTGATCTTTCACGTACATATTTGATAATCTGCATGTGTATACTATCTATCTATCTATCTATCTATCTATCTATCTATCTATCTATCTTATTTATCTATCTATCTATCCCTTAGGCCAGACTAAGGGATAGATAGATAGATAAATAAGATAGATAGATAGATTGATTGATATGATCCATGATGATATGATCCACACGTTCAAATCCCGTAAGATAGATAGATTGTCAAGTCTTCAGGGGTGCCCCCACGGTCGCCAGAGACCGTGGGGGCACCCCTGAAGACTTGACAACCAGTTCCCTCCATTCCCCTCTATGTTTTGCCTCTCTCAAAATTGTGTTGAGTTCTAGGGCTGTCATTTCGCTGATGCTGTCCTCCCATCTCTTCCTTGGTATGTGTATACACGCAAAGGAAATCAAAGCTCTTTCTGGTCTGGGATGTTCTAAAACAAATATTTTTTTTAAAAAACGCCTTTAATTCACCAGATGCCATCACCGAGATTCAAACCCAGGACTTCATGGACCATGGGCTTGAAGTTGAAATGTCTTAACCACTCTCCTATAGCGTCTGTCAACAACATTTTAACATAGGCCTTGGCACTTAGCTAACATACCATTTTTCCAGAAAGGCGTCAGATATTTGTTTACCACACCGAAGTAGGAGGGCCTGACTTGTTATGGTAAAAAAAAAAAAAAGGTAAAGGTGTCCCATAACCTGTGTGGTCGTAGGGGAGCGAGGGGTCAGAGGGCAGGTACCCATTTACAGCTGGGGGAACTGTACTGAAGCCAAGGCGCGCAAACGGTCACTCATCCAACTGGTAACCACGCTCGACGCTGCTTAACTTGACTGGGGGAAAGCAAGCACTCTGACCACTGCACTTAGCTATCCCGCCCCCACTGAAGAAGACTAGCAGAAGAAAAACGCACTTACTATAATTATCTGACCAACCACTGTGGTTAGGGCATTGGATCCTTGCCATGGATGGACGATCACACGTTCAAATCCCGTAAGTCATAAGTTATGATTTTTGGGGGGTTAATTTTGGCTGCCTCCTACCCAGACTTTGCCATGGGCTCATTGGGAAGACTGGGACCACACAATCGAGCATCATTCACCTTAGCCTACTAGTTAAGCCTGCCATTTCGAGCGTGTTGCTCAAATTACCATACCAACACTATTACGACCTGTAGGCTTACCTTTCGTGCCTGAAGTGACGTTCTGTATATATGGGGGCGGGATAGCTCAATGGTCAGAGCGCTTGCTTTCCCCAAGTCAAGTTAAGCAGCGTTGAGCGTGGTTACCAGTTGGATGGGTGACCGCTTGCACGCCTTGGCTTTAGTACAGTCCCACCAGTTCACCCAGCTGCAAATGAGTACCTGCCCTCTTTAAGGTCAGGGAAGGTAAAGCAGCGAGGGAGAGGAGATGGGCGCCGCCCTCAATATGCTGGCCCCTAGAGAAGCTGAGGTCTCGGATGCCTCGTTCCCCTACGACCGCCTAGATTATGGGACACCTTTACCTTTTACCCTTTATATAATGTAGGAAGCAGGGAGTACAACCCCTTCAAAAAGTCGGTGCATCTACACGGTTCCATCGTTATAATTACCAGTGATCGGTGGTCTAGAGGTAACACGCCTGCCTAGAAAGCGGAAAGTCCGGGTCGGAGAGTGCGGTGGTTCGAATCCCGTTTGGGCCCAAAACCTTTCCCCCATCCATTAGACCATGAGTTGTGGTCTGGGTGCTAGTCTTTCGGATGAGACGATAAACGGAGGTCCATCTGTTACACTAAATTATTCAGCGCACAACGACAAAAAGATTGTCCCTGGCAAAATGTAGAAAAAAGCCACTCTGATAGGGAAACAAATACAGAAGCAGACAGGAAAAAGAAAAAGAAAATGGGTGGCGCTGCACTTGTGGCAACGCGCTCTCCCGTACGAGAGCATCCCAAATTTCACACAGAGAAATCTGCTGTGACATAAAGTGGTATTATAAAAACAACAACAACAACAACATACCATCCTCATAAACATCGACCAGTATGCAATAACTACATAAAAGGAGGGGGGGGGGGGGAGTCTTTGATTCTGTGTCCCTGTTGCTTTGGTCACATGGTGACCTCAGATTCAGTTTCTTGTATGCAGCCCAACGTACCGGTACGTGTTTTGCAATCAGGGTCTGCAGACTCATGGAGGGATGTTGTAATGGTCGCCACTGCTACAGGTGGGAATCTCACTTACATAGTCCGGGGATAAACTGCGAGAAAGAGAGGTGGTCACTGATTGGCACATAAAATGTGTAACCCCTGCGTGTCATGACCCCAGGATTATCCTTCAACGTAATTATTGTTTGGGATCTTGTTCTCCATCCCGACCATTTTGTCAGAGAAAGGTTGAGGTGACATCACACCTGGCCTACAGAGAAATTCAGAAACAACCTAGGCCTACATGACTGGAGATTGCTTCCCATTAGCGTTTATATCATGCTCCAACTGGGGAGTTTTGGTTTGTTTGAACAGTGGGCGTCGGAAAAATCCCCATAGCTCTAATGAGATTCGAACCTCCAACTTTATAGCCGTGACCTAATGAGACGGGATAGTTCAGTGTTCAGAGCACTCGCTTTTCCCAAGTCAAGTTACGCAGCGTGGAGCGTGGTTGCCACTTGGATGGGTGACCGTTTGTGTGCCTTGGCTACAGTAAAGTTCCTCAAGTTCACCCAGCAGTAAATGGGTACCTGCCCTCTTTAGGGTCAGGGAAGGTAAAGCAGCGAGGGAGAGGAGATGGGCGCCACCCTCAACATGCTGGCCCCTAGAGAAGCTGAAGTCTCTGATGCCACGATCCCCTACGACCACACAGGTTATGGGATCGATGGTCTAGTTGGTAACGCGCCTGCCTAGAAAGCGAAAAGTCCGGGTCGGGGTGTGGGGTGGTTCGAATCCCGTTTGGGCCCAAAACTTTTCCCCATTCATTAGACCATGAGTGGTGGTCTGGGCGCTAGTCTTTCGGATGAGACGATAAACCGAGGTCCCGTGTGTTACACATTACTTAGTACACACAAAAGAACCCACGGCAACAAGGGGGTTGCCCTTGGCAAAATTCCGTAGAAAAAAAGCCACTCTGATAGGGAAACATATACAGTTGCAGACAGGGAAAAAAAGGGGGGGTAGGTGCTGTACTTGTGGCGACGCGCTCTCCCTGGGTAGGGCAGCCTGAATTTCACGCAGAGGAATCTGCTGTGACATAAAGTGGTATAAAATAAATAAAAACCTTTTCCTTTAATGTGATCGGAGATAAACTGGGACAAAGAAAGGTGGTCACTGACTCATAGCCAGTCACCATCACTTAGTTTTCCTTATTATTGAATATCATGCAATGAAAGAAAGCTGTCTGATTCAGTGGCTCAGGTTGCTCTCATCTCTCACCTGGTGACCTCAGTTTTAGTTTCCCCTAACATTTCTGTGCCCGTGGTGAGTTGGTGTTTTAAAGCCTTTGGGGTCTGAGATTTATGGGATAAGATCTTACATTGGCGGGACGTTGTATGGTGGTCACCCAGATTGGCTTGTCACTCATTCTGGCTCAGCAAATAAACTTTCATCGTAAGTAGTTGGTCTTAGTAGACTCTAGGTAATATACTGCGTATGTTAGCTCAGAACAGGCACCCATAAATACTAGAAAGCAACCCAGCAGCAAAGCAGGACTATTTTTTATTTCATTTATTTTATTTTATTCTTTTATACCGAGAAAAATAGAATAAGCACTCATGTGCTTTTTTTCATCCAGTACCCGTGTGTATGCAGTTGTGTAAATATTGTCATCTGTTTCCACCGGTACACAATGGCCTACTCTTACGAAAAGCGGAACAGGATTTAACGTGTGCGCAAGATGTTCTGGTTGGTAGCCCCATGGCGGCCTAACACTGCAAAGCTCCCCGTGGATTTCTGACCGTATGGGTGCCACCCGACAAACATGGGTTGAATGGGGGCAGAGAGGTCAGAGTGAGGGGGGTGAGAACAGCTGGACAGGAAGTGAGAGAAGATGGGGCAGTAAGAGAAAGAGACAGACAGACAGAGACAGACAGACAGACAGACAGACAGACAGACAGACAGACAGACAGACAGACAGAGACAGACAGGCACAGACAGACAGACAGACAAACAGATAGACAGACAGACAGACAAACAGACAGACAGACAGACAGAGAGACAGACAGAGACAAAGACAGACAGACAGACAGAGAGTCAGACAGACAGAAAGAGAGAGAGAGACAGACAGAGACAAAGACAGACAGACAGACAAACAGAGAGTCAGACAGACAGACAGAGAGAGAGACAGACAGAGACAAAGACAGACAGACAGACAGATACAAAGACAGACACACAGAGAGCCGGACAGACACAGGCAGACAGAGGGAGGGGGGGGGACGAGGGAGGGAGAGGGACAGCGACAGACAGACAGACAGACAGCCAGAGACAGACTTCCGGACTCAAGTCATCAATCAAATGGTAATAACACACTTAAGTTCAGAACCAAAAAAAAACCAAAATCAAATTTATTTCATTCAGATATTTCCTTGTAGTTGAACTGAATTTCCCCCCATCACATCTTCTTACATAGATTATATATACCATCAAAATGTAAAATGAACATCTAAAAACAAGCACAAAAAAAAAAAAGAAGGAAAAATGAAATTAGTTGATGAATCATTTTAAAATAATGACTAGAAAATGCAGATTAAAAAGAGATTTAGCAATATGCATGTATATATAAAATTCATGTCATGATCATATTCACAACACCGATCAATATTCATAACATGGACTAGAAGACATGGACTGAAACACATTGCGTTTTCCTCTAATATCATTTTAAGTGTACAGACGTAAAATCAAAGACACACCTTGCGTTTCTGACACTATATAAAAACATCAGGTTCTCTCACCACACTGCATACATTATCTAGAGCAGAACTTTTAAATTTTTGGTTCCTCGGCCAGAGCTCTGAGGTTTACCAATGGTGAGATTTTGCGCCACCATGGAGGAAGCTGCATGTCGACGTTGGCGATGTATGCTCGATATGTTCATGTTTCCCTAACCCACCCAATGCTGGCATAAATTAGGGGATCTTTAACGTGAATATTTGATCTTCTGCATGTGTCTATAGATATCTACACGAAGGGAATTTAAGGCACTGGCAGGTCTGCACTTTAAAGCTGACCTGGGATGTCATATAAAAAAAATCCCCACCCTCAATTCCCCAGAAACCTTAAAGATTCGAACCCACGACTTCATGGTCCCATGGGATTGAAGTCGAACCCTCGTAACCACTCCGCTATAGCAGCTGTCTTGCACAGAAATGAACATTTCTTCCCCAAAGGTATCCCCTCAAACAGATAGGCCCTATCTGTGTGGAGATTCAAACCAGTGTCCTTAATAACCGACAGATCATAATCAGGGTTCTGTAAGCGCTTGACTATTCTGTCCCCCTGGCTTAGCTGAAAGAAAACTTGGGATGAAACAGAGGGGTTCTGGCTAAGCCCATAATGCTGATCAACAAAAAGCACTATTTATTTATTTATTCTTTTATTTATTTATTTTATTTATTTAATTATTATATCGAGGATAATGGAATACGCACCATTACATCGTCCTCATCACCATTGATCATGATGCAATAAGACGAATGGTGCCGGCCATCTCTTCATACTGTCTGGTTTGGTTGAAGACGCCCAATCCAGTCTAACCCACTTCTTCATGTCAATGATTGCTCTTCCACTCAGAACGGACAGTACCCACGTGTTGTGATCTTTCCGGGCTAAGGTCACCATTTCTGAAATAATTCAATGCTGTTTTATACAGCCATTTGTATTACTGACGGGATAGCTCAGTGGTCAGAGCACTCCCTTTCCCCCAGCCAAGGTTAAGCAGCATCGAATGTGGTTACCAATTGGATGGTTGACCGTTTGCGCGCCTTGCCTTCAGTACAGTCCCCAGTTCACTTAGCTGTAAATGGGTACCTGCCCTCTTTAGGGTCAGGGAAGGTAAAGCAGGGGGAAAAGAGATGGGCACCCCCCTCAATATGCTGGCCCCTAGAGAAGCTGAGGTCTCTGACGCCTGCCTCCCCTACGACCACAGAGGTTATGGGACACCTTTTTCTTCACCTTTACCTATGTATTACTGAAGATACTCTAATACCATTTACACAAATTTAAAAACATTGTATGCCAGCATATATGCACAGCACGCGTGAATGCATGCAGCAGGCATACAAATACACACATTATATACATACTTACGCGCCCGTGTTCACACACACAAGTATGTCTGCACACATGCATGCCTGCTAACCTGCTCACACACACACAGGCGCGCGTGCGCACGCACACCACACACACACACACACACACACACACACACACACACACACACACACACACACACACGCACACACACACACATGCACACGCACACGCACACACGCACACGCACACACACACTACATGCATGAGCTGATCCACAGTAAGATGTGCAACTATTAAAATGCAAAATCTCTTGCACATCAGTTTTGAAGCAGCACAAGATAAAAGCCCTTTCTGCTGATGACTCTATCAGTTTCCAGGCATATTTCTCTTGTGCTTTATGCAGAAAATATAATCCATACATTTGTACTTTATGCGGAAAATATCCATACATTTGTAATTTATGCAGAAAATATCCATACATTTGTACTTAATGCAGAAAATATCCATACATTTGAATGATAAGATTTGTTTTTGTTCCTTGGCAACATCACCCAGGTTTTGCACATTATATAGGCGACTGCTTTTAGCCCACCATTAAGGTAGCGGCATTCCACCTTTGGGGATGATGTCTAAATAGGCATCCAGTGTGCATACTGTTCTGTAGTTGTTTTTGATTTGGTTGTCTGATCCTACCTTCACAAAAAGGCCTACTCTTCCCACATTAAGGTTGCTGCATTCCGACTTTGGGGATGATGATTGTCTCACAGGGCACCAATCCAACATCACTCAGTCCTGAGTGCTAATTTTAGCGCGCCCATTTCTTTTACCTAGCTAGCCCAAGTGTGGTCAGTTCCTGCTATAATTAGCACCAGCTGGCCCCTACTGGGGTGGGATGGAACAAAATAATTAGCAGCTGTGAGGAGCTGAAAGTGGGGAAAACTGACTAGTTGTGGTCTAAACAGGACACCAGAGTACATGCGGTTCTGTAAACTTTTTTCATCCCTTCCCACCACCGGCACACAGTGGCCTATTCTTCCAGAAAGCAAAACCGGTTTTAATGTGTGAGCAAGATGTTCTGCATGTGTTCACACACCCGACCTCAATTTTAGTCTCATCCCAAGGACTTTTGGGGGAGTGGAATCAGCGCTGACGTTAATAAATATAACTGCAGGCGAAAAATCCCCTGGAAGGGGTGCCTCAGTTGGGGTTGGATGGTCAGATTACAAGTGCAACACTCTAACCACTAGACAAGGCTATCCCACCTCCCAGACTGTTTATTCAGACAGACCTATTGGCAAAATCCCCATTCTTCCATCTCTCTATTAGCTCTCTTCCCTGTGAGTTATCATGAACACATTAAGGCCACAAGCTTTGTCAGTCAGTTATGGATGACAAGCATAGCACCCAAGGTCTAAATCCAAATGCTGGTATGAATTTAAAATAAATGTGATGTTCAGATTCTTTTCATCCATGACAAACTCTTACCATACCTACCAGCACTCTCCAAATAAAATTTTTAAAAAATAACCATCTGAAGTCGGAGTATGGCTGCCTATATGTGAAGAGGTACTTGAAAACAGTCATGCACGCAAACTTCTCATCCAGTTGAACGTGGTCTCACAATGATTCCCCCCCCCCTAAACACACACATATATCATCATCATAATCATCATCATCATCATCATCATCATCATCATCATCATCATCATCATCATCATCATCATCATCATCATCATAATAACTGTAAAGAGTAAGACAGAGAGCATACTCTGGGTGACCCCCCAAGGCGTCAGTTAAGCTGGGGAACACCCAACAAGCACAGAAGAAACAAATAAATGTGTCAACACTTCACAGCACACTTTGGTGCATCAGTGGTCTAGCGGTAACACACCAGTCTGCAGCAGATGCTGCTTCCATTCATGAATGAAGCAGGACTTTTCCCCCATGATCCACAAGATTCTGACTGATGGGGGCAGGATAGCTCAGTGGTTAGAGCGTTGCCTAGCGATCTGACAGCCCTGGATCGACCCACCACCGAGGCGGCACCTGTTCCAGATTTCTGCCTTTGGTGTTCGCATCAATACTCATTCCACTACCCCGAAAGTCATTTGGATGAGACTATATATAACGGTCCTGTGTGTGAACGCATGCAGAACATCTTACTCACACACGTTAAAACCCATTCCGTCTTTTGGAAAAGTAGGCCACTGTGTGCCGGTGGGAATGGATGAAAAAGTGTACCAAACCACATGCACAGAGGTGTCCTGTTTAGACAGCCATCCCCAAAGTCTGAATGTGGCTACCAATAAATAGTGGGTAAATGGTCACATGATAATCTTACTGCTGGTGGAGTCATTTAAATGAGACTATAAACGGAGTCCAGTGTGCGAACGCCCGCAGAACGTCTTGCGCACACATTAAAAACCCGTTCCGCCTTTCGCAAGATCAGGCCATTGTGTGCTGGTAGGAGCCGATGACAACAACAACAAAAAACAACAACCAGCATGCACACAGGTGTCCTGTTTAGACACCATCCCTGAGTACAGCTCGAGGAGATGGAGTCTCCAGGTTCCACTCGGGCTGTATATGGCAACGTTCTAGCGGCTCCTGCGCTGGCACTGGAACCATTCCTATCGGCGATTGCCTTTCCAATGGACCATTCCAGCGACGTGAAGAGAGGGGGGTCTGCTGCATGGGTAACAGCTTGCCCTCCTAGAGCCTAGAGCGCAACTCCAGAGATGCCCAGTGAATCTTAGGGTTCTAGCCGAGGAACCAGAAGAAGAAAAAAAAACAGACAAAAAAACAAAAACGGGGGATCGAATCTGCAACACCTGGCATTCCAGATAGGTGGGTTACCTACCTCCAGACCACTGATCCACACACATTTCCTCTGCTGCAACATAGCCTTTGCTCCAGAACTGCTGGAGTGATGAGTGTTGAACTTTTCAAAATGTTGGATCCACGTCCACACCATTTCCCTAAACCACACACGTTCCTGTCATTCTCCTTGTAACCACACAATCTTCTCACCTTTCTCTCCACAGAACAACTCAAAACACAAAAAAAATCCTCAGTTCCTCTCATCCTCCACTTCACCTCTGAACATCCACTGTAACTCGGAAGGCAGAGAGTATTCGAACAGCTCGAAATCTTTCTTGTAGATCCTATACACGCGCCGTAACAAAGGCGCAGAGATGTTTCGATAAAAACTGGTCAAATAAGACGAGGTCTGATTATACTTGTAGGACGCAGAACGCTTCGGAAAACGCACAACGTGGTCAGCATGCACGGAGCTAAGCACATACTGAGAATCCACGTCCAAGTTTTCGTACTTGCCCACAAAGTCATACTGCACAGAGCAGGGTAGACACAAGCGGTGGTAGGTGGCCCAGTGTTCGTTCAGAGCCTCGTGCGGAGCGGGTCCACGATGTACTGCAGAAACTCCTCAAAGCGAACAGCCGCCTTCTCCTTGCCCTCTCCTCCGCGCATCTCGCTGGAGTCCCTGAAGCGGCGCAGGATGCTCTGGCCGAACTGCTTCCTGAAGTAAGCGTTGGCGCTGTTCTGGAACTTGTTCCTCCAGGCGGACAGCAGGCGCTCGAAGGGCTCCCTGACGAAGAGGAACTTGAAGTAGTTGTCCAGGCGGTACTGCCGCTCCGCCCCGCTGAAGTTGCTCAGCTTGGGCAGCAGACGCTTGTAGCGCCCGTGCACGTCCCCTCCCGGAATGTCCAGCACGTTCCTGACCTTGACCTTGCCGGACAGCACCAGCATCAGGCGTCGCCAGTTGGTGCAGGCCACTTTGGGGATGTAGCAGTACAGCATCTGGACATACACGTAGGCGCACACACACACACGCACACACATGGACAGACACGCACGCACGCACGCACGCACGCACGCACGCACGCACGCACGCACGCACGCACACACACCCCACACACACACACACGGATAGACACGCACGCACGCATGAACGCTCGCTCGCACGCGCGCGCACACACACACATACACACACACACACAGAGATGACATTTACAAAACTGCATACACACGGGGACTGGATGTAAAAAAAAAAAAGCACAAGAGTGCTTATTCAATTATCCTTGATAGAAAAGAATAAAATAAAAATAAACACACATGCACACGCACGCACGCACGCACGCACGCACACACACACACACACACACACACAGCACACCGCGCGCGCACACACAGCTATTTGATTCAGGGCACTGTAACTACCTAACAATTATTCCAGATAATGTTTTGGACGTATTTAAAACCTGATTGAAAAGTAATATTCTCAAATTACTATACAAAACCGAACTAATTACAGTTGATCTGCAGTTATAACACACTTATCAAACACTCATTACAAATCACAAGCTTTTTTTTCTTTGCAGAACACATTGCACACAGGTTAAAACCTTTGCTCTTTCCAGAATAAGATTATGCCCTCTGTCTCACTCATCAGGCCTGGGAATCACCATGGGGCCATAAATACACGTTGGATAAGAAGTCTGTGTAAAAGGTAAATAGGTAACGATGTCCCATAACCTAGGCGGTCGCAGGGGAGTGAAGTGTCAAAGATCTCAGCTTCTCTAAGGGCCAACATGTTGAGGGCGGCGCCCATCTCCTCTCCATAGCTGCTTTACCTTCCCAGACCCTATAGAGGGCAGGTACCCATTTACAGCTGGGTGAACTGAGGGGACTGTACTGAAGCCAAGGCGCGCAAACGGTCACCCATGCAACTGGTAACCACGCTCGACGCTGTTTAATGCTGTTTAACTTGATAGGGGGAAAGCCAGCGCTCTGACCACTGAGCTATCCCGCCCGTGTAACCCTTCAAATACTCCATCATTCAGACAGCCATACACTTGACTTAGAGGATTTTTTTTTCATTCCTCAGCTAGAGCTCCGAGGTTCTCCAATGGTCAGATTTTGCGTATGCAATCGGTTTTTTTTTTTTACCTACCATGAAAGTAGCCGCATTCCGACTTCGAGGATAATACTCAAACCTGACACACATGTGCAAGCGAATTTGTCTAATTGGCCATCCATTCCCACTGGCACACAATGGCCTGTTCTTCTGGAACGGATTTTAACGTACGCAAGATGTTCTGCTTTTCCACAAGGGACCTGGATTTATAGTATCATCTGAAGGAATTTCGGGGGAGTGGAGTTGCCAATGATATTTACTCTCCACA
>CM060332.1:8322425-8334925 GCA_030674155.1 Stramonita haemastoma
GATATTACAAAGGACAAAGTCCCAAAATATAATTATAAGCGTGCTGACTGGGAAAAGTTTACATACATTCTCTCTTCTTACAATACAGAGTGTATAAATACTTATGACATAGATCTAATGTACTCTGAAATAGCAGATATCATACTACAAGCTGCCAATATTTCTATTCCTAGATGTCACTCTGTAAAATGTAGCCAACATTTAGGAAATGTCTGGTGGACACAAGCTTGCGAAGAAGCTGTACATAAAAAACATTTAATGCATAAAGCTTTTCTAAAAAATAAATCGCCTAGTAACCATGATGAGCAGAAAAAGGCCAAAAACCACTGTAACATGGTTATTGCACAAGCTAAAAAACAGTATTGGTCCTCTTTTTGTAGTAGTGAAATTACAAATCATAAGGACATTCAGAAAGTATGGGCAAAATTAAATGAAATGACGAAAGGCATAAACTTGCCATCATGTCCAATTGTTCTAGAAAACAAACAGTTTCCAACAAGTGCAGAAAAAGCCGAGGCATTTGCCACAATGTTTTCAAATACCATGCGTAAGGAGGGTCTGTTAGGCAAACACAGATCATACAGAAGTGAAGAAGAGGTGAAAAAGGAATATGAAGACCCAATACCTGACAACACTCTTTACATCAATGCTCCAATTACACTCCAGGAAGTTAGGGATGCAATTATGTCACTTCCCAGTAAGAAAACATCTGTTGGAGCTGATGCGATTTCCAATGACATGATTAAACACTTACCAGAAAATTTCATTACTCTACTTCATAAGCTTTTTTATAAATGTTGGGTTGAAGGTGTAATTCCAGTTCAGTGGAAACAGTCAATTGTTGTTCCGATTCACAAACAAGGAAAGCCCAAGACAAATAAAGCCAGTTACAGGCCAATAGCATTGACCTCACATACTGGTAAACTCATGGAGAGAGTTGTTCTTGGAAGATTATCATATTATTGCCAGAAAAATAACATTATTGCAAGCAATCAAGCTGGCTTTCAGCGAGGTAGATCTGCTATTGATAATTTAGTTAAACTTACAACACGCATAAAACAACAATTTGCACGTAGAAAAAATGTTCTTGCAACATTTTTTGACATAAATAAAGCATATGATCAAGTTTGGCATGCAAAATTATTAAGCAAGTTAAAGACAATTGGTCTCTCCGGTAACATTTATCATTATATCAAGAGCTTTCTTAGCAATAGATCCATTCAGGTAAAGGTAGGAAATTACTATTCAGATCCTAGGCATCTTGATATGGGATTACCACAAGGCTCCGTTATAGCACCAATTCTATTCAATATTCTATTACATGATCTTCCTAAATGCTTAACACAGAATGTTACATTAGTACAATATGCAGACGACATATGCATGTGGATGAATGTATCCATGAAACAAAAAACCTCGAAAAGGTCTTTAAATTATATTCAAAAATTATACCAAAAAGACCTTGATAATTTAAATAAGTATATTATTGAGAATGGCCTAAAATTATCCACAGAAAAAACGCATATGATGCTTTTTAACAACGGTACCAATCCAGACAATTTACCTGTGTTCAAAGTTGAAAATGAGATAGTTGTATACAAACACTTAGTAAAGTTTTTAGGTGTTTTTCTTACTTCAAAGTTAACGTGGAATGCCCACATTGAACATATTCTAACTAAAGGAAGAAAATGCTTAAATCTACTAAAAATTGTACGAAAGCAGTATTGGGGACAAGAAATGACAATTCTGAAACATCTGTCTACCTCCCTTATTAGATCTAAGTTATCCTATGGACAAGAGGTCTTTTTTAGCGCACCTAAGTATTTACTAAAGAAGCTTCAAAGTGTAGACTGTAAGGCGTACAGACTGGCTCTAGGTGTACCATTTCATGCCTCTGCACTTGAAACATATAATGAAATTGGAATATTACCACTTGAAGAGTATCGACAACTTGTATGTGCCAAATATATTCTAAGAAGCTCAACACCTGAAAACTTTGCTTCAGAAGAAATAAAAATGAGGTCTGAAACAGATTTTCCCAAAAGAGCCCAACACATAAACTCTTTGATGACAATTAGTACCTACACATCAGATCTTTACGAGCGTTCTGAACATTCCAAATCCGATGTAGACCCACATAGATCAGTTTCAGTTTGTCCTGTTTGGGAAATGAAACGAGCGCACTTTGATATAGATTATATCAACATGAAAAAGAATGAAAATCCAAATATTATGGCAGTCAATGTTCATTCACATATACAGCATCATTACTCTCATTGTCTTAAAATTTATACAGATGGTTCACTTTTAGACAATCATCAAGCAGGTTCAGCATTTGTCATACCAGCACTAAAAATAGAAAAGTCATATTATGTTGGCAAAAATCGATCTGTTTTTACAGCTGAACTAATCGCTATTCTCATGGCTTTGACTTTCATTTTAGATCATCCTTACTGTTTCTTTCATATATTACTTTGTGTGGATTCAAAATCAGTATTGTATGCCTTAAAGTCTACAGCTTATAAACAATCTACTAAACTTATACTAGACATCAAATACATCATAAATCTTCTACGTTTAAGAGGAATTCTTGTTTCCTTTTGCTGGATTCCTTCACATATAGGATTATCTTCCAATGAGTGGGCTGACAGGGCTGCTAAAAAAGGTGCACGCAATGAAAATGGGTCTATAGTACTGCATGTCCCTCTATCCATTGCAGAAGGCTATCAGTTGTTAGAAGAAGCATCCTTAAATAGATTTATAGAAAAGCATTGGCAAAACAAGAAGCTTCAACATTCAACTCAGAGTGGGAAGAGTGTAGTTGAATACATTGATCACTTAAAGATTCATACAAATGAATTCAAAGAAAGACAACTCAAGGCATTATTCTTTAGGATAAGATTAAATGCTTTTATGACAAAGTTCAGTAAGGATGTTAAATGCTTATGTGGTGGATATATTTCAAATACCCATATCATACTTGAATGTAAGAATTTAAAACCCTATCTCCCTGCCTTTTCTGAGAATTCCATTGATGAAGTTTTGAAAAATGTAAATCTAACGTTTGACATAGCTAAAGGTTTGTTGTTAAGTCCTATAGGGCATTTATTATAGTTCATGTAGTTCTTTTGGGAGGGTTTTTGTTGTTGTTGTTGTTGTTGTTGTCCATTTTCGATATTTTCTTGATCTGTTAATGTTAAGAATAACTTATTACATTTGTTGTTACTATTTATCACACACACGCACGCACACACACACACACACGCACACACACACACCCACACACACACACACACGCGCGCGCGCGCGCACACACACACACGCACGCACGCACGCACGCGCGCGCGCGCGCGCGACTCTCTCTCTCTCTCTCTCTCTCTCTCTCTCTCTCTCTCTCTCTCTCTCCTCTCTCTTCTCTCTCTCTCTCTCTCTCTCTCTCTCTCTCTCTCTCTCATCTCTCTCTCTCTCTCTACTATCCGTCTCCTATTGTAGTCGTCTGGTATCACTTAAAGTGGAAAGACGTTAAAATTGAAGACTTACTTACACACACACACACACACACACACACACACACACACACACACACACACACACACACACACACACAACACACACACACACACCCCCCACACACACACACACACACAGATCCTTTCCTGTTCTGCTATGTCACACTTCCCGGTTTCTCTGACCTGTAATGTATGAACAGAAGAATGAATGGATGGATGAATGCATGATGAATGAATGAACTATTGTCCATCTGGCCTGTTCATTGTCTGTCTGTCTGTGTGTCATTGTGCCTGTCTCAGCCTCTCTCCTCACCCAGCCTCTGTGTGTGTGTGTGTGTGTGGTGTGTGTGTGTGTGTGTGTGTGTGTGTGTGTGTAGGTGTAGTGTGTGTATGTGTGTGTGTGTGTGTGTGTGTGTGTGTGTGTGTGTGATGTATGTGTGTTGTGTTGTGTTGTTATTGTGTTGTAGTGTGTGTGTGTGTGTGTGTGTAGTGTGTGTGTGTGTGTGTGTGTGTGTGTGTGTGTGTGTGTGTGTGTGTGTGTGACAGACAGACAGACAGACAGACAGACAGACAGACAGACAGGCAGACAGGCAAAGGGACAGACAATCTAATCAGACAGACAGACAAACCTACAGACATATAATCACAAGCAGACAGACGGACAAACGGACGGACAGGCAGGCAGGTAGACAGACAGATGGACATATATAATCAGATAGACAGACAAACAGACATAGAATCAGACAGAGAAACATACATGTAATCAGACAGAGAAACAGACATATAATCAGACAGAGAAACAGACATATAATCAGAGAAACAGACATAACCAAGACAGAGAAACAGACAGACATATAATCATACATACATACATACATGCCGCCGCTGTGGCCTAGTGGTTGGGGCGTTGTACTCGTAATCTAAAGGTTGCGGGTTCGATCCCAGCTATTCCGCTATGGCGTTGTGCCCTTGGAAAAGGCACTTTACGGCTATTTTCTCACCCCACCCAGGTGTAAAAGGGGTACCAACCTTGTGTTGGGGGTTAACCCTGCGATAGACCGGCGTCCTATCCAGGGGGGAGTCTATGACTCTCAGTCGCTTAACGCCACAGAAACCGGGATAAGCACCGGCCTGATGAGCCTTATGGCTCGGGACAGACTTTAACTTAACTTAACATACATACATACATACATACATACATACATACATACATACATACATACATACACACACACACACATACATACATACATACATACATACATACATACATACATACATACATACATACATACATACATACATACATACATACATACATATAATAAGACAGGCAGACAGACAGACGGACAGACGGATAGACAGACGGACAGACATAATGATCAGACAGACAGACCGAAAAACAGACATATATAGATCTACAGACGGATGGACAAAAAAAACAACAGACATATAATATATATATAGGGACAGACAGACATTGAGACAGAAAAACAGACAGACATATAATCAGACAGATTAACGGACAGACAAGAAAGCAGAGATGCGAAGAAGATTACTTTCATGTCGGCAGCAGCAGCAACAGAAGCAGTAGGCTTAACAGTGTGTTGTGGAGATCCAGGCAGGTTATGGTGACCTTTGTGGATCAACTTCAAACCTGTCAACATCATTGTCACCTCACAGTCAGGGGGGTAGGAGCAGTTGGGGTTTTTTGTTTTGGGGGGTTTTTTGCTTTTTTTTTTGCTGGGGGGAAGGAAGGGGAGGGAAAAGCGGACGGGGAGGGGGGCCGGGGGTGGGGAGGAGGGGTGAAGGTGGTTGTGGGTATGCTGTTGTGGTGGTGGTGGTGGTGGTGGAGTGGGGGATATGTGTGTGTGTAGTGTGTGTGTGTGTGTGTGTGTGTGTGTGTGTGTGTGTGTGTGTGTGTGTGTGTGCGCGCGCGCGTGTGTGTGTGTGTGTGTGTGTGTGTGTGTGTGTGTGTGTGTGTGTTGTGTGTGTGTGTGTGTGTGTGTGTGTGTGTGTGTGTGTGTGTGTGTGTGTGTGGGTGGGTGGGTGGGTGGGTGGGTGTGGGTGTGGGTGTGGTGTGTGTGTGTGTGTGTGTGTGTGTGTGTGTGTGTGAGTTAAGGCATGCGTGTCTGTGTATGTGCGTACGTGCGTGCGTATGCGTGTGCCTGCGTGCGTGCTTGCGTACGTGCGTGCGTGTGCGAGTGTGTATATGCGTGTGTGTGTGCGAGCACGCACACGAGCGTGTGCACATGCACGCGTTTGTATGTTCAGCTGAGAAATGAAAGCCTGTGTGTAGAAATAAGTACATGAATGATAATAAATGATAGAACGGACTGGTGGATGGATAGGTGGGCCTGGCCTTTGGTTCCATAAATTTTCTTTTCGTTCCTCGGCTAGAGCTCCGAGGTTCACCAATGGTGAGATTTTGCGTATGAGACCGTTTTTGCCCACCATGAAGGTAGAGGCATTCCGACTTCGGTGATAAAATGAATAAACGAAGGAAGGAATGAGTGAGTCCACCGATGAATGAGTGAATGGCTCAGACACTGTTTATTCAATACACATACATACATCATAAGCAAACATCAATACAAAAGGTGGTGGGGGGGAGGCATAAAACTACAGCTTATTTTAAACCGCACCCCATAAATGAAGGAAGGAAGGAAGAAATTAATTGATTAATAAATTAATGAAAAACGAATGAATAAATAAATAAATGAATGAATTTGAAGGAAGGAAGGAACGAACGAACGAACGAATGAACGAACCAACCAACCAACCAACGGACGGACGAACGAACGAATGAATGAATGACAGGGACAAACAATAAAGAAACAAACGAAAAAGAAAAACGCACAAACAAACGAACAGATTACTAAACAGTGTTAGGCCCTATAACCCTTTGGCAGGAGTAGCCGACAATAATGAATCTACAAACGACCCACTGACTACACAAACGAACAAATGGGGGACAAATGGAGGGGGGAGCCTAGTGGTTAGAGTGTTTCGCTCGCAATTAGACAGTCCAGGACCAAGCCTAGGTTCGAGCCACTACCAAGACGCCGTTCAATACGTTTTTTTTTTTCCCACTGGGGTTAATGTCAGTACTGACTCCATTCCCCCCAAAAGTCTTTTCGATGAGACTATAATCCGAGTTCCCATGATAAAACACAGGTAGAACATCTTGTAAACACGTTAAAATTCGTTCCACCTTTCGGAGGAGTAAGCCATTGGTGCCAGAAAGAACAGATGACAAAAAAACAACAAAAACCGCATGCACACTGGTGTGGTGTTTATCTTAATTGAATGGTGGGCAATAATGGTCACTTACACAAAAAATTCCACCATTGAAGAACCTCGGAGTTCTAGGGGAGGAGCAGAAAAGAAAAAAACACAACAACAAACCAACAACAAAAGATAAAAAACAAAAGAAAACCAAACCAAACCAACCATCAGATAAATTAGAACGAACAGTAAATGTACCATTACCCTTTTCCAAGGCAGGAGAGTGGTTGCGGGGAGACAACATGATGTAGCCCATCATGAAGAAGAGCAGCAGCACCCCCATCACCACCACACTCACAAACTTCTTGGTCAGCGAGACAGACATCCTGGGTTCTCTGAGTATGTTGTTCTTGTCTGGATTCTTCTGCTACACCTGCAGACAGGTTGACCTATGGTTATTTAGAACTGTAAACATACGGGATAGGCTAGCTCAGTGGTCAGAGCGCTCGCTTTCCCCCAGCCAAGTTAAACAGTGTCGAGCGTGGTTACCAGTTGGATGGGTGACCGTTTGCGCGCTTTGGCTTCAGTACAGTCCCCCCAGTTCGCCCAGCTGTGAATGGGTACCTGCCCTCTTTAGGGTCAGGGAAGGTAAAGCAGCGAGGGAGAGGAGATGGGCGCCGCCCTCAACATGCTGGCCCCTAGAGAAGCTGAGGTCCCTGACGGCTCGCTCCCCTACGACCACACAGGTTATGGGACACCTTTAGTTTACCTTTACCTAAACATCCGTATGCATGCATGCAGACATACATTCACGCACATGCACATGGACAAACATCTTGGACACATGTATGCATGCAGATCGCCATACTTGCGCCCGCGCGCGCGCGCGCACACACACACACACACACACACACACACACACACACACCACACACACGCACACACGCACCCACGCTCGCACACACACCACACACACACACACACACACACACACACACACACACACACACACACGGGGACGGGATAGCCTGGTGGTCAAAGTGATGCGCTCGTGATCTGCTGACCCGGGTTCGAATCTCGTTGAAGAGGATTTTTCTTCTGGAGTTAAAATCAGTGCCGACTCCACTCCCCCCAGAAGTCCTTCGGATGAGACTATAAACCGAGGTCCCGTGTGCGAACGCACGCAGAACATCTTACGCACACGTTAAAACCTGTTCCGCTTTTTGGAAGAGTAGGCCATCGTGTGCCGGTGGGAACGGATGACAAAACTGCATACACACGGGGACTGGATGTAAAAAAAACACGTACATGAATGCTTATTCCATTATCCTCGAAATAAAAGAATACATAACTAAATAAAAAATAAGATAAAACACACACTACACACACTCACGTACACACACACACACACACACACACCACACACACACACACACACACACACACACACACACACACACACACACATACACAGTCTGAATGAGAGGGAAGAGGGGATACAGAGAGAATAGGTATAGGCCTATAATGGCTATATATATATATACATATAAATTTACAATTCAAGTATGTATCCATATGAAATAATGACTATGTGCTCTCTCTCTCTCTCTCTCTCTCTCTCTCTCCCCTCTCTCTCTCTCTCTCTCTCTCCTCTCTCTCTCTCTGCCCACCCCCCTCTCTCTCTGGCATCCACAAACATTTGGTGACACTTTCAACCCATGATTACAATACCAGATCTCTGCCCTCCCCCCCCTCTCTCTCTCTCTCTCTGTCTCTCTCTGCCCCCCCCCCCCCCCCCCCCCCCTCCTCCTCTCTCTCCTCTCTCTCTCTCTCTCTCTCTCTCTCTCTCTCTTCCTCTTCTCCTCCTCTCTCTCTCCTCCTCTCTCTCCTCTCTCTCTCTCTCTCTCTCCTCTCTGGCGTCCACAAACATTTTGGTAACTCTTTCAAGCGATGACCAGAGATACAACACCAGACAAACACGTGGGTAGCCCCAACACATACCAGTACACTTTATGTACATAACACATGTTTACAATCGTATGATTATGGGCCTTTTGTAAACCCCTTCAAACGGGGCTGTGGCCTTTCTTGAATAAATATCGTTACCGTTATCTCTCTCTACCTCTCTCTCTCTCTCTGGCGTCCACAAACATTTGGTAACACTTTCAAGCGATGACCAGAGATACAACATCAGATAAGCACGTGGGGAGCCCGAGCACATACAAGTACACTTTTATGTATTAGCCTACATATACATGGTTACAGCCTTGTCTATCTCACCCAACCTGTCAGAGAGAGAGAGGGGAGAGAGAGAGAGAGAGAGAGAGAGAGAGAGAGAGAGAGAGAGAGAGAGAGAGAGAAATGAACGAATGAACGAATGAATGAATGAACGAATTTTATTTGACAAAAGCTACAAGCCCATCAGTCAAAGGGGGTTAATAAAACATGAATAATAACTCGAAATCCAGACAAATATCAACAACTATTTTTAGTTATTACTTATAGAATCTATTTGGTTCATAGTCTGCTTGCGTTTTTCTAGAGCCTGAGTTACATATATTGCTAAAGATATCATCTCGGACATATAATTTGAAGTTAACACTTTTTGTACACGACTAGTGGACCTGTTGGTTGGGTTTGTCAAAAAAGTAACTTTTTGACGAATTTCTTTGTAAGCTCGACATGTAAACAAAAAGTGCAATTCGTCTTCTTCTTCTCCACATGCTGGACATGGATTAATGTCTGTCTCCTCTGTAATATACCATTGTCTACAGTTCAATAGACCATAGTTCAATAGAGAGAGAGAGAGAGAGAGAGAGAGAGAGAGAGAGAGAGAGAGAGAGAGAAGAGAGAGAGAGAGAGAGAGAGAGAGAGAGAGAGAGAGAGAGAGAGAGAGAGAGAGAGAGGCAAGGCAAGGCAAGGCAAGGCAAGGCAAGGCAAAGCAAATTCTTCATTCGAGGATAATGAATAAGCCACTCGTGTGCCTTTTTACATCCATTCCCCGCCCTTATCAGGAATAAGATCAAGATATAAAAAAAAAACACAAACCACTATCTAAACAAGAAAGAGAGCTAGAGAGAGAGAGAGAGCTAGAGAGAGAGAGAGAGAGAGAGAGAGAGAGAGAGAGAGAGAGAGAGAGAGAGAGAGAGAGAGAGAGAGAGAGAGAGAGAGAGAGAAAATCAAATCAAATCAAATCAAATTCTTTTATTTGAGGATAATGAATAAGCACTCATGTGCTTTTTTTACATCCAGTCCCCGCCCTAATCAGAGATTACATCAATTTAAGAAACACCTTCAACTAACGACAGAGAGACTCAGAGAGAGAGACAGACAGACAGACAGACAGACAGACAGATAGACATCGACAAACAAACCAAACAAGACAAACAGACAGAAAAACATCTAAAGATGTGAAAGGAATGATATGAACCATAGTTACGAAACAGCTATGCATCACCACTCGAAACTGACATTTCCAACTATCAATAGGCCTAGCCTACCAGACTTGCATCGTTGTAAAGTTCAGGAATTCAGAACATCGTTATACTTACCGCAAGTGAAACACGCTGCTTCTCTGCTCCTCTATCAATAATGATGATGCAGCCTAGGCCTCTCTCCACCCACACCAATCCAAAGACGATGATGTAGGCCTAGCCTAGGCCTAGGGCCTAACCTACAGAGCGTTTTGCTAGCCTAGCATCAGTGCCTTCATACACATCATCACAGAACCATGCCCATCAACTCTGGCACTGAAGAAACTCAATCCTCCAGGGTAGGCTAGGCTAACAGTAGGCCCTATAGGCTAACACAACACATCCCACTTCACTTCACTACCAGAATTCCAGACTCACAACCATGACATAATCCTCCCTCCTCCTCCTCCTCCTCTTTTCACAACAGAACGACTAGGCCAAAGATACTCAAGTATCTTTGGACTAGGCCTATGCCCTAGGCCTAGCCTATTTCCAATGAAGGATGAAGAGAAACGTCATGTTTTAGGCCTGTAACAGAAGGAAGGAAATCTGTAGGATGGTATGTAAACAGAATGACTGTGGGAATGGTTTACCCAGTCGGCCTAGTAGGCTAGGGCTGTGCGTGTGTGCGTGTGTGTGTGTAGAACAAGCATGTGGGCTTACGAGGCGGATGGTAGGCCTATAGGAAACACATGCTGTGTCTTTCTCTTCAGCATCACTGTTTGGGATGCTTGTAGGCTAGGCTAGGCTAGGCTAGCAGCAGTGTTGGTTGCTGCTGCAGCCCACAGAGAGAGAGAGAGAGGGGGGGTGGGGGGGATTACTACACATCCACATGCTGGATTCTATTCGTCCCGAATACTCGCTCTATTCCCAGCCGCCCACATAACACTGGGCTACATAGTGTGTGTGTGTGTGTGTGTGTGTTGGGCTTTGGGAATGGGACTGCACGGCTTAGGCTAGCAAGCTGCATAGAGCAAAGCTGCCAGTACGGTGTTAGGAGATTTCTTCATCATATCACCTCTGTCTGTCTGTCTGTCTGTCTGTCTGTCTGTCTGTCATCTCTCTCTGTCTCTGTCTCTCTCTGTCTCTCTCTGTCTCTGTCTCTCTGTCTCTGTCTGTCTGTCTGTCTGTCTGTCTGTCTGTCTGTCTTCTCTCTCTCTCTCTCTCTCTCTCTCTCTCTCTCTCTCTGTCTGTCTGTCTGTCTCTCTCTCTCTCTCTTCTCTCTCTCTCTCTCTCTCTCTCTCTCTCTCTCTCTCTCTCTCTCTCTCTCTCACGATTTGAAAAAAAATGTTATGTTAGCCTATCTTTAGGGGCTTTACACCTTTTTTTTAACAATGTAGTTAAGTTTTTCCCCCCATGATATTGTTTTAGAGTAAGAAAGATTTGTGAAAACGTTTTGAAGGATATCAATTTTTGTATTTGGGTTGCTCTCTTCTCTGCTGTCTCCTCTCTAGTTAAATCTATTTGATTCACTTAATTGTAATCAGTGCATTGGTCTTGACATGAATGTTCGGGTCAGTTGGGGATTATGTGTTTGTTGAAAACTATCTATCTCTTTTATTTGAATAATTATCAATGTATCCAGTTGGGGATTTTGCGTTTGATGAATGTGTACCTATCTCCTTTTCTTTTAAACCAAAGTTTAACTTTTGTTGGTGGTGATGGTGGTTTTTGTGAGGGAGGGGGTTAGTATTATTTTATTCTTATTTTTGGTTTTAGATTCTTTTTTGTTTGTTTCTTTCTGTCCTTTGTTTTGGCATTTTGGGATTGGGTTTTTTTTTTTATTGTTTTGCTATTCCCCAACTAGGGCGAGGGCTGGATGAAAAAAGTATGAGAATATTCATTCATTCATTCATTCATTCTCTCTCTCTCTCTCTCTCTCTCTCTCTCTCTCTCTCTCTCTCTCTCTCTCCCTCTCCCTCCCTCCCTCCCCCTCTGTCTCTCTCTCAATTGTATTTTGTTTACTTTCTTTTGAGTTCATTTTGTTGTTATGAGTTGTAACAATGTTTTAGCTAAATATTTTGGGTGAGGTTTTCTTGGTTGTACTTTGCTTGTTTGCTCGCTGCCTCATTTCTGTTTAGTTGTCTGTTCTTTGGTTAAGGGCTTTCTGTTTAAGTGCTGCTTTTTTGTTTGTTTGTTTTTTTGCTAGATAGATGGCTTGATGAAAAAAGCAAATTTATTGCTTACTCAATGTACCATCTGGATATAAAATTTGATTTGATTCTCTCTCGATATAAAAGAATAAATCAAATCGTTCAACAGACAAATGTTGGATGGAGGAACATTTATC
>CM060332.1:8339925-8354925 GCA_030674155.1 Stramonita haemastoma
AATAGGAAGAATATACATACATATTGTTACAGTCATACCCCTTCTGAAGAAATGTTCAAAAATATTGAATGACATCTAAAAAACAAACCCTAAAAATTTTTTTTTTAAACCCCACCAGAGTGCAACCTATTTCGGTTAGCATGAAAAGACTGTATAGGCTACACTGCTAAGAACTGTAGGAGTATCACTGTTTTCAGTGCCCCACAGCAAGACACACTAAGCAACCATCTGATATTATAACAAAATAGTACTGTGTGTTGCAGCACTGCAATATGCTGCACATTATCCTCATATGCAGCTTGTGGTTCTGTACCCATTTTTCAACATTCTGTTCTGGGGGGGGAAAAAAAAAAAAAAGCATTCTGTTCTGGACATCTGAACCAATAAGAGACAAAGCATTGCGAATTTCAACCACTGATATAAAAAAAAAAAAATCACCCCCCTCCCCCCTGATTTTTTAAAAATTTGACTAGATCAACACATAAGGAATGCTTCTTTGAAAAATGATTTGAAATTTTGTTTCAAACAGAGCACATCAACACGCATGCGCACACAAAATCAAGAACATTATTATTAGTCATTTACAAGTTTGGCAACTAACTACCTTTTCAAAATTGTGCAACAGTGACAATCAAAAGTGACAATAGAAACTGTTCATATTTGTGCTTTTTTTTTTCTTCTTCTTTTCTGTGTGTGTGTGTGTGTGTGTGTGTGTGTGTGTGTGTGTGTGTGTGTGTGTGTGTGTGTAAGTGTGTGTGTGTGTGTGTGTGTGTGTGTGTTTTATTTATTTATTTATTTATTTATTTATTCTTTTATATCGAGGATAACAGAATAAGCAATCATGTGCTTTTTTTCATCCGGTCCCCGTGTGCATGCAGTTTTGTAAATATTGTCATCTGTTCCCACCGGCACACGATGGCCTACTCTTACGAAAAGCGGAACAGGATTTAACGTGTGCGCAAGATGTTCTGCGTGCGTTCACACACGGGGCCTCGGTTTAAAGTCTCATCCGAAGGACTTTTGGGGAGAGTGGAGTCAGCACTGATGTTAACTCCAGGAAGAAAATTTCCTCGACCGGACTCGAACCCGGGTCTTCAAATTGCCAGCGCAATGTTCTGACCACTAGGCTATCCGTCTATGTGTGTGTGTGTGTGTGTGTGTGTGTGTGTGTGTGTGTGTGTGTGTGTTTGTGAGTGTGCCTGTGAGTGAGTTGTTATCCTTATTGATGGTACGCATACTGTCTGTGTTAAAACATGTCACAGCATTTTTGACAGCTAAAATTTCAGGCCAATAACTTTCTTTTTTTTCCTTTTTTTTTAAATCAGAAAAAAAGCTTCCAACTAAAGCTATTCAACCAAACCCAAGAGAGTCTGACCTACCTCTCCAGCCTCATATAAAGCCCACTCATAAATCAATCAGAATCAATAACTCAATCAATCATAATTCAGAATCTATGAAAGATCTCAAATCCACAGCAGATGTAGTTAACAGCTAATGCTCCTTCCTTGCAGAATGTCACTAACCCAAATGCTACACAATGACCCTGTCTTCTGTCTCTCAATGGATCTCAGCCTCAGCCATCTCATCATAATGCCCCTACCTCAAAGAAATAACCCAGGAAGAAGAAGAAGAAGAAGAAGAAGAAGAAGAAGAAGAAGAAGAAGATGCAAGAATGAGAAGCACAGTGCAATGGTAATACTTGTAACTCATGGTAATACTTGTAACTCTACACAAAAGTTGGGTCTTACTCATGACAAAAAAAAGCCCCACAAGTTTTGAACACTTCCAGTCGAGTTTCAGAAATTTATTAAAAAAAATAATAATAAAAAAAGCAGGCAAGTGTACCGAAAAATACATCTAAGATTCAATGAAAACAGGGAGAAAATGGAAGGCAGATTATAGACAAGTACACGCTACCTGCAAACAACGCAAGTCAAGTAGCAAAGGCACATAAAGGAAAACTACATGTGATGGTGATAATGTGGGGGAAAATGATTCCAACACATAGTGATAATGTGGGGGGAAATGATTCCAACACATGGTGATAATGTGGGGGGAAAATGATTCCAACACATAGTGATAATGTGGGGGGGAAATGATTCCAACACATAGTGATAATGTGGGGGAAATGATTCCAACACATAGTGATAATGTGGGGGGAAAATGATTCCAACACATAGTGATAATGTGGGGGGAAAATGATTCCAACACATAGTGATAATGTGGGGGGAAAATGATTCCAACACATGGTGATAATGTGGGGGAAAATGATTCCAACACATGGTGATAATGTGGGGGGAAAATGATTCCAACACATAGTGATAATGTGCGGGAAAAATGATTCCAACACATAGTGATAATGTGGGGGGAAATGATTCCAACACATAGTGATAATGTGGGGGGAAAATGATTCCAACACATAGTGATAAAGTGGGGGAAAATGATTCCAACACATAGTGATAATGTGGGGGGAAAATGATTCCAACACATAGTGATAATGTGGGGGGGAAATGATTCCAACACATAGTGATAATGTGGGGGAAAATGATTCCAACACATAGTGATAAAGTGGGGGGGGAAATGATTCCAACACATAGTGATAATGTGGGGGGAAAATGATTCCAACACATAGTGATAATGTGGGGAAAAATGATTCCAACACATAGTGATAATGTGGGGGGGGAAATGATTCCAACACATAGTGATAATGTGGGGGGGAATGATTCCAACACATAGTGATAATGTGGGGGGAAAATGATTCCAACACATAGTGATAATGTGGGGGGAAAATGATTCCAACACATAGTGATAATGTGGGGGGAAAATGATTCCAACACATAGTGATAATGTGGGGAAAAATGATTCCAACACATTGTGATAATGTGGGGGGAAAATGATTCCAACACATAGTGATAATGTGGGAAAAAAATGATTCCAACACATAGTGATAATGTGGGCAAAAACTGATTGCAAGCAGCAAGTTTAGGGAGCCGAGTTGACAACATTCCTACAATACAGTGATAAACCTGGAAATAATGTACCACAATTCTGCAGTCAAAAAGGCAAGGAATGGCACATTTTGTTAATTAATTAACACACTAATCTTAAGCATATTTCTTTCTTTATTTATTTAAAGTCTAGCTGTCTGCACAGGCTGCTAGCTAAACACCTAGCACTGCACACAGCCTGTGTGTAATCCGTGAACGAAGCATACCAACAAGAGGGTTGTTTTTCAAAACTCTAAAATATACTAGTGTTACAAATCGAACGCATCATTAAATCGGTTCATGTGGATTAGTGTGGGAGTAAAGAGGTTTTGCCTTGTCATGAGAACAAGCAAGAGAAGACTTCACTCTCCATTATGTACAAAAGCCATATCTCTTTTACATAAACCAGTTTTTTTGCTCAATAAATCCTTTTCCAAAATGTTTTTAAAAAAAATAAAAATAAAAAATAAAAAAATAAGATAGAATATTGTTTTAAAAGAAAAGAAATTTTTTTTGGCAGCTGGAAGCACTGTGAGTGATATAATCCTCAGCAAATTAATATGTAAGATCCTGTCTCTTAAAAAAAAAGAAAAAAAAAGAAAGAAAGAATAAAAATATAGCAGCCAAAGTATCAAAAACATAAATGAATATAAATATAAACCAAAATTCCTTTCTATATCAAACATACACTATTGACATAAAAAATTCACCCTTTTACGAACCCTGCAGTTAATGTTATAAGACTGAAAAAAAATGAACTTGCACATTATTTAATTAAAAAAAAAAAAAGGCATGACCATCATTTGGAAAGTAGAAAATGTTCATGATTTCCAACAACACTGGCAGGCTTCTATACACACTGATACCTAGTGAAGAAGCAACTTCCTTCCTACATATACAAGACTTAACGGAATCAACACAGCCAACCTGTTTGATTTGTAACCATGATTTTTTTCAACACAGTGTAACCATGCTCAGACAATTTGGAGTCTCCCACACAAAACACACAGCAATAGAGTAGAAAACAGCAAGAACAACAGAAAACTAGTTCAGTGTTTATGACCAGTCTACTTATCAAATATGCAATGCAGAAATTCAGACAATACAAAACCTCTACTCTAATGTAGCTTTTTCTGTTCCAGCTCACAGAAATGATTTCAGCCATAGAAGTTTCCCTTTTCTTTGGTGTTTTGTTTTAAAAATAAAAATATGAAGAAACTTTTGTTTTTCATATTAGCAGGATTATGCACTCACATCACTTCCACATGAAAAATTTGCTGCATCTCTAAATGTGGTATGTTACATTTCCAGAGCTATTAATTCTATTTTGTGAAAGTAATAAGCAACTTGTTTCATAATACATGGCAACAATTTTTTTCGGTGTTTTTTATATGGGGATAAAAAAATATATAAAAAGAAGTACTGCTCGTTTTAAATGCTACATATTTTTTGCAGCCTCACTGAATCCTCTAAGAAAACAATATTCTATCTATTCATTCACAAACACATTCACGATACAATCCTGTATTAACCTGTGAGTGTGTGTGTGTGTGTGTGTGTGTGTGTGTGTGTGTGTCTGTGTCTGTGTGCGCGCGCGCATGCGCGCGTGTGTGCGTATGTTCCTCAGCTAGAGCTCCAAGGTTCACCAATGGTGAGATTTTTACATACACGACCCTCTTTTGCCAACCATTAATTAAGCTAGCCACATTCCAACTTCTGGCAATGAACCTTTACATGAACTGGACAATAAAAAAAAGAAACAAAATACTCAACTATTTCATAAAACATGGATTCATCACAAAGGTTGATTTGCTTAAAGCTGCGAGCGAACAAGCACTAGTCAATGTATATAATTGAACTAGAAATACACCACACTAGTTTGTCAACAAACAGCGTTACAACTAGATTTTGTACATCATCAGAACAGTAACGTCACACACCACAAAAATCATAACCACAGTCTCTTTTATATTTTTGATTGAGCACATCACCTCATACATTGTTATCACAACTCTCCCAACTAGAATACATCCACAACAACATTCAAGTAACAACAAATCCGTGTTGTAGAAGTACATCTGTATCTAGCTTAACTATTCTCATTACAATCAGCTTCTACGTTAATAGTTCAACAGTGTTAGTTCCCTCTCTTTTTTTTTAAAGATATCTTTGAAACAGTATGCTCTGAAAACCTTAAACAAATGATAACATAAGGGAGGAAGGGGGAGAGAGAGAGAGAGAGAGACAGAGACAGAGAGACAGAGAGACAGACACAGAGACAGAGAGACAGAGACAGAGAAACTCCTTTACACTCGTATTTACAAAACATCCTTAAAAAATCATAAGAAAAAAAAGAAGGAAATACCTCTCTTTTCAGTGGTACTGCAATATCTTAACATGTTAAAAAAAAAAAAAAAAAAGCACTAACACACATACAAATGAAACATGAGAAAAAAATACTAAAAACGTACACATATACTTTGTATTATGCATCCATGCACGCACACATGCACGCACGTGCGCGCGCACACACAAAACACACACACGCACTCTATAACACACAATCAGATAGCACTGAATTATGCTGTAAGTACAAAATCCACACAGGAATCACCAAAATATAACATGGAAGGAGGGGGAAAAAAACAACCCAATAACTTACTGCAGCATTTTTCTTCATACAGTTTCCTTTCCTGCAGCGTTACTTTGTAACGCAGTGAGCTGCATGTTA
The DNA here is from genome assembly GCA_030674155.1 of Stramonita haemastoma. Lineage (NCBI taxonomy): Eukaryota > Metazoa > Mollusca > Gastropoda > Neogastropoda > Muricidae > Stramonita > Stramonita haemastoma. The sequence goes on from CM060332.1 coordinate 8,345,644, forward strand.
CAACTAACTAACAGACTATCCTGTAACACAACAGTGCTTCAACATGCTGTACAGTACAATAGTGTGATGCAGCTTTTATAAACCGTGTTTGGTTTTCTACGCTATGACCTGCAGCATTACCTTGTAACACAGTGTGCTGCATGTTACAACTAACAGACTATCCTGTAACACAACAGTGCTCCCACATGTTGATGCAGCTTTAAAACCTTGTATGGTTTTCTATGCTATGGCCTGTCATGGCATGTTTTGGTGTGGCGTCCACTTGAATACATGTACACAAACAAGTTTTCCTACACCGAAATGGAAAAATGCTTTACATGAAAATGTTAGGCTTTAACAACAAAAAAAGGGAAAAAAGCCAGATACACAGCAATTCTTGACAGGAGATCTACTCATGCAATGCACATGGACACCATAATAAAAACAACAACAACAAACAAACAAAAAAAACAGATACAGTATGGCAGTTTGGTGCGTTGTCTGGATGACAGAACATTCCATTACAGGAGAAAAAAACAAATAAAAGAAAACCAGTATAGAATCAAGCAATTCATTCAGTAATACAATGCTGACATATTTTTCAGCGCACACACACACACACACACACACACAAATAACAGTTATTACACAGTTACACTTTGAGACAAGTATGTTATACAAAAACACAGATGTAAGTAAGTAATCTCTACATGCATTTCCAAACAACTTTTTGAGATAACGTAAAAACATTCCGTAGATACAAATTACATGTTTATGATTTTAACAAACACACTATCAGTACAATTTCTGAGATGGAGTCAGAACATGTGGTGGCAATGCACGACTCCACTTCTCCCTCAATTAACTTCTTTAGGAGTCATCGGGGCACTGCTCCACTGAATTTTTCAGGCCGTGTGTTGTGGGCATGTAGAGGCTGAAAGAGCCCAAACCTCTCTCCGGGCAAAGCACATGCGCGCGCATGCACACACACACACACACTGACTCCCCCCCCCCCCCCCCCACACACATACCAACACCAACCCCCCCCCCCCACACACACACACACACACCAAAGGCATCCACGAACAGACACGCAGATCGACGAAAAGAAGTCTACATACACTGGATTTGAGTTAACACCAAACATTCGCAGAATCAGACTGTACATCATGAACCACAGTGCAGAGAACACAGACATGATGGGAAAACGTCCCGGCCCTAACACACACGTTTTGGTCAGCAGCTGCACAACAAATGAAAAAAAACAAAAAACAAAACAAAACAAAACAACATATCACCATATTTTCCCCAGGGCTGGCTTCTCAACAGAACAACAAAGCATGCACACTTGTTTGAGGGGACACAGGTAAACCACGTGGTCAGGTGTTTTGAAAACAAGAATGAAAACATCTCTTCATCAAAAAACAACAAATAAACAGATCCGTTCCCCCATTACCACTCTGCAAAAAAACATGCTTTCATTTTCTTCCCTACACATACACATGTACACACACATGGGTGCGTGCACGCACATGCACACACCTATCTTAAGTGAGCTTTGTGTGAGCTATCTTCATATATATATACTCTCTTGTGTGAACATTGTGTGAACTATCTTCTCTTCAATTTAAAAATGGCTAAAGGCAGTGGGCAATGTCCATAACAAAATCCAACAGTTTGTCAAAATGCTAGATACCACCTGGAATAGGCCATCTGAAATAATGATATATATCACTGACAACATTGTCTTCAAAATGCTATTCATTTATTCATTCATTTATTTTTAGCTATCATTTACTAGGACACAAAAAAATCTATTTCATCCATAGGTTACGCATTATATATGACACATCAAACTTCTGGGCACAAAAACAGTGTTTGCAATAGCAGTAATTCAGAGTGTAGTAAGTTGCAGGCTGAAACACGGTCTAGAAGGAGGCATCTTCTCTGGAAACCTTCTACTGTCTTACTTCTTCCCACAGTTTCTTTCCTTCTAGGTGGTGTCCCATAACCTAGTCAGTCGTAGGAGAGCGAGCATCAGAGACCTCAGCTTCTCCAGGGGCCAGCATACTGAGGGCGGCGCCCATCTCCTCATCTTTCCCTCTACATTATTTAAAACTTTGGTTTCACCACATGAAACTTTGGTATCATGAAAAATACAGACAACCTGACTATGCCGACACAGATGACTGTTGTAACACCACCTTACTGCAGAGAGTCTGCAATCTTTCTTTCACCCTCTGTCAACTTCATCTCCTCTGCCTTGTCAGCTCATCTTGGAGAAGAAGGGAAATAGTCAAAGGGAAATTGATTGTTCGCTGAATACTGACAAGTTTTGACAGAGACCTGGCTACAGGTCAGCTTCTCCAAAAGACTAATGGGGTAAGGGAAAGGGGAAGAAGGAGGGGGGACTGGTGTGGTGGACACGAGTTCCAGTCACCAATGACCTATCCATTTGAGATTTTTTTTTTCTTCAAGAGGTTACATCACTTTTGGCTTCATTCCTTTCAAGTCTTCGCTTGAAACAATAAATCAAAGTCAAATTTTTCAAGGTAAAAAGTGTACTAAGACAAACAAAACTGGCCATCTCCTTTCCTTTCCATCTAGTCAGCTAACCAGACCCTGAGACTGAGCTCACATACATACAGACTGATAAGAAAGATCACAGACTCTGAAGGAATGAAGTCTTCTGTTAACTTTGGTATCGCTATCAAAAACATGGACTAGACTAAGTAAGGATATAACTGGCTGTGTATCACTTTACACCTCAGTTCCTAAGTCAAAGAAACATAAACATGTAACGCTGGTAAGAGTCTATAACCTCTGCGGTCGTTGGGGAGCAAGGCGTAAGAGACTTTAGCTTTTCCAGGGTCCAGCATATTGAGGGCGTCGTCACCCATCTCCTCTCTTTGCTGCTTTACCTTCCCTGACCCTAAAGAGGGCATTTACAGCTGAGTGAACTGGGCTGGGGGACTGTACTGGAGCCAAAGCACACAAACGGTCACCCATCCAATTGGTAACCACGCTCAATGCTGCTTAACCTTAGCCTGGAAAAAGTGAGTGCTCTGACCACTGAGCTGTCCTGTCCCCTAAAGAAACATAATGTGACTGCAACTGGCATTTACTTTTGTATGCAGTGCTAGAATGCTGTCACAATGAATTGAATGATGCTTTAGCAGTTCTGTAGCCGCCGCTGTGGCCTAGTGGTTAGGGTGTTGTACTCGTAATCTAAAGGTTGCGGGTTCGATCCCAGCTATTCCGCTATGGCGTTGTGCCCTTGGAAAAGGCACTTTACGGCTATTTTCTCACCCCACCCAGGTGTAAAAGGGGTACCAACCTTGTGTTGGGGGTTAATCCTGCGATAGACTGGCGTCCTATCCAGGGGGGAGTCTATGACTCTCAGTCGCTTAACGCCACAGAAACCGGGATAAGCACCGGCCTGATGAGCCTTATGGCTCGGGACAGACTTTAACTTTAACTTTTAACTTTAGCAGTTCTGTAGAACATGCATCTTGGAGTAGGTTTGATTCACAAACTTACTGACAATCAATCTGCTGAGATAGGAACTTGTGCTCATTGGATTAAGACATATAACCGGTCACAATACTAGAGAAATAGGCCTGCCTCCCAATTCACAACTAAACATAAAAAGATTATATATACATATATAATTTTATACATATATATGTTTACACACACACACACACACACACACACACACACACACACACACACACACACACAATTTTTAAAACCCTACAAATTCCAAGATTCCAGAAATTATTATGGAAGGCATTTGAAAAACAATGTAAATCTGAAACAAGGATAACAACCTGCTTTAATTAAAACACACACAACTGAATACAAATTATTACACAAAGCTTTGTCTGAAGACCGGTCTGCTACCTGAAAAGATTCAGCGGACAAACTTTTCCCTGTAAACACATCAACAGTTAGTATGACGACATTTTTATCAACGGTGGAAACCTACAGAAATCAATCATGAAAACATCACAATAATATCGTGTTTTCCAAATGCAAACAGAGGACAAGCTTTTGGCAGTGACTTGTTGGCAGCAGATCATTATTCTCTTCTCACTCGTTCATTCAACACAAATTTACAACCATGGATGGTAAAATATGTTGCAAAACAAGACTGCAACTTACGTTTACTGTTTTAAGCGCTGTCATTGGTTAAATAAGGTGTAAGGTGTTTCTGTAGGACCTAAGTATATTTCTCAATTCCCCATCAACATCAGAAAAACATTCTATCCCGCAGCACTTGGCACTAACAACTGGATAAAACTATCAAATTAAAAAATTTAAAAGTAAAAACTAAGCATCATACTTCAGGCAAAACTGGATTATTCTTGCGCTCCTAGGCTACATCTCTAAATTTCACCGATGGTGAGATTTTGTGTCTATGACTACTTTTACCCACATTACAGGAGGCCTCATTCTGACTTCAGGGATAGAACTATATTATGCAAGCTTAAGGTTGGCGATATTTGTCAGTGTTCATCATCAGCTTTACTAACCTAAAGACGACCATTATCTTTTTTTTCCAGAACAATAAGTGTTTCATGGAAGTTTCCAGCCTCAGCCCCAATAAACAGATGAATTATTTGATTACCGCAACTCTGTTTTCCCCCCCAAAGATTACCTAGAGCTGTTTTATGGGGGGGGGGGGGGTTCATGTTATAGTGGTTTCCAAATGTTGTAGGTTCAAATCTGGACAAAGTGTGATTCTAAAGCCTAAAAACAAGTAAGCAAAAACATATCTATTAGTTAAGTAACACCGAAGGCAAATTGATGGGTCACCTAGTGTTTACTGCCAATACAGTTGTCACCACACAATGTATTTTATTTATCTATTTATTTATCTATTTATTATTTATTTACTCTTTTATGTATGTATGGGGCACAACCAGTCCTCTTCTTGTCATCATGAGTTGTTGTTCCCTGACCAGTAAGGATCTAAAATGGATAAAGTGGAACAGTCTCTGATACATTTTCATTCAGACTTTTCTGAAAACTTTCATCAGTCTCTTAGGATAACAGGGGAAAACAATTTACTACTACCCCCTGCCCCCAGTCACGCCTGTTCATCCCCCCCCCCCCCCTTCCCGTCAATAAAACTATCGTGTCTATATTATATACGCATATCAAATTATTGCACACCCTGCTTCCTGATATCTTCACTCTTCCACAACCAATCTTTTTTCCACACCACATCCAATGCAAATGATATGGAAGAAAATTCAGCTATGACAGTCATATTCATTCCTTCTGGCACAGATGATAACTTAGATAAAATGCAACAGTAAAAGCGTTCATCTCTTACAAAAAAAAAACCTCTCCTTCACTGTTCCTGAATGAGATGCATGTAAAACAAAAACCAACTGGATTAAAATATCTACATAATGCCGACAAGGAGATTCATTTATAGTCCATTGTTCATCAGGCTTTCATTTCTTTCTCTCTTTATACTGCTGCTGGTGTTTCACCTATACATTACAACTCACACCTGATGTAGTATCTAGGCCAGCTGGTGGATCCGTAGGTAGCACACTCACCAACAAAGAGGTTACAGGTTTAATCCCCGTCTGAAGCCCAGCTTTTCCCCATGGTGATGGTGAGTGTGGGCTTGGTCTTTGGATGAGACCATACACCAAGGTTCCACAGCAACAAGCATCTTGCACAGTTTTCTTTTTCTGTGAGTGTTTCTCTTAAGTGTAGGATTTTTTCTGAATAAAAGCAAGAATTTTATGTTTAATTGTGTACAACCAGCAACCTGTGTATTAAGATACTGAATTCCATTCCATCCTTACCTGATTTCTTGTTCGTATACACTTTCAGTCCCATCAATTTAAAGTACCTGATTGATTAATTCACAAACAGTCATTCACACACATGAACATGATTGCTGGAAGATCCGTCTCTGCAAACATTGTTAGTTGTGAAAACATTAAGCATATAAATCCTTCCTTTAGCCGCTTCATACCTTTTGACAGAAAACACACACCCTGCAAACACAAAGCACGAACCTGGAATGACAAAATGTTCAGTATCCGGTAAAACCCAACTGGCCAAAAACAAAATTTGAAATGCCAACAACTGAATAAATGAATCCAAAAGAGAACCCTTATTCTGCAACTCATACAAACCATAATCAATATATGTGAAAACAGCACAACAATAAGTTAGATGCCCCACCTGTCACAACAGCATGTTGCCAAAAACCAGTTCTGTCATGTAGAAAAACTATAACACCGGAAAATGATCAAACAAAATTCACAACATGTAACAATCCTGACCATAAACCACCCACTGTGGTTTTGAATGCTTTGTAGTTTGGACCACTTGTGTTCAGTAACAAACACAACACACACACAGACACGGACACACACGGACACACATTTATCCTCTCAGTGTACATTTGCGGGAATAATAGCTTCAGTAAACCACGAAATCAGTATACAGTTTGAGGACTAAATCCTCCTTAGCTATTTCAAATTTCAACCATGCTATAAGGAGTTTTGAAAAGTTAATATTTTCCAGAATGCAAAGGAGGTCACTATGGCGTTATACACCAGCTAAGTATTTGAAAAAAAAAATGTCTGTGCAGGAACTGAGTTTTGGAACAGTTTAGAAAACAAAAGAATGTTTGTGCCATGTTGTTTGAATATATGTATACTCCTTGTCTGATATGTGAACATACTAGTGGTGTTGAACTGTCCAGCGTGTGTGTGTGTGTGTGTGTGTGTGTGTGTGTGTGTGTGTGTGTGTGTGTGTGTGTGTGTGTGTGTGTTGTGTGTGTGTGTGTGTTTGTGTGTGTGAGTGAGTGTGTGTGTGTGTGAGTGTGCTTGTGTGCGCACATGCACACGCGCATGCGTGCACGCACACACAGGAACTTGAGTGCATACTTACTCGTGTCTAAATAAAGCATACGTTTCTTCCAATCTGCATGCAATAATAATAATAATAATATCTAAACTGTAAACAGGCAATCGCACATATTATCACATACACAGTTAGTTAGCAAAATGTAACAGACATGACAAATAAACCCAACACAGAAACATTTAAAACCAATGTATGTCACAAGCTGTCAGATACTTCCTTCCCTTTGTACACTTAAAAACACAGGACTGGTGCTCTGTTCCTACATGCAACAAGGTCTTGTCTGGGTCCACAACTCTTAACACTTGCACTAAAAACCTATTATCCACTCCCTCCACAGCCTCTTCAAAGTAGACGCAGAGCAGTTCTTTCCATAAAACGTTGTCAGTTAAAAAAAAACAACCCCACACATACTCTCTCCAAAGTCTTTTGTTCTGTAGTAAGCACATGAGATTTTTCACAAGCTATTGCTCCTTTGCAGCACTACGATTCTAAATCGGTGACGACAATAAATTCACAACAATAAACTGAATACAACGGGTTTTCTTTTCCTCCACAATGCATTAATATTTGTTCGGGTTTGATTTTAAAGACTCTTCACATTCCAACTGAGTTTTCTTTCTTTTTTTCAAAGCGAAGACACCACAATGTCACTCATACAAACACATAACCAGTTGCAAGATGGCGAAGGATCTCCACCACAAGATAACTCATCACGTACAAACAAAAAGCTAGGCTCTCTCTCTCTCTCTACGCACAGGCAGATGGCAAACGCTGTTCATTTTGATCTTCAACACCATGTAGTGAACCAAACTTGGAGACATATCCTCTTCCAGGTAAGTTGCAGGGACGATCTGGGATCCAGCCTGTTGTTTGGAGTTTCATCACTCCCCCCTTCTTTCTTCATCCCTTTCCTCCTCTTTCTTTCACTGCTGTACATAACTCCTCTCTCACCTGATCCTAGATTCCATAGCACACCGCCGCCCAGCCAAGTGCCGATCTATCGCAATCACAGCCCACAAATCCCACATCACTCAGTCCAGAGTGCTAAACTTAGCGCGCCCCTTCCTTTTACCTAGTCCCAAGTGTGGTCAGTTCCTGCTACAATTAGCACCAGCTGGCCCCATCTGGGCTGGGATGGGATGAAATGATTAGCCGCTGAGAGGAGGTGAAAGCTGGGGAAACTGACTGCTGTGCAATCAGCCATAACTACACCACATCCAACGAAAAACAGCTTTAAGATCATCAAAAAAAAACACCCAAAAAACCCCAACCAGCTTTAAGATAATCCATTCAGAATTGGTCGGTGATGTGGAGCTCACGATTCACAGCTAGCTGACAACACTACAACAGTTCGGGGGAAGTCCGCATACAACTGAATTCTTTAAAACCTGTGTCACACGAAGAAGCAGCCACTGGCGTTTTGACACAACTGGGTTCACTGACAGCGACACAAACAACTACTTTTACTACAGTCTGCAGGTTCTAATTCCGCTTTAAAACAAACAAAAAAGAAAAAGAAAACGAGATTTAGCAATGAACAGTAGTCTGATGAACAATATGCCGGAGAGTACACGCTAACCTGTTGTGTCACGTTTGGTCCATGCCCTAGTAATGAGTAACGATGAAACAACACCCAAACAATTATGACTTCCAGTTCACGAGAGAAAACACATGGATGATCAGGAATCCAGGTCCCACATGTTCATGAGAGAATGACTACACTCAAACTCACTGTCTTTCTTGCACCTAAGAATTCCACTATACTTTTTGAGCCCAGTGTCTGTCTACCTTGCACACAAGAGAACAGGATCATCATACTTGAGCTCTTTGTCATCTTTCTTTGCACACACGAGAACATGATCATACTCGATCCCATTGTCATCTATCTTTGCACACATGAGAACATAATCTTACTCAAGACCACTGCCTTCCCTGCGCACAAGAGAACATGATCATACTCTATCCCATTGTCTTCTTTCTTTGCACACAAGAGAACATAATCTTACTCAAGACCACTGCCTTCCCTGCGCACAAGAGAACATGATCATACTCGATCCCATTGTCATCTATCTTTGCACACATGAGAACATAATCTTACTCAAGACCACTGCCTTCCCTGCGCACAAGAGAACATGATCATACTCGATTCCATTGTCTTCTTTCTTTGCACACAAGAGAACAGAATCATTCTACCTCAGACCCTTGCCCTGTGCCAACTGACAGCTGCAGCATACTGGTCTCCATTCTCCAAGGGAAAAAGAGCTGAATTTCGTCTTCCTTTCCACACAGATTGTTGTGTCTTGCACGCATCAAAACCACCGACGTTTGTGCAACTTTGAGCACTCAAGCTGTGTGTGCCTCCATCCTTCAGGTTTCTTGTGTCTTAGGACTTTTCCT
>CM060332.1:8367425-8372425 GCA_030674155.1 Stramonita haemastoma
TACCTACTTGCAAAAAAATATAAGAACAAATGATTTTTTTTTTTAATCAGTCAACAAAACATAACAAGGCACCACATAAAACACTAGATACTTTCAGCAAACTAAATACACAGCTCTGTGGGGGGGGAAAAACGAACCCTCTAACAATATCTTCATAAACTATAAAAAGGGGAAAAGAGAGACAAAAAATAAAATTGAAAGAAGCTGGAGAAAACTTTCTAAAATGACCAAAAAAAAGTTGCAAACAAACATTAACTACTCTAACATGGACTATCACTAACACACACTACATCACCTTCAACTGAAACTATCCGTTATAGCAACCTGAGATCAAACTATAGGAACTTGAGATCAATCTATAGCAATCTGAGATCAATTTATAACATTTTCATATCAATATCCAGCAATCTGAGATCAATGTATCACAATTTGAGATCCATTTATAGCTATCTGAAAACAAGTTAAAACAAGCTGAAATCAATTTCTACTTTACAATATCTTGACAGTAAAAAAAAATTTATAAAAATATCAGGGGAAGGGTGGGAGAAAAGAAATTATACAAGAAATACAAAGGAGGGGGGGGAAAAGGGGGGGGAGAAGAGAATACAAAAGAGAGGGGAAGAGGGAGAGAGAGAGAGAGAGAGAGGAGAGAGAGAGAGAGAGAGGAGAGAGAGAGAGAGAGAGGAGGAGAAGGGAGAGAGGAGAGAGAGAGAGAGAGAGTGGGGATGGAGAGGAAGGGAAGAGAGAGAGAGAGGGGGGGGAAGGAGAGGAGGAGAGAGAGAGGGGATGGAGAGGAGGGAGGAGAGAGAGAGGAGAGAGAGAGAGAGGAGAGGAGAGAGAGAGAGAGAGAGAGAGAGAGAGAGAGAGAGAGAAGATGATTCAAGAAAATGTTGGCACTATGAACAAGGACACTATTATTACTTTGTTTTATTTGTAAGTAAATGGGTGAGTAAGAGTGTGTGCGTGTGTCCACAGATGTGCATGACAGTGGGAGCCTGTGTGTGAATGCATGCAAGTATGTATATGTGTGTGCATGCAAGCACACACAGCGCATGCAGTGTGTGTAATCATGACTAATTTCTCTTTTTTCAATCCAGCATCCACAGCTCTACGAACTACTAAAAGAATGCATCACTTAACAGCTCCAATATCACAATCCACACTTTACCGTAACTACAATAACAACTGCAATATCATAATCCATATTCTACCATAACAACCGCAATATCACAATCCACACTTTACTGTCAATACGGTAACAATCGCAATATTACAATCCATACTTTACCATAACTAACATAACAACTGCAATATCATAATCCATATTTTACCATAAAAACTGCAATATTACAATCCACACTTTACCATAACTACCATTACACCTGCAATATCACGATCCACATTTTACAGTAACTATATCACGATCCACACTTTACTGTAACTATATCATAATCCACACTTTACCATAACTACCATAACAACTGCAATATCACGATCCACACTTTCCCATAACCATATCACGATCCACACTTCACCATAACTACCATAACAACTGCAATATCACGATCCACATTTTACCATAACTACCTATACCATATCACGATCCACATTTTACCATACCTATATCACAATCCACATTTTACCATAACCATATCACAATCCACACTTTACCGCAACTACCACCCATCATGCACGCAGCAGCGGAAGAAGCAGGCAGCCTGTACAGAACCCTCCAAAACCAAAAGGCGCAGGCAGCAAACAAAAAAAAGGAAAAACCAAAAAACAAAAAAAAACAAAAAATAAAATAAAATAAAACCCAAAGCCAAACCAAAGCAGCGGTGGCGGGCGGGGAGGAAGCGCCATGCATACCTTTTTTACCTTCAGATTGCGCAGGGAAAAGGTGCGGACGGTGTAGTGAGCGCGCTGTACCACACTGACCAGTCTGACCGACAGGTTGCCGTACGTCTCCGCCACCTCGTTCGGCCAGTACTGGTCACATTTCCGCTGCAAGTGATACACAGCTGTTAGTTTCCCCCACTTTCAGCTCCTCTCAGCTGCTAATTATCCCAGCCCAGATGGGGCCAGGTGGTGCTATTTATAGCAGGAGCTGACCACACATGGACTAGGTAAAAGGAAGGAGCGCACCAAATTTAGCACTCTTGACTAGGCTTTACTGAGTGATGTTGGATTTGTGCACAATGGACAATCAACAACAGCAGCGCGATTACAAGTCAAGTCAAGTCAAAAAAACTTTAATCATCCCTAAAGGGCAATTACAATTACAATACCGACAGGCATATTGATACCAATCATTTCAGAGGTCACGAATCAAGGATTTCAGCGTAACTGATAATAGAAAAGGACGACTACCACCACCTCGAAAGAGAAGAATAAGTCATAATTATAAGACTCCACACTGGGCACAACAGGCTAAACCACCATATGTCCACAGAGCTCAAACTTGCTCCTTCTCCCCTGTGTGCCTGTGGTAAAGAAAACCAGACAGGCGAGCACATCATTCAGAGGACCTGAGGAAGAAAGTGTGGCCAATGGAGATAACCCTACAGACCAAGCTGTATGGCCCACGAGAGGAGCTGGAAAGGACATGCCATTATTTTTCTCAGCCACATTTGACGGTGTAAACCGAACAAGAGAAGAAGAAGAAGTGTAACTGATTGTTCATCTTTCGTTTTTCTGTTTTTCTTAACAAAATAGACCAATCAGCTTATGCCTCCTGATATTTTCGGGATTCCTCATACTTCATGGACTCTTTGTTATCATTCTCTGCATTTCTATAAACATGTGACCCACACACACATGCATGTAAGCCTGGATGCATGCGCGTGCGCGCACGCACGCACACACAACACACACACACACACACACACACACACACACACACACACACACACACACACACACAACACACATGAAAACACAAACACACACACACACAAATGAAAACACACACACACACACACACGCACACGCACACGCACACACACACACACGCACACGCACACACACACACACACATACGTCTAATATCACAATTTGTGAAAAGACGTTAAATGAATTTGAACACACACATACCCCCCCACCCCACCCCCACACAGTGACATATCATAACCATATTTTTCTACCACAACACACAAAAAAACCGCCACAACATAAGTGAGACATGTGCAGTGCAGCAGCCTCACCCTTCCTTTCTCCATGAGGTTGGTGATCATGACGATGACACAGCAGTTCTGCTCCCACACCATGCGCCAGAAGTCAGGGAAGGTCTGGGGCAGGGGGCCCTGTGTGGCGATGTACGACTTCGGCTTCTGGTATCCCTGCCAGCACAATCAACATTTGTGTTAGCCCTGCCATCACAATCACCATTTCTGTTAGCCATCACAATCACCATTTCTGTTAGCCATCACAATCACCATTTCTGTTAGCCATCACAATCACCATTTCTGCCATCACAATCACCATTTCTGTTATTTATTTTATTTTATACCACTTTATGTCATCACAATCACCATTTCTGCCATCACAATCACCATTTCTGTTATTTATTTTATTTTATACCACTTTATGTCATCACAATCAGCATTTCTGTTAGCCCTGCCATCACAATCACCATTTCTGCCATCACAATCACCATTTCTGCCATCACAATCACCATTTCTGTCATCACAATCACCATTTCTGCCATCACAATCACCATTTCTGCCATCACAATCACCATTTCTGCCATCACAAACAGTATTTCTGATAACCATAACCTTACTAGACAAAGAGAAAAATGTTGGCTGTTTTCCTCCCATGAACTTTAGCCATCAGATAGCATTTAACAGCCATTAACTTATGGATGCTTGCAAAGTCAAGGATAGCTTCCAGCAAAATATTGTCTTGAAGCTAAAGTGCATGAAAATACATATATAAAAACCCAAACCCTCGTGTGTGCATGAACCCAAGGTACAAATAGTTACATTCACACAGCTCACACCAAAGTAATACAATTGTGAATACTTACATCCACATAGTTTGCACTGAAGAAATACGATTGTGAATACTTACATCCACATAGCTTGCACCGAAGAAATACGATTGTGAATACTTACATCCACATAGTTTGCATTGATGTAATATGATTGTGAATACTTACATCCACATAGTTTGCACCAAAGTAATACAATTGTGAATAATTACATCCACATAGTTTGCACCAAAGTAATACGATTGTGAATACTTACATCCACATAGTTTGCACCGAAGTAATACGATTGTGAATACTTAAATCAACATAGTTTGCACCGAAGTAATACGATAGTGAATACTTGCATCCACATAGCTTGTACTGAAGTAATTAATGTGATTGTGAATACTTACATCCACATAGCTTGTACCAAAGTAATTAATATGATTGTGAATACTTACATCCACATAGTTTGCATTGATGTAATCTGACTGCTTCAGTCGACCAGTATCCATTTTTAGCACCACTCGGGAATGGTCAACTGTTCAGAAGAAAAAGAAAATAAGTGATTCTTTCCTAAAATGAAACAAAACAAAAAATGATTTTTTTTCTACTGAATACATACAAAAACAAAACAAAAATAATGTTTAAAAAGTTTTAAAAGAAAAAGAAAAGTAATTTTTTTCTAAAATGAAATGGAACAAAACAAAAAAATGAATTTTTTCCGCTGAATACATACAGAAACAAAAAAAGAACACTGTTTAAAAAGTTTTAACCTTAATTAGAAATAGCATCTCCTTGCTGAAGCACACTACAGAAGGATCAACACAACATACACTCTTGAAATTATTGCCTAAAAGGTAACAGTAAAGGTGTCCCATAACCTAGGCGGTCGTAGGGGAGTGAGGTGTCAGACACCTCAGCTTCTCTAGGGGGCCAGCATATTGAGGACGGTACCCATCTCCTCTCCCTCGCAGCTTTACCTTCCCTGATCCTAAAGAGGGCAGGTTCCCATTGACAGCTGGGTGAA
>CM060332.1:8377425-8414925 GCA_030674155.1 Stramonita haemastoma
GCAGACCTGCAAGTGCCTGATTCCCTTTGTGTATATTTACGCAACATAAGATCAAATATACATGTTTAAGATCCCATATGTTTCATGTCAGAGCGGTTTACAGAAATACAAACATACTTAGAATGCACAATAAGGGATGGGCTTTGCCAGGTTCAACTTGCCTAAGACCACATGGCCTGAGAAATTCAGTACAGCACCCCAACCAAGAAGATGGAGAAGGGAAGAAAAAGGGACACTGGCAGCTTGCACCTCTTCTATCTAACGTCTTATCCACTTCCACATGACCAGGAAAACAACAGCATTACTTAAAACTATAAACTGTATAAGTTTGAGTTCATACAGACTAATCAGAAAAATGTTTTAAAATTTATTAAAATCTTATGTATGCTACAATGCATAAGGATATGCACACTGATTGCACAGTCTGCACAACAGAAAAGTGTACAGACTGATATTAATACACTGACAATGAAATTAACATTAGATAAAGCCATGGATCAGAAGCAATCAGTAAGACAGTGAGCTCCCTTTCCCCTTACCACACCGATTATCTTGACATATTCAACACAAAACTGCAAACTAAATCATGTGCTTAAAACAAAAAGATTGCAAAAATTAAACAGCAAAAATCATTTCTAAAAAAAAAAGCATAGCAAACATAAATTATCAGCCCGCAAAAGCAAAACAAAATATCAAGATTTTCATTTTATCACATTAGACAGTTATTAATATCTTATGTTAAGTTTTGCTTGTGATTGCATGTGTGTGTGTGTGTGTGTGTGTGTGTGTGTGTGTGTGTGTGTGTGTGTGTGTGTGTGTGTGTGTGTGCATGCATGCATGCATACATAAGCACACTCATCTGTACATGTAAATGAGCCTGTAAGCAAGCATTTTTGTACAGACTGATTGTTATACATGTACATACATATGCATACATGCCATTATGTATGAATGTATTGAAGACCACTTGAACTGATAAAGTGCACCCTAAAACTTTTACTCCGTCTGTTTGTTCACATAACTGTTTTTGTAACTTTTCACCATGCATTTTATAAAACAATTTTCTTTTACACACAAAGATTTTTTTTTACTACAACAAAATGTCAAAACTAAAATTATGGTATTTCCTGAGTTAAAAATGAACAATTAACCATCAAGCAAAACCGATCCCAGCAAATCTACAGTAATTGCAAGATAAAAAAAAATCAACAGTATCAAAAATACCAACACCTTTCAATCTAAGTGACTAACCAATTTAAGTTCATGAAATGCACTGAATATGAATTAATGAAATTAAAGGATCTACAATAGATGTAACATATAAAAATATCCACACCCATAGCTACAGCGTCTCACTAACAACTGCAACTGAAAATGCTGGACCTGTCTAACGGCAACAGAAGATTTGATGAAAATGGTTGCAGTAGTTTGTTGATTTTTAGGCTATGGAGATTTTTCTTCAGCTTACAAGTAAATAATTATATGCAAAACATCTTTTTCTCCTATCTATCCATTTTCCTTTTGCTTTGGGTTTTGTTTGTTGTTTTTTTGTTTTTTTTTATGCTGTGAACTGTTTGTTGCTTAATACTTTCCAATGGAATTTATTCTTCTCATTGTCATCACCTGTCAACTCTGTTACCATAGGGGAGGAAGAGGGTGTCAAGCTGCTAAAGGCTGATTTTTTTAGTTGTTGTTTGTTTGTTTGGGGGTTTTGTTAATTTATTTGTTGTTATTTTTTCTTGGGGGGAGGGGAGCTGCTTTTGGGTTGGGGTTTTTTTGCATTTATTTTAAACTTATGCCAACTAGAAACGTGGAGTGAGTTGAAAAGACATCTTCAAATAACATATGCTGTTAATTAAATACATGTAGTGTCTATGAGCTGAAATCAATAATTCCACAGTTTGGCTGGTGCTCATTTTATTTCAGAACCTCCAAAAGTGAAGGCACTGACAGAACTAGAGGCAAGCTGCAATGCCATTTCGCCCTGAGTGGGTTTATCAGGAGAGGAATGGTATCTACCAGGTTGAACTTGCCCAAGACACACTTGTCTGATTTCTTTTTTTTTTTTGGTTGTTGTTGTTGTTCCTCAGCTAAAGCTCCAAGGTTCACCAATGGTGAGACTGTATGTATGCACTTGTTTCTGCCCACCTTTAAGGTAGCCTCATTCAGACGGTGAGATTGTATGTATGCAGCTGTTTCTGCCCACCTTTAAGGTAGCCTCATTCAGACGGTGAGATTGTATGTATGCAGCTGTTTTCTGCCCACCTTTAAGGTAGCCTCATTCAGACGGTGAGATTGTATGTATGCAGCTGTTTTTGCCCACCTTTCAGGTAGCCACATTCAGACTTCGGGGATACTTCCTGATGAATTCAGTGCAAAGCCCAAAATGATTCATCACAATGGAGAAGCCAAATCAAGATAAATAAGTTCAGTGTCATCAGGCTAGTTTTGAGACTGCAAAGAATGTTCTTAACACATAAGCAAACAACTTTCCCTATGAGAAACGGATCATCATCACTAATATCAGCTTACATCAGCTTACATCGCTCGCAATGCATTTAATGATATAAAAAAGTAAATAAACTGATTACAAATAAGACTATGAGAAAATGAAAGTAATGAAAATCTACAAATGAAGAAAAATGAGTGAGCACACCATTTAGAATGTTACACACACACACCACAAAACACACACACACACACACACACACACACACACACACACACACACACACACATACACACACACACATACTCATCAGTCTACAGACAACATAACAAGGTCACACAGAACAGCTATAACAAAGGAGAAAAAAGGGGCAGGTAACAGATTAGTTTTCACAAAACAAGTGATCAGAATGAAAATTAGATTTTTTTTTTTTAAAACACACAAAAAAAACTAAGATCAATGAATGTTACTGAGAAGACACAGAAAACATGGACAAGAAAAATTCTACATCATCACTTCAATACCCTCTATGACCAAAGTGACAACAGTACAAGCCATTGCTACAAGATTCAAAAATATGTATGAGATGTATGTATGATAGATGAGACCATCTCTACCTAGAATAAAATTCTGGCTGCTTCGTTCAAAATCTATATTTTGGGCAGCATAAGTACATACTGAATAACAGGTGTTGCAGCTATCGGTCAGTAATCAATAAGTGAAATGTGGACATAAAAACTGGAGTATGTGAACAGAAACACACATGTCAGTCACAATGACTACCTCAATGATAAAAGTTCAGTGATTAGTTTATCAAAGTTAATGACAAAGTAGCTTATGACCAACACAGAGCAACCCTAAAACACAATAATTAGACAAAAGATGCACTGACATTTTTTTTTTTAAAGCACAAACACTGGGAGCCACAAACAGTACACTAACAAACAAACAAGAAGTTGGAAGATGACACAAAAGCATGAACTGACACTGGCAAAATGAAATCTCAACTGACACTGAGAAAAACAAACCTTTTCTAATGTCAATAGGACAGAACCCTGAGCTACCTATGCCACTAAAAAAACAAGACTAAGAGGTTGCATCATGCTGACAGGTACATGCCCTAACAAGCTGGGCTGAATGGAAAATGAAGACAAGAAACTGCCCTTGACTGTATGTTCAGTTTTGGTCATTAATTCATAAATCATAGCTTGGGTGGGAACAACCGTAAGGCAAACCAAGCCAGCTGGTTCTGTAAGGTCAAGTTTAACATTAACCATGGAAAAAAATAAATAATAATAAATAATTTTTTTTTTTTTTTAATTTAAAAAACAATACCCATGGAATGTGCTGAGCTTGCAAAAAGTTCTAAATCAATGCAACTGTCAAACTTTTAGTTTAACAGAAACACGACTCTATTGCTTGCAGCTGTTCTAGTTTGAGTGAGGCATGACACTTTTTCTTGTAATTGTCTTGTTTAAAACATCGACATGTCTTCCCCTCCTCCTATAATTTGAATCAAAATACAAGGGACTCTTAACCTCTGTACAAACAGAAGCTCTGCAGAACATAAAATAAAAGAATTCATATCAAGAAGATCTCACAGAACCAACAAGCAGCAAGCAACATTCACACAGATCTAAGTCAGTTGTTGGAAACGATTCGCTCAAACACACAAAGTCAACACACATGCCACAAGCACAGATGCTGAACAGAAAAAAATGCAACAGTGAAATAAAGATGCAAGAACCTGCTCATAACATCTTAGGTTTCAATGACCCCTATCAACCATGACTCATTTTTTTCTCTCTTTTTTTTCCGGATCTCTCTTCTTTTCTTTCTGTTCTCAATACAGTTCTCTAGGAATCTGGTGTTTTCTGTCCAATCTAGGGTACACATCCTTGTGATTAGGGCATCATCCTCATGACTGACAGTATTTATTTCTAGGGCTTAATGTCCTCGTAGGTCACCCCAATGTGGGATATTTGCTGTTGATATGAATATAAAGGCACAGGTTAAGTCTTCACTGAGGTCTTTACCTTGGAGTTAAGACTGATACTGACTCCATTCCCCTGGAAAAGTCTTTCAGATGAGACTATATATACCAAATTCTGGTGTGCGGAATGCATGCAGAGTATCTTGTACACAAATAACAAGCCCATTCACTATTGTTTCTCCTTTTGGCCCTTCACCTTTCATAAAACAGTAGGCCAGCTATGAGTCAGGGGCACTCAGTCATTCAGTCAAGTCACTGACCTACCTCACACTGACCCAGGATGGATGGAAACGGTCAATAACTTGGGGTCTTTGTTCTTGTAGTAGTGTCTGCAGGGGTGGGGACAAAAGTGTCCTCTGATTACGAAAAAAAGAATAACACAAGGAGAAAGTGGTAGGGGAAAAACAAAGAATAGAAAACTAAGAACAAGGTGCAAAGCAGTTTACAGGAAAGAGGTGTGTGTGTGTGTGTTGGGGGGGGGGGGGGGGGGGGGCGTGGTGTGGTGTGGTGTGGTGTGGTGTGGTGGTGGTGTGGTGTGGTGTGGTGTGGTGTGGTGTGGTGTGGTGTGTGCATGGTGTGGTATGGTGTGATGCTGTACTGGACAAGGGGAAGAGATCGCTTCTCTGTGTTTATTTGTTAGGGTTTTGGGGGGGACAGGATAAGGGGATGCAGTACCTGGTTTGGTTTGGCTTTTGGTGTTTAAGGCCTTTACAATGAGCTGAGGATTGATTCTACTGCTTCTATGGAGTCAATGGGGCTAAACAATTAAGTCATCTCATTCAAGTGGTCAGTTCAAGCCCCAACTCTTTTGGTTAATCCATCAACTTTAAAAGTCACAAACACAGCAAAAACCAACTTTCTTTAACCTTTCACTAAAAAGATATTACATTTCTGAACATAAGTTTAAAAAATTCTGTTTTCACTTCTTTCGGTCATTTTTTTGTGTAACACTAAACACAAAAAATAAAGATCTTTTTTTGGGGGGAGGTTGTTTTGTTTTGGTTGGGGTTTTTTTTAAAATATTAAAGATCTAAATACACCTTCAATTTTTTTTTGCCCACTCTTTCCAAGCAAATCATGTAAGTCACAAAAAACCCATCATTCCTCACAATTTTTTGGTTGTTGTTTTGTATTAAGAGCATGAGGCAAACTTGAAACTGAAAGTAAGCATTCTAACGAAGAGAAAAAAAAAGAATCACACACACACACATACAGACACAATGAGGAGGGCAGAAGGATGAAGAAAGATGAGGTGATTACCATCGTTATGGTTACCCATATTATCCCTGATTATATTGTTCTTTCCCAAGCTCTCAACTGGAATCAAAGTACACAGAGAAAAAACACATATGAAATAACAATATCAATGTCAAATGAAATCTTGAAAGAACAGAATGACAGATGGACAAGACATCGAACAAGTGTAATGGAACTGAACTGTTCAAGTAACACTCCTCTAGACATATTTATGTGACACTTCACTACAAAATGAGTCACTTTGCACCTTACCCACTTTCCGCTAGGAGCCATTTTAGGCAGTGGGGATCAAATAGCTGATTTTGAGATATTGATTGATTAAAAACTTATAGCCAATCTTCTACCTTGTACTGAAGTATCAAGGTGTAATTTTTTTTCATTTGCTTTAAAAACGTGTTTAAAAATGCCCAAGCCCTCATCTATCTGTTACCATTCAAAACTTGTCAATTTCTTATTTTGTCACTTTCTGCGATTTACCAATTTTCAATTTGTAATAGCTTTTCAAGAACTGTCTGATTTTCAATCTGGTTCCTTACTGAATGGCTTTTTATAGCAGATTGATAACATATTAACAACTAAAAATTGACCTCCAGGTGCAATGCGATTATTATGGGTGGGGTGTCACATACAAATTAATAGTGTGGTTGGTGTGTTTGGTGATGGTGTGGTGTGGTGTGTGGGGGGTGGAGGATGTGGTGGTGTGGTGTGGTGTTGTGGTGTGGTGTGGTGTGGTGTGTGTGTGTAGTAGGTGATGGTCAACATGCTGAAAGTGACCCTGTCTTGCACTGTTTTTGATAATTGTGTTAGAGGGTGGATAGGCCATGTATGCAAGTGTTGTTTGCATGGTGTAAGTGTACACATGACTGTCTGTCATCTCCTTTCACTTTCTTCAAATATAAAACAAAATCATTTGCATTCTATTTCATTTCACTCTAAATTTCAACAGAACAAGCAATCAAAGTCATCAGTCAATGAACACTGAATGTCTGTTTAGCTTGTGAACAATTCCCAAAATACTGTAAACTTTCTGTCTGTCTGTCTTTCCCCTTCTGTAGTCTCCTGACCTGATTATCACAGCATATATTCGCTCACTCTCACACACACACACAAATGTGCACATAAGGCATGCAGCATGCTGTAAGCATGCACGCGCACCACACACACCACACCCCACACACGCACACCCACGCACACACCACACCGTGGCGCACACACACACACACACACACACACACACACACACACACACACACACGTGCACACACACAGTCTTGCAATTTCTGATCTGAATCAGTATCTCTATTCTAGATACAAACAAAAAGGAGAAACAGTTTTATCTTCTCCATTTTGATAGCAATCCCAATCTCTCTTGAAACTAATGTAAGAAACACTGATGTGTCGGTTAAAACAAGTGACGTGATTACCATGACAAAACACAAAAACAAAACAAGATAAAAATGAGCTACTTATCAGAAAATATGTAACCAAAACTGACAAAACATTCAGAACACATTAGTCATATACCGGTACTTATCTGAAAATGTCATAGGAAAAAAAACAAAAATATTTCCTGGTTTGCAAAGCTTTGCAAGCTGTGCACTTTAAAGAATTAACTTGATCACAGAAATACTTAAGTATGGATAAGTACCTACCATTTGATTGGTTGATCTCCTCCTCTGATTTGCATAAGGTATGTAAACGGTAAGATAGAAGAATATCAACGAATAACCTTACTTTCTATCAATATGTAACACGCAAACTCCAACTGTCCCGCCAAAAAAAATTCATAATAAATCTTCCTCAAAAAAGGTCTGAAAACAATTCAACAGTGTTTCTTCATTCCTACATACAAAACTCAGTGACACACTGTACAATACAGACGTAATAAAAGACAGAGAAGAGAACAATCAGAGAGAGAGACAGAGAGACAGAGAGCAGAGACAGAGAGAGACAGACAGACAGACAGACAGACAGACAGACAGACAGAGACAGAGACAGACAGACAGACAGAGACAGAGACAGAGAAAGAGAAGAGAGAGAGAGAAGAAGAAGACGAGACAGAGACAGAGACAGAGACAGAGAGAGAGAGAGAAAATGTAGATATCTCGGAGAGAGAGAGAGATGTAGATATCTCGGAGAGAGGAGAGAGAGAGAGAGAGAGAGAGAGAGAGAGAGAGAGAGAGGAGAGAGAGAGAGAGAGAGAGAGAGAGAGAGAGAGAGAGAGAGAGAGAGATGGAAATATAGATTTCAAGATGACAAACCAGAAAATGTGGCGTGTCTATAGGATAACAAGATATTTTATCATTCATCAGTGGATGAAAAACACAATCCTTAAACTATACAGCATGATACCAAATAAGTATAGACATATATTTGAGACAAAACATACATTTTGGGACAACAAGCATTTAAAAAATAAATAAAAACAAAAATACAAAAAATAGGAAAAAAAATAATCAGAATATACCCATATACGTTTGTGAAATCTATACGCAAAGGAATAGCATCCACAAATAATGTAAAACAAACTCTCCAAACTGAAAGGCAGTATTGAAAAATACAATTAATATATTAATGAATAAAAAATAAGCAGAAAGAAATCAAAAATGAAGAAGACAAAAACAAAAATTACCAAAAACGGATTTAACCCCATAACAGACAAAACCAAAGACAGTGACCAAATAAAAAACACTAAAAAATTTCTAGTACAAAATCTGCAGAACTTGGGGAAACTCTCCACACTAAATGAGTCCCCTATATCCCCACAATGGATCAGATTCAGATATCACAATTTTTCATCGCCTTTTATGGCACCCTCCCCTGAAGTTAGGAGTATGGTTGCCTATGTGGCAAGGAACTTGAAAAGCAATATGTGCAAACTTTCATCCAGAGTGTCTTTTCAATCTCAGTGATTCCAAGGGGAATGAGAGATGAATTGAGTGCATATTGACCCCATGGTGTTAAGCTCGGGAACACCAAACAACATTTGGCACTAACAGTCAGAAGTAGACAGATCCATAAAGATCAATAGATACAACAGTAATTGTAAAAAATAAGCCCAGAGAATATGTCCAGATCATAATGTGTAAGAAACTGACAACCAAAATGGAACCAGAACTCATGCTAGTTATTATAAAATCAAAAATTCTTAAATAAAATTAATGACAAAATGAAGATTTTATTTTTCTGAATCCCTTATAATGTGTTTGATATAATTGTAAAGGCTGATAATGTAAAGACATAAAAAAAAAAATCAGGGGGAAAGTTCAATATACCTATTCATCTGGCTTTTTAGTCTACTTTTCTTTTGTTCATTTTCTTTCCTATGTCCGTTTTTTGTTTTTTTTTTCTCTTTTCTGATCCTGAATTTTGTTCTTGTAACACTCCACACATTTACATGTATTAAACTCACTGCACTTTTGGGGTTTTTCATATTCTTTCACTATAACCATACAGCAATATTTAAAGACTTATGAAAATGTGCTTTAGAGGACGCCAAATTTATAGGTATTGTCAGTGTATTCAGCCCCCCCCCAACTGTTTTTTAATGCAATATTTTTTTAATATGTATGTAACATTCTCTGAAAAATATGTACCAATGTAAGATGATCAAAAATCAAAAGAAAAAACTTACAGAAAAAAATATAACACACCAGAAAAAGAAACAAGACAATACATATATTATTTATCAGAGAAAAATGTTAAGACAAAACAAATCCATTGAAGAAAACAAAAGAAATTGTATAACATTTCCACACAAAGGCACAGGCACAAGCTATGACACATTTTAAACCTTTTCCAGTTTATGCTGTAAATTCAAAATCAGCTCAATCTCAAATAAATCTGCGATAAAATACACACAACATAACAGTAACTCCTCAATATTTACAGTAACAGCACAGCTTATACAAAGTTGATAAAATCTCAACACTTCTGCTTTCAAAAAAAAAATTGTCATCAAGTTTCCAACACTCACCTTACAAGATGTCCCTCTTGTTAACTCTCATACAATGGCTGGTTTTGCTCTCGGCTATTTTCTTGCTACCCCCCCCCCCACCCACCCACCCCCAACTTCTCTGCCTTATCATCTCCCTCTGATTCTACTTTCCCTGTCCCCTACCCCCCTCTCTCCCCAAGCATTCCCAAAAAGAGAAGAACACACCTCCAAGGGTGAAGGTGACTGGGTCTGTGAAGGCTCCAACCAGGTAACGTTTCTTGAATATTGCGTTTGTTATTGCTGCCATCTTCAGACTGTATCTCATGTTGGTGTTCAAGTTTCGTAATGTGTACTGGAACAGTTCGGGAACAAAAAAAATATATATAAAATGAAAAACAATAATAGAAACAAAGAGAAGTTGTCATCATATCACATAGACAGAAAGATTCATTATCAGATTTCCTTCCAAAAACTATCAACAATGTTGTTTAAAAAAAAAAAAAGAACAAATGAAAAAAAAAGAGACTTAACATAGCTTTATAAGGTACTGTAAATCTGTTATTTGCTGAAATTCTTCACATAATGTCAAGGCTATTTTATTTCAAAAACAGGCTACTGAATTTTCATTCTGCTATCAAAGTAAACAAGGCAATGCTCTGGAACCACTAATTCACCAATGAATATTCAAGACACAACGCACGTATGCACGCACTCACACACACCACACACACACACACACACACACACACACACACCACACCACACCATACACAAATGATCTTATATGACTTGCTGACTTGCAAGAACTGAGACAATCTTGAATAACAACAGACTATAGTTTTTCACTGCATCACCAACAATTCAAGCAAATCAACAAAAAACACAAAACAAAAAAGTTTCAAGCAAATATCACATAGTTGAGGGTAAAGACATATCTATTTTTCAGACATAACCTACACGTAAACACAGCAGCAATAAACAGAATTTGCAGATCACAGATTTGTTTTTGCAGATGTTTCTTTCCTGTCTCCTTTTTTACATTTGTGGAAGGCAACGAAAACAGTTCTTGAAATCAAACTTCTTGTATTCCCCTTACTCAAAATAACCACAAAACAGGTCAACAAACTTCTCTTTCAACCCAACTTTCAAAACAAACCAAAAAAAACCAAGGGGCACCAACCTCTGTGCGAGTGCCGGCCACCTTGGTGTCAGGATCGTTGCCCTGAGTGTCCCACCACTTGAGCACGTAGGAGTCGATTCGGCGGTAAAACACGGCCGGGGGGTCCCACTGCAGACGGATGCTGGTGGGTGACAGCACCGTCACGTTGCGGATGTAGGGGGCACTGGGGGCTGCAAGTCACCAACAACGTTTTGTTCATTTATTTATTTATTTATTTATTTTTTAGGTAGCCACATTATTGATCTTCAGGATGCATTTTAAAGTTGATAGTTTTACAATTACACCTTTTCTCAGAACAAGTGAAGTCTTAGAGCTAGTTTTAGAAAGTGTCCAGTATTTGTAACATAGTTGCCTAGTGCTATCTTCAACACTTTCCAGTTAATGTTTCACTTTTACCTCTCTCTCTCTCTCTCTCTCTCTCTCTCTCTCTCTCTCTCTCTCTCTCTCTCTCCTCTCTCTCTCTCTCTCTCTCTTCTCCCCCCCCCTCAGGCAAACTATACTTTACCCACCTGATACATCTGTAAGGGCTGGGTATTTTTCGCTGAAATTTCCCCTTCCCCCTTCTGTGAATGCAGCAACTTGGACTTTGTACTCCGTATAGGGACCTGAAATGCACAGTCAGATCATGAGAATGTCAGTTGCAAGAAGGAAATTTATATCAAATCCAAAATAAATATCAGAAAATAGTACCACCTTCTACAATTGTGAACCTTTTACAACAGAATCTGGTTTGGTAACAGAGAAAATTGACTCTGCCGTTTTTCACACTTTCGTACACAGAACCTCCTGGCACCAGACAGACCAGAAAGATGGAAACACAGTAGACTGGGTCAGGAAATTTCAGAAACATTGTTCACACCATGTCCTCCATGACCCTGACCTTGCAAACAAGCACTCCTCACCTCTCCACAGAGCCCACAGAACACCCAATCCTGGATGAGTGCCAGTGTGGATATAAAAAAAAAATCATGATCATATGCATCTGGTAAGCTTAAGTGCCGCATCAGAATTGGAACAGCAAAGCAAACACATAATCCTGTTCAACAGTGCCTTCCGGAACAAGCTGGAAACAAAGACAGGGATAGAAAAGAAGGTGTTCCTAGCACAGAATTTTCAGAAGGTGGGGATGCTCTTTGTACTGAAAGGCCCCCAGCATCCCCAAGGGAATGCACCAGAAGACAAATATCAGTGTCAGGGAGAGAAGAGGCCAACACTGAACCCAGAGACACTGTTGTCCAGAAGATTTCTGAACCTGTCATCAGTCGGTACAGATTTTAGTGCTGGGGGTAAGGAGGTCCAATGATCAGCAATAATACTAACAAAATAGTTATTTTTCTTGACACTGAACTTTGGATGGAAACTTTTTTTCCTTCAAACATCACTTAACCTTCTTGCATTCGGATTCTCTGAACACAAACTGCCCCTGGACTTCTCATTCCATCACGAAATCAGGTCAGGCACACATGCTCGCTCACCTTTTCCTCCTTCTGAGAACATACCAGCAGCTATAATTACTTCCAGACTCTTAGCAGAGTTTCTACTTCTAGCCTTGATAGAGCTTTGACATTTGGCAGCATGACGGAAATCTACTGTGTGTAAATCCCGGCAAATCCCTGTTCGGGATTCAGGGGGGGGGGCAATTATTCAATCCCGGCAAATCCCGGTTCGGGACTAGGAGGGTTAAAAAAAAATCAGGCAAGCCATTTTTTTCCACTCACGCAAGCCAGTGATGAAGGCAGACATGGGGTTGGTGAGGAGTCCCGAGATGATGCGAGTCTTGATGACGTCATTCAAGACCCACTGCAGCTCGTAGGAGGTCAGGTGACCATTCAGCACCTTGGGGGGCTCCCAGTGCACAAAGAATGACGTGGCTTCCCTGTCTGTGATGTGTGTGATGCGAGGACTGGATGGCACTGTACAGGAAAAGTTATTTGTGAAGGGTTTTGGGTTTTTTTAAAAAATACTTTATTTACAATGTTCAACACAACACTTGTCAACCCAACACAACCTGTCAACCCAACACAACCTGTCAACCCAACACAACACTTGTCAACACAACACAACACTTCTCAACACAACACTTCTCAACACAACACTTCTCAACACAACACAACCTGTCAACACAACACTTGTCGACACAACACAACACTTGTCAACCCAACACAACCTGTCAACACAACACTTGTCAACACAACACGACCTGTCAACACAACACGACCTGTCAACACAACACGTCAACACAACATCTGACAACACACCATCACATGTCAACACACCACCACACAACCTGTCAACACAACACAACCTGTCACCACACCACAACCTATAAACACATCAATCGAACATGTCCACAGACCTCCCTGCTGGGTCTGCACGGCCCTGACAGCTTTGGGTCCATCCCCCTCAGAGTTGAAGGCCAACACAGACACTGTGTACCAGGTGAAGGGGGACAGGCCGTGCAGCGTCAGCTCCTGCAACACAGGCCACGTGTGTGTTGTTATTGTTATTATTATCATGCAGCGTCAGCTCCTGCAACACAGGCCACGTGTGTGTGTGTGTGTGTGTGTTATTATTGTTATTATTGTGCAGCGTCAGCTCCTGCAACACAGGCCATGTGTGTGTTGTTATTGTTATTATTATTATGCAGCGTCAGCTCCTGCAACATAGGCCATGTGTGTGTTGTTATTATTGTCGTTATTATTATTATTATGTAGCGTCAGCTCCTGCAACACAGGCCATGTGTGTGTGTGTGTATGTTCAAATTCCTTTCACGTCTTTTTACCAATTGTGATATTAGACAGGAATGAGAGAGAGAGAGAGAGAGAGAGAGAGAGAGAGAGAGGAGAGAGAGAGAGAGAGAGAGAGAGAGAGAGAGGAGAGAGAGAGAGAGAGAGAGGGAGGGAGGGAGGGAGGGAGAGGGAAGAGAGAGAGAGAGGGGGGGAGAGACACAGAGAGAGAGAGAGAGAGAGAGAGGGGGAGGAGAGGGGGCGGGGGGAGAGAGAGACAGAGAGACACAGAGAGACACAGAGAGAGAGAGAGAGTGAGAGAGAGAGAGAAAGAGAGAGAGAGAGAGACAGAGAGAGAGAGAGACAGAGAGAGAGAGAGAGAGAGTGAGAGAGAGAGAGAAAGAGAGAGAGAGATGGAGACAGAGAAAGACAAAACTTTTAACGATACTTACCTACTAAACTATAATGAACAAAAAGGAGAATGCAGTTCTAATAATTCCTAACATAAACAGTAATTCCAATGAAAAAATGTAAAGTAATTTCATATGAGAAAAAAATCGTAAGTAGCCCCCCCTCCCCGCCCCCCCAAAAAAGAAAGAACCACTACCAACAAAAACCCCAAATAACTATTCTTTAAAAAAAAAAAAAAAAAAAAAAAAAACAGCTACCCCCCCCCCCCCCCCAAACGTGTGCATGCGTGTGTGAGTCAGTCTTTGTGTGGCTGTGCAATGTGGGGACAATGTTTGTCTTCATGTGGCTGTGTAGGGTGTGACAGTGTGTGACCCTTCATGTGGCAGTGTATGATCAATGTGAGCCTTCCTGTGAGAAATGTGCACTGACATGTGGCTGTGTAATGTGGGGCAATGTGTGCCTTCATGTCACTGTGTGTCATGCGACAGTGTAACCCTTCATGTGGCTGTGTATGGTGTGACAGCATGAAACTTCATGAAGCTGTGCTTGGTTTGATGGTACAAGCCCTGATATGGCTGTATAGAGGTAGGGGTAACAAAAAAAAAAAAAAAGTATACAGGAAGAGGTAAAAAAAAACAGTATACAGGTAGGGGTAAAAAAAAAAAGTATACAGGTAGGGGTAAAAAAATATATATATACAGGTAGGGGTAAAAAAAAAAAAAAGTATACAGGTAGGGGTAAAAAAAAAAAGTATACAGGTAGGGGTAAAAAAAAAAGTATACAGGTAGGGTAAAAAAACAAAAAAGTATACAGGTAGGGGTAAAAAAAAAAAAGTATACAGGTAGGGGTAAAAAAAAAAAAAAAGTATACAGGTAGGGATTTCACAGCATGAGCCGGTAAGAGCCTCTAACCTTGGAGGAGGGGTCAGTCACTGGAACAGTCTGAACGTCGGAGTCCTCCGTGCTGAAAGTGACCTTGAACCCTTTGAGTTTGCCGTTCAGGCTGTGCATGCTGGGCACTTGCCAGGTGAGGTAGATGTCCGAGCTGGATGTGCTGACCGCTTTGAATGATGCAGGGGCGTCAGAGGGAGCTGCCAACACAGAGAGTGAGGAGACAGAGTGATGAATGTCTGTCTCAGGAATAAAAGTGCGATACACACTGATGCTGTAAAATAGTATGTGTGTGTGTGTGTGTGTGTGTGTGTGTGTGTGTGTGTTTACTTTCTATTTATTCTTTCATTTATTCTTTTGTATGGACGATAATGGAAAAAGCACTCATGCACTTTTTTGCATCCAATCTCCAAGTATATGCAGTGTGTGTGTGTGTGTGTGTGTGTGTGTGTGTGTGTGTGTGTGTGTGTGTGTGTGTGTGTGTGTGTGTGTGTGTGTGTGTGTGTGAGAGAGTGAGTGTGAGAGTGAGAGTGAGTGTGAGTGTGAGTATGTGTGTGTGTGTCCTCATATTAACGTCTATCCACTAACAAGTGATTTTAGACTGGAATCACTTGTTCGCAATACATGTTCACAAGCTGCTTTAAAAGGGTTGATGCATAGGCAGAAATGTGTGCCTACAAATGCATATGGGTGGGTATACATGCACACACTTGCACACATGCAGTCATGGATACGTGTCACACACACACGCGCGCGCACACACACACACTTGCACACACACACATTGCACACACACACACACACACACACATACACACACACACACACACACACACTACAAACACAACACAACACACACACACACACACACACACACACACACACACACACACACACACGCACACACAGGACTGACAAGAAATGAGAAATGGATGAGCTACCAAAATTTAACAATTTACCAAATGTCACTTCAAATAAATATAGACAAGACACACAAAAATGACACTGCAACCATTACTTGATCACTATTTTCATCTGAAGTCTCAAAAAGTATTAAATAATTTTTCCTTCCATTTATTATGCTTTTTTTAAGGATGTTATGTTGATATTCTGAATGAGTCCAATTATACTCCTGCCATGTTTTGTTATGAATAAGTCATATCCCACAGCAGCTTGGATAAGGACACTTCTAGAAATTTAATGAAAGCTGAAGCCCAAAACGCTATTTTCTGGTTAGTCCAAAATATAAAAATTTGCAAAGGAAATCAACTTTTAATCATCTTGAAAATAACCACAGTACACAAGCTCTTTTTAGGAAGTTTAGTAAACAAGCCATGATTTCAGTTCTGCAATGGTCAAAGCATCATGTAAGTCAAATGAATCTTACAAACTTGTCCTTCTTAAATAACACAACAACTTATATGAAATGAATTTTTCAAATATAATATAATAGCTTTTAATTCTAGACTGATAACTTTTCTTTCATTTTTAACAGCTAAACCCACCCAGTTGTAGACCACAGTTTTAGATGATATACTTGACACAGTTACCGTTTTGATTTTTTTGTCAAGCATAAAACCACATGTAAACAGCATGCTTCAGTGATATGACAGATCATTTCTGAATTTAGAATTTTAGCTTTTTTGTAAGAAACAAAAAAACAAAACAAACTTTTGCATTTTTCAAGAGAATTGTGTATCTAGAAAGGAAATTTGAAATTCAACTAATTTTTTAATTTGAACGGTACTGATGGTAAGTTTTTACTGCACGAGATAAAAACTCATACTGTAAAATGGTACAACACTTACGATCAATCACTATGTGTCAGAATAACGTATTTTTCAATCCCCAGACAATCATGCAAGCATTCCATCTGATATACAAATACAAATGAATCCGTGAAAACACCACAAACAATGTATGCCTGAACATGCTGAAACATACAACAAATACAACACTGTGCTTACATGTCAACACATTACTAGCAAAATGTGACAAAACAAACCAAACAACAGAAATATGATCACCAGAATAACCTTCACAAACAAGACCTAAGAAAACATGCTTTTCAGTTACGCAGAATTCAAACATTTTTAAAAGTGTTACATTGAATACACAAAGATAAGCGAAAACATTTAAAAAAAAAAAAAAAAATTACACACACAAACACACAGAGCAAAACCCGAAAGGTCACACAATGCTAATATTTTCTTTTTATAAAGAAAACAACACACCACAAGATATATTTTTTCATGACACAAAAATACCCTGAAAACAAAACAAAAAACTAGCAAGAAAAATATGAATACAAAGAGATCAGATGAAACAAAATACTTGCAATGAATACAACTACCAAAAAAAAGACATATATAACACAAGTAAAACAATATTTGGACAAAGATGTTACATATCAAATGAACCAATACATTCTGGCACTCTGCAGGCACAACATTAAAGCAACACAACCAGTAATACATTGCTCTCAGTTCTGATTACATCACAGCAAACCGCCAAATCAAAGTCACATCCTGAGAAACGGTAAATCTTCACAACAACAACAACAACAACAACAAAAATCTGATGATCCTAGAACCACTTGTCAACAAAACACACACTCCCTGATGCAAGCAGCCACTGTCAGTAAATCAGGTATTAATTGTTCACACACAATATTCCACATGCAGTAAGTTGCAAAAACACAGTGTGAAAGAACACGCACAACCAGTCAAACAGATAATGTTACTTACGACCTGGCGTAGTTTTACCACCTACAATGAGACGGTACCAGTGTTATGCAAATCAGAATGATTAAGTACCCATTACACATCAACATCTGCCAAATAATTAATACATATTCACACATCGACTTGTCAGGTACAGATTTTCAAAGACACAAGTGTTACTGATGATGTTTAGGTGTGAGGATGGTGTTCAAGAATCAAGTCGAGTCCAATAATTTAACCCTCTTGCATTCGGATTCTCTGTACACAAATTGCCCCTAGATTTCGCATTCCATCATGAAATCAGGTCAGACACACATGCTCGATCACCTTTTCCTCCTTCTAAGTACATACCAGCAGCTTTAATTACTTCCAGACTCTCAGCAGGCTTTGTACCTCTGGCCTGACAGAGCTTTGACATGTGGTAGCAATTAGTGATGGTCACTGCCCGATGGAAAACTACTGTGTGTAAATCCCGGCAAATCCTGGTTTGGGATTCAGGGGGGGGGCAATTATTCAATCCCATTCAATCCCAGCAAATTCTGGTTCGGGACTAAGAGGGTTAATCAATTAATGAGCCTGGCCATTTGCCCATGTCAAGGGGAACAGTGGGATGGGGATGATGCGGTCATGTGTCATGTCATGTCTGCCTGTGGTCCCTTCTGGGGCATAGGCCGCCAACCAGCTGTCTCCAGGCATCTCGGCTCTGAGCTAGGCATTCCAGTTGTCCCCACGTCTTGCCCATCTTTTTCTCATCTGTATCCAGATCCGGCACCAGGTATTTCTAGGCGCCCGGATGATGCGGTACTGAGATATTATCTCCCCAAAACACCAGTGGATGGAGTTCAAGAATACTGGCATTAATGTACTGCATTATTCTTTGGCAATAAAACCTTTTATAAATGTTGTTATTAGTGAGCTGCTATATAGGTCATGGTCTTTTATCCTCAACTCGGCCTATTTCTGGAACCAGTCAACTGTCTTCTTCTTCCGACCTGAACTTGATCGGGCAATGAGAATCAATGTTTGAAATCTGGCTACAACTGGTGAGATCATTAACACCTTATGCGTGAACAGTACATAAACTAGCCCCAAAGACACTGCTGTATAGTTTCAGTACAGTGCTCTCAAAGTAACTCCTCTGGAAGTTCAGGGGTGAGTGTAAGATAAAGGGTGCATGTTACACATCAGAGTTTAATTGCCCATAAAAATTCAGCGACCACTGCAAACCTGAGGTCTAACAGTCAAATCTTGGTGCTCCCCTTCTGAACAGACTCCACACCATGCAGATGATTATGTGCAAGACCTGTTAAGTAAAACTACAATAATTTCTGGGCTATCAAGCTGATACCCTTTTCAACTGCTGTTACTGTTTGTAGTGGAGGTTTTCTTACAGCTTCTTTTTCCTCCTTCTAAAAAAAAAGTAAAAGTAAAAACTTACAAAGTAATGCAACCCACAAAGGTTTGCCCCACCAAACTCCAATAAGTATGCGAGAAGCACCTTCCTATTTTCTGACTTTCAAACAGGTGAGGATGAAGACCCATGATTCAAGCAGTGTTGAAACGAGGAAGATCAGCAGTTTTTAACAGACACAAAAAATAATGAAGAAGTAATCTGTGACAGAAAAATCTGTAACTAAAGCAATGAACAACAAAACTTTGAACAGTCTATGTGTGCTGGATGATAAGAATTTCATAGGTTCTGAAAGGTTTAAAAAAAAAAAAAAAAAAAAAAAAAACAGATTAAAAGTTTCTATTGGATTTAGACAAAAAAGAAAAGCTGTTACCAGTTTGATGGTCTCTGAAAGGCAATGCATTATTGAAGAAGCAGTAAATCTTCTGCCATTAAAGTCTACCAAAACTGACTTTGGTTTTGCTTTTATAAGATACTGTAACCATCAAATGTTTCGTTTTCATGGTCAGAATCTCACAGATCTTTTTAACTTGTTAGTTTTCAATGATACTTCCTGGTGGCTTATCAACCTACAGAGGATTATCAGTTGCTTTTGTATGAATTATTCTTGAATGTAGAGCACTTTTAGCCTGGAAAATACGACAGATTAGTAGTCCATGTTTATCTCATGTTATGTGCATGTATCAACAAACATCACCCTTCCAAACACACTGATACTCAGAACATTGCCCCTCAGAACATTAACCACTACAGAACTAGATCAGACTTCAGCAGACGAGATACTGACAGAACCGAATCAACAAGGACGAGAATAACAGACAAGGAAAGGACTGGTTCAGCCTGTATCATCAAAACATGACACAAAATCACCATACTGTTTCAACAGCCAAAACTGGCCGAGTTCTCCATCCTGTCCCGAAACATGTCCACAAAGAAGAAATGTGGTAACTGCTTACCTGCACTTCTTTTCCTCTACTGCTATTTTCTCCTCTACAGAGCGAAATGTGACAAACAACAGTGCTCACCCTCAGCTCTGGTGTGGAACAAATCACTGGACAGTCCAGGATTGCTTCGCCCGATGCCGTTCTTGGCAAACACCTGAACCGTGTAGCAGGTGTCAGGCATCAGATTCTCCACCACTATCTCATGCACTGATACCCCAGTCACCACTTCCCAAGGTGTGGTTCCGTTTTCACATTCACTGCACAAACAGTATATGTATATGTACATCTTATGATTTTGTACCATTTTCACATTCACTGCACAAACAGTATATGAACACATGATTTTGTACCATTTTCGCATTCACTGCACAAACAATATATAAACACATCTTATGATTTTGTACCATTTTCACATTCACTGCACAAACAGTATATATATGTATGTGTACATCTTATGATTTTGTATCATCTTCACATTCACTGCACACACAGTACATATGTGTACATCTTATGATTTTGAACTATTTTCACATTCACTGCACAAACAGTATGTAAACACATCTTATGATGAAGTATTATCTTCACATTCACTGCACAAACAGTATGTAAACACATCTTATGATGAAGTATTATCTTCACATTCACTGCACAAACAGTATATAAACACAGCTTATGATGAAGTATTATCTTCATATTCACTGCACAAACAGTATATAAACACATGATTTTGTACCATTTTCACATTCACTGCACAAACAGTATATAAACACATCTTATGATTTTGTATCATTTTCACCTTCACTGCACAAACTGTATATAAACACAGCTGATTCTGTACCATTTTCACATTCACTGCACAAACAGTAAATGAACACATCTTATGATTTTGTACGATTTTCACCTTCACTGCACAAACAGTATTATATATGTGTACATCTTATGATTTTGTACCACATTCACTGCACAAACAGTACATGCATGTACATCTTGTGATTTTGTACCATTTTCACCTTTGCTTCGTACTGCCTTCATATTCACTACACAAACAGATACAAACAAGGGCAGGGCAGGAGAGGACAGGGCAGGATAGGGCAGGTCAGGGCAACTTTCTTTGACCTGCAGTAACTCTAAACAAGTTGTACAGTGCACAAGTACCTGACTTCTACGATGTAGCTGGAGATGGGGCTGTTGTTCTCCTTGCTGCTGGCTGACCATTTCACTGTCACCTGTCGGCTCTCAATGGCCTCCACTTTGGCTTGACCAGGTGCGCTGGGAACATCTGCCACACCAAAACATTTCACTTGTCAGCCTGGTATCAGTAAAACGGAAAAATATATATACTTTGTGCGCACAAATAAACAGGCATACATACATACACACACTAACACACACTAGTACGGATACAAGCTACATAGCACACACACACACACACACACACACACACAACACACACACACACACACACACACACAGTCGCTCGCGCATGCGCACACGCACACACACACACACACATCCACATGCATACACATAACTATGCATGCACACATATACTTCATCAGTAACTATATGGATCATTTATGTTAGTGTGTTTATCCTGCACTAAATTCTCTGTCATGCAACCGTATTCACACACCACATAGTTAACACCTATATATATGTATATTCTCCTCTTTCTATGACTCAGAACTCAAAAAATATTTTGAATTGTGACCCTCCCATTTACCCACCTGACAGGGAAAAAAACCCATAGCAAAATCTGAACACTTACCTTTCTAACACACTATTTTCAAAGTGACTACACAACTCTGCGGGCAGAAAAAAAGTACCAAGACATGATCTACATCTGTTATACAGCAACCTGAGGAAGATTATGTGGCACACAGAGGTAACCCTGCAAACCAAGGTGTATGACCCATGAGAGGAGCTGGAAAGAACATGCCATTACTTTTCCAAGACATATATATGATGGTGTGAAGCAAATGAGATACGAAAGAAGAAGAGACAACAGATACGATGGTGTGAAGCAAATGAAAGAAGAAGAGACAACACTTATGATGGTGTGAAGCAAATGAAAGAAGAAGAGACAACACATATGATGGTGTGAAGCAAATGAGATACGAAAGAAGAAGAGACAACAGATACGATGGTGTGAAGCAAATGAGATAAGAAAGAAGAAGAGACAACACATATGATGGTGTGAAGCAAATGAAAGAAGAAGAGACAACACATATGATGGTGTGAAGCAAATGAGATACGAAAGAAGAAGAGACAACACATATGATGGTGTGAAGCAAATGAGATACGAAAGAAGAAGAGACAACAGATACGATGGTGTGAAGCAAATGAGATAAGAAAGAAGAAGAGACAACACATATGATGGTGTGAAGCAAATGAAAGAAGAAGAAAGAAGAAGAGACAACACTTATGATGGTGTGAAGCAAATGAAATACGAAAGAAGAAGAGACAACACTTATGATGGTGTGAAGCAAATGAAATACGAAAGAAGAA
Source organism: Stramonita haemastoma (assembly GCA_030674155.1). NCBI lineage: Eukaryota > Metazoa > Mollusca > Gastropoda > Neogastropoda > Muricidae > Stramonita > Stramonita haemastoma. Next base: position 8,399,855 of record CM060332.1, read on the forward strand.
GAGACAACACTTATGATGGTGTGAAGCAAATGATAAAAGAAGAAAGAAGAAGAGACAAGACATATGATGGTGTGAAGCAAATGAGAGAAGAAAAAAGAAGACACAACACATATGATGGTGTGAAGCAAATGAAAGAAGAAGAGACAACAGATATGATGGTGTGAAGCAAATGAGATAAGACGAACAGAAGAGACAAGAGATATGATGGCGTGAAGCAAATGACAGTAGAAGAAGAGACAACACATATGATAGTGTGAAGCAAATGAGAGAAGAAAAAGACCACATATGATAGTGTGAAGCAAATGAGAGAAGAAGAAGAAAAAGACAACACATATGATAGTGTAAAGCAAATGAGATAAGAAAGAAGAAGAGACAACACATCATATGGTGTAAAGCAAATGAGATAAGAAAGAAGAAGAGACAACACATATGATGGTGTGAAGCAAATGAGATAAGACGAAGAGACAACACATATGATGGTGTGAAGCAAAAAAGAGAAGATGAGACAACACATATGATGGTGTGAAGCAAATAAGAGAAGAAGAAGAAGAGACAACACATATGATGGTGTGAAGCAAATGAGAGAAGAAGAAGAGACAACACATATGATGGTGTGAAGCAAACGAGAGAAGAAGAAGACAACACATATGATGATGTGAAGCAAATGAGAGAAGAAGAAGAAGAAGAGAACAACACATATGATGGTGTGAAGCAAATAAGAGAAGAAGAAAAGAGACAACACATATGATGGTGTGAAGCAAACGAGAGAAGAAGAAGACAACAGATATGATGGTGTGAAGCAAACGAGAGAAGAAGAGACAACACATATGATGATGTGAAGCAAATGAGATAAGAATAAGAAGAAGAGACAACAACACATACGATGATGTGAAGCAAATGAGAGAAGAAGAATAAGAAGAAGAGACCTACATCCGTGACTTTTCAGAGACCCACCTTGCACAAAAAGATCCCAGACAACAGAGCGGTTCTCCATCTGCGTGACGTTGAGGACGTACACCCGACAGGTGTAGCCGGCCGTGTCCTTCACCTTCAGGTTCCACAGACTCAGGCTGTAGTCCTCTTCGCTGATGGACTTCCGCTCCGCCATGCTGGGGTTGGCAAAGCTCACCTCTTTCTTCGACCCCATTATCGTCTGCAGGACACCACCAAAGACACACTGTAGTGTAATGCTCAGCCAATCTTTCTAAAAGTTAAAGTTAAAGTGTGTCCGAGCCTAAGGCTCATCAGGCCGGTGCTTATCCCGGTTTCTGTGGCGTTAAGCGACTGAGAGTCATAGACTCCTCCCTGGATAGGACGCCAGTCTATCGCAGGGTTAACCCCCAACACAAGGTTGGTACCCCTTTTACACCTGGGTGGGGTGAGAAAATAGCCGTGAAGTGCCCTTTCCAAGGGCACAACGCCATAGCCGAAAGCTGGGATCGAACCCGCAACCTTTAGATTACGAGTCCAACGCCCTAACCACTAGACTACAGCGGCGGCTAATCTTTCTAATGCTCTATCAACTTCAAGACTTTGTGGTATGCAATCATTTACCCTCTATTAAGGTAGTCGTGTTGCAATTTCAGAGATAGTTTTTTTATTCAAGAGTGGTCATGGAGATGCTGTGCAGGAAAAAAATACCCACTCTCCATTTGTGGTGGTGTGTGCCAATGCCTAGATCTCGGCAAAGTTTTAGTGGTTTATCAGTGATGTTGTCCACCCATTTTTTTCCTCTGTCTGCTTCATCTTCTACCTTCCCATGATGATGATGATGATTATTTTTACATATTGTTGTTACTGTCCTTCCTCATACTCGTTGTTGTAGTAGTAGCAGTAGAAGTAGTATTAACAGTGATGGTATTATAACTATACCTGTTCCTGCTTTCAATGCGCATCTTAATCTCCATCACCCTGCCTAAGCACGGAGTGAGTGAGTGAGTGAGTGAGTGAGTGAGTGAGTGAGTGAGTGAGTCAATCAATCAATCAATCAATCAAATTTTTATTTCCAGATGGTACATTGAGTAAGCATCGATTTGCTTTTTTTTATGAGTGTGTATGAGTGAGTGAGTGAGTGAGTAGAGAGAAGGGTGAGGAGAGAGAGAGGAGTGAGATGTGTGTGATGTAGGGGTGTGTGTTGTGTGTGTGTGTGTGTGTGTGTGTGTGTGTGTGTGTGTTGTGTTATGTGTGTGTGTGTGTGTGTGTGTGTGTGTGTGTGTTGTGTGTGTGTGTGTGTGTTGTGTGTGTGTGTGTGTGTGCATCCAAAATCTGTTAACGGTTTCACACTTGTGAATGTTGTTGTTACTACTACTACTACTACTACTACTCTACTACTACTACTACTACTACTACTACATACTACTACATCATCATCATTCATCATCATCATCATCATCATCATTATTATTACATCATCATCATGATCATGATCATGATCATCATCATTATCATCATCATTACTCTCACAATCATTATCATCACCATACCTGAAGTACATCCTCCCTGTACCAGAAGAGACTCTCCAGCTGCTCATCGTCCCCTATGTCCACACAGGCTAAGGTCACATTCTCACCCTTCTTCACCGTCACTGTCGTACCACCAGCTCCATCTGAAAACAGTATTCATTTATTTGATTTGGTATGGTATGGTTATGGTATGGTATGGTATGGTATGGTATGGTATGGTATGGTATGGTATGGTATGGTATGGTATTATGGTATGGTTATGGTATGGTATGGTATGGTATATGATATGATATATCACATCACATCACATCACATCAATCACATCACATCACATCACATCATATCAATCATATCATATCATATATCATATCATATCATATCATATCATATCATATCATATCATATCATATTATTTTTTTTTTTTGGTTTGTTTGTTTGTTTGTTAGTTTGTTTGTTTTGTTTTTGTTTTTTTTGGGTTTTTTTAAATATTTATTTCATTTTATACCACTTTATGTCACTGCAGATTTCTCGGCGTGAGATTCAGGCTACTCTCCCTGGGGAGAGCGCGTCGCCACCAGTGCAGCGCCTACCCTTTTTTTTTTTTTTTTTTAATTCTTTAGCATTGATAGGCTGACAACTGCACACAAATGGTGTGTGTGGTGTTGGTGTGTGTGTGTGTTGTGTGTGTGTTGTGTGTGGTTGTGTGTGTGTGTGTGTGTGTGTGTTGTGTGTGTGTGTGTGGGGTATGTGTGTGTGTGTGTGTGTGCGTTTGTGTGTGTGTGTGTGTGTGTGTGTGTGTTGTGTGTGTGTGTGTGTGTGTGTGTGTTGTGTGTGTGTGTGTGGTGTGGTACGCACATTCATGTATATATATGTATGTATGCATGCATGGGGGGGGGGGGGGGGGTATGTTTGTGTGTGCAAGCATTATGCATGCAGGTAAGTATTTGTGCATTGCGCTTTTTTTCTGTAGGTTTGGGGATTTTTCTTTCTGTATGGGGGTGTTCATTTCTTATACATCTTATTTCTTTTTCCACAAACTCTGACAAAAACACAATGATGCAAAAACATACACCAAAAAAGCAAAAGATACCTTTTTATTTTTTTTCTTTTGCAAACAGTATGTGTATATAATACATATAAAATATATATATATATACCAAGAGCCAGTCAGTCCAGCACAATCAGGTCAAGTCTAGTGAACTCAGAGTAGTCAGTCTCTGCCTCCCTCCTCACTCCCTCCCCCATTTCCAGTCCTTACCCATTCCCTCTTTAAAAAATCCCTTGTACGCATTTCTGTGGAAGTGTGCATGCATAAATGCCAAGTGTACACACACACACACACACACACACACACACACACACACACACACACACACACACACCACACACACACACACACATATTATGTGTGCGCACACACAGACACACTGCTCATCTTTCTAACTCTTACTTACAAGAACTCTCTCCTTCCTGCCCCCCCCCTCACATGTTGTTATTGTGTGTTGTGTGTTGTGTGTGGTGTGTGTGTGTGTTGTCTGTGTGTGTGTTGTGTGATGTGTGTTGTGTGTGTGTGTGTGTGTTTGTGTTTGTGTGTGTGTTTTGTGTGTGTTTTGTTTGTGTGTGTGTTGTGTGTGTGTGTGTGTGTGTGTGTGTGTGTGTGTGTGTGTGTGTGTGTTGTGCTCTTCGTGTGTGTCTGTGTGTGTGTGTGCATTTGTGTATCTTGAGTGTGTTTGTGCCGGAGTGTCTGCGAATGTAAGTATGTCTGTGTGTATGTGTATGCATACATATGTGCATGCATACATGTATGATGTATGCATGTGTGTTGCTTGAAAAAAATGTGTAAGTAAACACTTGCATTAGCACTCAACCACATGAACGCAAGAGAGACAGGAGGAAGAGAAACTACGCCTGAGAGAAGCCGAGACACACTCACAGAGTGACACTGACAGAAACAATGAATTAACAGTTTTTAAGAGACAGAGGACTTCATTACTTCATGTGGCAAAAAGTAAAAGGACAGAAAGAGAGACATTTTGGCCAGGACTTATGCCGACACACAGTCATCTGCCATCAGACACTTCACCTTTGTGTTGTTGCTTTTGTTGTGTGTTGTTTTTTTTCTTAGCAAGAGTTCCTGTTCTTGACATAACTCCCTGTCCATTCTATTTGTATCTGATCACTCTCTGTATTCTTTTTTTTTCATGATTTTTTATTTCGCAACACTGCTGCTTTATCATAGATGCTAGTATTGATTTAAATGATACTAACAATATCTTAAAAAGCTTACATTTTATTTTATAAAGCTGAATGTTCCACTGTATCTGGCTTCAGTGCTGATCAGATTACGAATATAATCAAAACCCAATGTGTATTAAATCTATTTATATACCACGGCAGATTTCTCTGCATGATAAGAGAACAAACAACATACTAAAAACCTCATCTTTAAACTGTCTTGCTTCAGAACTAACAAGAATGATAATCAGAATCCTAAGGAGAAAACTTTTTTTAATAAAGATAATTATACAAAAAAGCTGTATCTTCCTACACTCTCGCTTCCACAAATCCAACACCTACGCCAATAACAATCAAAAATCAATACGACTAAGAGACAGAGCATTAAGCAATAAAAATTTAAGATTGCTTCAGCACTGACAGGAATATAGAATAATTAGAAATCGATGACAGAATAAAAGAATTTTCTGATGACGCACTGACTGCACTCTGGCCAGCTAGCTTTGCTCAAATCATTCCTCTGCTCCAGGCTTCATCAATTCTTCACTCAGTCATGGGAAATCTGTGACAGCAAACTTGCCATCACTGACAAACAAACAAACAAATCCATGCCATTATCAATATTCTTTATTCTCAGCATCTAAGAGCTTGTATTGATTTCTTTTCTTCTTAATCTTCTTCTTCTTCTTCTTCTTCTTCTTTCTCTCTCTCTCTCTCTCTCTCTCTCTCTCTCTCTCCTCTCTCTCTCTCTCTCTCTCTCTCTCTCTCTCTCTCTACATATCTGTTGACCATGGCACCACTTGAAGAACGGACTGACACTCTTCTTTTTCCTTTTCTTTTTCTGCTCTTTGCCTGTGTCCTGCTTTAACTATTGTGTATACATGATTACATACCTATTTGCTTATATCTGACTCTGTGTGTGTGTGTGTGTGTGTGTGTGTGTGTGTGTGTGTGTGTGTGTGTGTGTGTGTGTGTGTGTGTGTGCGTGCGTGCCCACGCGCGTACATGCATGCATGGTGCTGGTGTGTGTGTGTGCGTGCTGCATGCTTGAGAGCGTGTGTGGTTTACAACAGATGAAAATCTTTTCACAGTGTTGATTTAAAATTTGTTTACAATAAACTTACAGCATACTCTCTCCAAAACAAAATCAGTTGTATCATATGCACCACTCTTGCATAAGGATAAATGCATGCAAAATACATTCACTTTCAAACACTCTGGAACATGTATGCATGCACATATCTTACACACTTATGCATGCATAACACACACACACACACACACACACACACACACACACACACACACACACACACACACACACACAACACACACACACACACACACGCACACAGGCACACACAGAATAACTGATACATGCACACACACTTTCACAACGCCAATTTTCATACAGTCAGACGGGACAAAACGTTAGCACACTAAACCACTGACCAAGCCCTATCTTAGGTGTGTCAGAATGCTAAGCCCCCCTCCATGCATCTGACGACAATATGAGGGGATAAATCCAGCCCTTGTGTCAACACTCCTGGGCAACAGCCCACCACCCAAAAAGCTACCAATAAAAAGATCAGTCAACCAAACCTACCATGATCACAGTTGACTGCATTACAAATTACCCATTACAGCAATTACTGACCCTTCGGCTCTCTACTCCATGAAAACTTTGTCTTACAGACTAACACCCACTCACTTTTTACTTCATCTTTTTTTTTCATAAATTCTATACACCAATATTACAGATGCCACACATAGCACAGTCAAGGTTTATGCATAATGTTTCTTTCATGTGCCCTTTCCCTGTATCAGGTTTTTTTTCTTTTTCTTTCCAGCATGTCTGCCAATAGTGCCATATTTTGTCTGTAACTATCCTAATTATACAGTAATAGATTTTTAACCACAGAACACCAGAAATAGATATTTGCATGAGTTACTTACTGAATGACAGTTCACACAACACACACACACACACACACACACAAAACACACAACACACACACAACACACACAACACACACACACACACACACACACACACACACACACACACACACACACACACACACAGAGTCACACACACACACACACACACACACACACACACACACACACACACACACACACACCACACACAGAGTTACACACACACACACTATATATATATATATATATAACACACACACACACACACACACACACACACACACACACACACACACACACACACATAAAACAACACACAAGTCTGCAATTAAAATACGCTTTGCTGCAATGCTGAACATAGAACTTTATTTGAAATAGATTCCACATACTTTTCTTTTATGAAACCAAGTAAATAGAATAAATATAATCCAGCTTTTTAACTCATTTTCTTTCATTCTCTCTTATTCAAATCTTAGAAAAATTCCTGATTATATCCTTTTTCTTTGTTCAGTTCAAGTCAACTGTAATCTCTCAAATTCTAGTAGAAATGAATAAAACTGTATCCCATTGCATTCTACTGTATTGCACAGTAAATACTGTATTGAATACTACCTACTCAGTACTTGTAGTAGTATCTTTACCCCCAGCAGATTTTTCTGTGTGAAATTCAAGCACTGCTCTACTCAGATAATACATGAATTTCACATCCACACAATTTTTTTTTTGGTCTGCATTTACCTGTTGTCTGTCTGTCTGTCTATTTACCTGTTTTAGTGTTTACCTACAACTGTGCAAGAATAAAACATTTTTTTTTCAACATAACTTTTGCCAGTGACAACTCTTCTTTTTTTAGGTATTGAAGGTAAAGGTGTCCCATAACCTAAGCTGTTGTAGGGGAGCAAGACTTCAGAGACCTCAGCTTCTCTAGGGGCCAGCATTTTGATGGTGGTGCCCATCTCCTCTCCCTCGCTGCTTTACTTTCCCTGACCCTAAAGAGGGCAGGTACCCATTTACAGCTGGGTGAACTGGGGAGACTGTACTAAAGCCAAGGCGTGCAAACGGTCACCCATCCAATTGGTAACCACGCTCGACGCTGCTTAACATGACTTGGAGAAAGTGAATGCTCTGACCACTTAACTATCCCGCCCCAGGTGCTAAATAAATAAGTTGAACACATTAACAACACACCCACCAGTATATGTTTGAACAACGATGGCTAAAGCCAGCATCAGCTGCTGTAGTGGTCGCATCTCAGTGGTTCAAGATCAGCAGTCCCACCACCTGATCTCATGCTATTTTGTTACAAATCTGAAACAAAAACTGAAAAAGATTAGTTGAATTCATTCAGGAATCATTCATTTTAAAAAATACCTTTAAAATATATATCTCAGCAGTCACAAGTCAAATTCCACGGAAACATGCATTGAGCAAAGCCTTGAGAAAATGGCTATTATTCCTTGGTTGAAGGAACAAAGGATAATGATTCGGATAAAAATATTTATATATCATGGCAGAGGTAACTGTGTCCTGTGTGTCTATGTGTGTGGGTGGGTGAGTGTGTGCATGAGCATATTGAAGTATTGTATTGTACTGCACTGTGTTGTACCAGTTTGTATTCTATTCTACTGTATTCTATTTGAACACAATAAGTTTCAATCTTGGCAGATTGCTATGTTTGAAATTCAGACTGCTCTCCCTGGGGAGCATGTCACCATAGGAGCAGTATCGTCCTTTTTTTCCATTTAATTTTCCTGTCTGCATGTGTTTTAACTTTTATGTGTGTGGGAGGGATAAGCACTCTGGGGTGAATGAGGGGGAGAAGGGGGGGGCATATATCACAGACAATCCAACTGAAATATGATGTGACTTTTAGTTTTATACATCAAAGAACGATATAATACAGTGCAATGCAACGCATTATGTCACAAAAAAGCCACACACAGTGACACACACACACTCACAATATTAGATATGACAAACTCATTACCCTACACAGTAGAGAAGTGGGCAAAAAGTGCTAAGGTTAGGATCCCAGACAATGGCTTTATTCACAATATAGTATACGTTAGGATGGGGCTTAACATTTATGTACACACAATGGAGTATTTCTACTATATCACATAGTGGTTATTTTTACTATATCACATAGTGGTTATTTCTCAAAATTGTGAGTAAGAGAGAGAGGAATGGAGGGAACTGGTTGTCAAGTCTTTAGGGGTGCCCCCATGGTGGCCAGAATAAGGGATAGATAGACAGATAGATCTATAATGGTTGTTGTTTTAAAGGAAATGTGTGGGACACAGGAAGATGTGGTTCTTTCCTCCATAGATCTATCCATCTGTTGTTGAGGTAACAATAAGTATAATCTCAAAGTGACAAATACTGTATTAATATTACAGAATTTTCACTCGCTTCAGTTTTCTTTGCAACAGCAAATTCGTAGTAACATTATTTGATGATACTACCATTTCAGAAGAAATGCCATAGTAGTAATAGATAGATCTATCTGCTGTCTCACATGAAGATACTCAAGACTTAAACTAAGAGTGAAAATCAACTCAATTTCATTCAGGACTACAAGAAAGTAAAGAACAGTTTAACATGAAACTATTACTTTTTGCAGGGGGGGGGGGGGGGGGTTGCTGAACAGGTTTAATTTACACATGTCACTATATTGCCTAAATTTACTTGGGCTGTCATCTGAACAATGAACAGATTGTGATTGTGAACAAAGCACCAGATTTATGCTTTAAATCAAGAGCACTTAAACCCAAATGCCTTACTTTTATAATTCTATTCAAAAACTAATAGATGATTATATAGCAGACAAGTGCCACTTCAGATCTTATTTTTCACAGCCAGTGACTGGTGTAAAAGGCTAACGAGCATTACTGTATTCCGCGTATTGACTAATGAGAATTTCAATTTGTGTCATCAAAAATCACAAATCAATTTCTGCTGACATTAACACATGCCAATATCATCCACAGCTCACATAAATATCCCAGGCACAGATCACTATTTCAAGAAACACCTCGTTGCTGGCACTCCTTTGGAGTCTGATCATTTTTCATTCATGTCGTCTGCGTCAAACATAAACAGAGTGCAGGCACTGAGGCAGTCTACGACGTCTAGCTCCGCTGTGTCAAACAGTTCGTAAGCCAAATACACGGCAAAATATCCCACTGTCCTTCTCGTTATAGAGATTTGGAACAAAAAACATGATCTAATGTCCAAAAAGCAGAATCGTTAAACACAAAGATAGTCGATTACGGGTCACACACTCACCGAACACAGTGCACATCAGACAGAAGCCATTTTCATTGAAGTAATTTCTTCCTGTCACGTGACAAGCTTACTGCCCCCACGACAGCTCGCGGCAACTTTCGATATCGACCGAAAACTCCACCTGTGTGTGTGTGTGTGTGTGTGTGTGTGTGTGTGTGTGTGTGTGTGTGTGTGTGTGTGTGTGTGTGTGTGTGTGAACGATATCAACAATGGTCTTTGATATATCACTTGATGTGATGTTTTTAATGTATCCTTGCTTATCATCATCGTCATTATTTGCAGCTATAGTTGTTGTAGGTCCTGTTCTTGGTGCTCTTGGGTTTTTTTTGTTTTTTTAAAATAAATTTTCATTGGCAGTTGTCGCGGGCTGTTGTAGCAGTAGCAGTAGTACAGTTATTCTTTTTTAATTGTTTTCCATCATTACTATTGTTATTGTTGTTATCATGAGCATGCTCATTATTATTGTTATTATTATTGTTTTTGTTTTTTGTTGTTGCTGTTTTTGTTGTTGTTGTTATTGTTGTTATCATCATCATCATCATCATCATCATCATCATCATCATCATCAGTATATTATTACTATTGTTCTTGTTTTTGTCCTCATTAGTATACGCATTATCAATATTATCATCACTAATATTGTTGTTGTCGGTAGTGCTGCTGGCATATATAATATTTGCATTGCTTTTGAGTTGTAGCATGCCCAACACTGGGCTTTTATTTTTAGGGAGGCCGTGGAGCCAACGTGGAATGACTTGCGGTTTCCACAGTCCCTGAATCTGGATAGCTTTACTGGGACTATGATATAACCAAAACAACAACAACAAAAGAGGAGAGAGAGAGAGAGAGAGAGAGAGAGAGAGAGAGAGAGAGAGAGAGAGAGAGAGAGAGAGAGAGAGAAGAGAGAGAGAGAGAGGAGGAGAGAGAGAGAGAGAGAGAGAGATCTCACTGCAAGAATGGATTTTTTTTTTCGTTTTTTGTCTGTTTGTTGTTTTTTTTTAGATGGGGTTTCTGTTTTTGTTTGTTGTTGTTGTTGTTGTTTAATTTCTTGTTCATGTTTTTTGTTTTCATTTGTTTTTGGGTTGTTTTTTGTTTGTTTGTTTGTTTGTTTGGGGGATTTTTTTTTTTTTTGGGGGGGGGGGGGGGCCAAAAAAATTTGTTTTGGTTGTTGTTGGGTTTGGGTTTTGTTTTTGCTAAGTTTTTTTTGTGTTTTGTTTTGCTTGTTTGATTTAGTGTTCTTCAGATGGACGGCTCAGTCTCTACAATGAAGGTCAACAGTACGCTGCAGGTCCTCCAAGTCGTTTAGAGTTTCTTGGCCACTGGTGGGTGGGGTCAGGCCAGATCCTCTTTGGGATATATCTCAACGTAGTGGACAGGACTGCAGTAGGCTTGTTACAATTTCTGTCGCCTGGCTGCTAGTCTTGCCAAGGAAATGAATGCTCTGTGTGACCTATATGGGGTTTTATATTTATGCAAAATTTAATCATGGTAATTTGACAGTGGAATGTGAGATGGAAGCCATGCAACACTCAGGATAGGCAGGGGTGGAAAGTCTTTGTTGCTGCCCTACACACCACTGGGTGTAAGGATGATGATGATGATGATGATGAATCATGGTAATTTACTATGGGGAGCGAACCTGCAGCCTTACAGCCAGGGATGTATCTCACACACCACTGTATCACGGGAATGGTAATCGTAAGCCTCTGTCTATCTCATTCAATTTCAATGGGTCGTTTTTATTCTCTTTTTTTCTTTTATATCAAGGATAATGGAATAAGCACTCGTGTGTTTTTTTTTACATCCAGTCCCCGTGTGTATGCAGTTTTGTAAATCTTGTCACTGTTCCCACCGGTACACAACGGCCTACTCTTACGAAAAATTGAACAGGATTAATGTGCGCAAGATGTTTGCGTCCGTTCCACACGGGGCCTCTGTTTTAGTTTCACCCATTACAATGAGTGAGGCAGTCATAGGCCTAGTTGATGTTTGGGTGTGTGGTGGGAGGGGGTTGTTGGTTTTTTTGTTGTTGTTTGTTTGGGTTGTTGTTGTTGTTTTTTTGGGGGGTGTTGGTTGGTTAGTTTTGCTGCTGCAGCCTTTTTTGTTTGTTTGTTTGCTGTGTTTTGGTTGTTTTTGTTTTTTGTTTTTGTTTGTCTGGGGTTTTTTGTTTGTTTGGGTGTTGTTGTTGCTGTTGTTGTTGTTGTTGTTTTTGGGGGGGTTGTTTGGGTTTGTTTTTTCGGGGTTTTGTTGTTGTTGTTGTTGTCGTTTTTTATGGGGGTCTTTAATTGTTTGATTGCTTCTAACTTTAAAAAAATGAATATAAGAAGATATCAGTTCATGTTCCACCTTCAATCATATACTTGAAGCATGTGTGTGTGGAGGGGGGGGGGTTGATATTATGATCATAAAATAGGCATTTGTATCTTTCCATTGAAACAGACGATGTGTATAATATTTTTTTCCATCCTTGTTTAATTGTGAGCTTTTTTAGTATGTGTTCGTGCGTGGATGCGTGCATGTCTACGTGCGTGCGTGTGGTATGTGTGTGTGCGCTGGTGGTGTGTGTGTGTGTGTGTGTGTGTGTGTGTGTGTGTGTGTGTGTGTGGTGTGTGTGTGTGTGTGTGTGTGTGTGTGGTACAAAAGGTAATACAGGAAAAAAAATGAAAGCCATCATGAATATGTATGAAGATGTAAAATCTTGTGTTTTTATTCATGAAGGAACCTGTTTAGACTATTTTTAAAGATTTACTGACGTTTGTCAAGGTCAAAGTCTTTCTCCTGTTTTGTTTTCTATGTTTCTGAAATATTTGGAAGTATTTTGACAATTAATAGAAACTGTTTGCCATTGAATTTTCAGCTTTGATCCCAAGGGAAATAGTAACCAAGCTATGTTAAACTTTAAATTCTGCTATAGCCTACGCTGATGATACTCTTTTATTCTCAAACACAAGGAAGGATCAAAAATAAATAATTGAAAGAAAATTTATAAACAAGAATGATCAAAAGAGTTAGGACAATTCGTTACTGTTCTCTGTGGAACAATGACAATAATATTTGCCGCAATGTATCTCGATAAAAGCACGTTCTTACGTATGCCTGGGATAAAAAACATTACAAATTTTATTAATATCAGATATCTAGATATCTGGAATTAACTTCAGCAAGAGTTGTTGTTTTGCAGAATGAAAAAAAAAGGAAAGAAAGAAGAAAAGAAAAGAAAAGAAAGCTTTTAGTTAAATCTACTAAAGCCATGTTAAGTTTCATAAGGACTGCACGATAAACAGAATTATCTTATACATTGACATGTAATTTATTCGATAAAATCATCGCCCTGTTTTGTTGTATGGATGTTCAAATTAGGGATGTGAAAACCTTCTCTCTCTTTTTTAGGGATGTGAAAATAGTGAACATTGATAAATTTCAGTTCAATTTTTTAAAAATATATTTTTCCTTTAAAGCCTGCTCCCTCGTGGGATGCCGGGGGCCTGTCAGTATAAATAGCATCCCACCTTCTGGAAATTCTGTGCTAGGAATTCCCTCTTTTCTATCCCTCTCCTTGTTCTGCCATGCTCCTTTTCTTCCTGTCGCCTCTTTCTTGTCTTTTTTTTTGTTGTTGTTGCCTTTTTGGTCCGTTATTCTACTTTTTTTTCCCAGAAAGACTTAAAAGATAACAATTATCTCCCACGCCCAAGTTGGGATGCGCTGGGGGCCCGACATGTCAGGAGCTTAACGGCAGTGCAATGCATTTTTCCTCATAATTACGACAGACTTGATCAGATTTTTAGGTTTTCCTTTCAGCAAGTAGTGGTGTAATAAAACCACACCCGCAGCCTCCACAATACTGAAGTGAGAATCTTTGTTCTTCGCACTGCTCTCGTGATGAACATAAATAATTGAGCATTTTGGCCTTGGCCTCGGTCTGGCTATCAGTTCAGACTGGGATGAGAGATAACAGGGGGGTTCTGTGTGCAACATGCATTCAGGACACATCTTAGAACTCATGGCACTGAAGGAGTTTGTGATATGTTTTTGTCGTCAAGCCGCTCGGGGTCACTGGTACATAGAGACAAATGTACATGTACAGGCAGATGGCTATAAAAAAAGAGAAAAAAAGAGAAAAAGAACAGAAAAATAGATGATGATGCTGTACTGTAATGGCACACAGACTCTCTTCCACTACAGCAGTCTGAGCTTTATGCAAGAGAGAGAGAGAGAGAGAGAGAGAGAGAGAGAGAGAGAAGACAGACAGACAGACAGACAGACAGACAGACAGACAGACAGACAGACAGACAGACAGATGACAGAATGACAGAATGACAATAACAATAGATTGTTGTGTTAAAGCCCAAAGCCCATTCATAAGGGAATAGTGGGAAGGGACTGAGCAGAGAAAAAAAAACACCTACGTTAATTATTTAACTAAGGAAAAAAACCAATTCACAACAACCCAAATAAAGAATATGGCATCGGTTCCATATCATGGTTTGACAGCTGCAACAAACACAAATATTGTTATCTATGATAACTGGGGGTTTCTTACGGAGAAAGAACAATGAACTAAAATTTATCGCTGTTAAAGCTTTATAAGCCATTCAGTTACGCGTTATGTCAGTCATTGATTCATGTGGTTTGGTTTTGTTTTTTGTAGTTGTTGATGTTTTATTTTAATTGACCTCATGTACACAATCAACCATGTGTGGATGTGTGTGTGTGTGTGTGTGTGTGTGTGTGTGTGTGTGTGTGTGTGTGTGTGTGTGTGTGTGTGTGTGTGTGTGTGTGTGTGTGTGTGTGTGTGTGTGTGTGTGCTTAGATATATGTACGATCATGATATAGGCATGTGTATCTTTCATTGAAACGTCGCCTACTAAAGTGAGGCATCAGAGACCTCGGCTTCTCAGGGGCCAGCATAATGAGGGCGGCGCCCATCTCCTCTCCCTCGCTGCTTTACCTTCCCCGACCCTAAAGAGGGTAGGTACCCATTTACAGCTAGGGGGAACTGTAATGAAGCCAAGGCACACAAACGGTCACCCATCCAATTGGTAACCACGCTCGATAGGCTACTGGTTAACTTGGCAGGGGGAAAGCGTGTGCTCTGACCACTGAGCTATCCCTTACCCTTATAATACATTTATAAAGGCATAATAG